>CAUDMG010000777.1:0-452500 GCA_958450375.1 Homarus gammarus | reverse complement strand
TAGAAAATGAGGGAGTGGATGGGGTAAAAGATGAGGAAGGATGGGAGGCATGAGGAGTGAAGGAGGAAGAAGAAGAAGACGAAGAAGAACCCCTGACCAGACGACGAAGAGCAAGAAGAAGAAGAGGAAGCAACAACGGGAGGAAAGTTTGGTTCAGTATCCTTAGCACGTTTCCTTATCATTTCGTCAGTCCAGTTGATCTTGAGCACTGGACGGAGAACTGATAAGGGCTTGTGGGGGAAAAACACGACCAGCAACATCAACGACCACCACCATTACTACTACTACTACGACCCTCCTCCACCTTACTCTACCACCACTACTACTACGACCCTCTACCATCATTACGACCTCCACCTTACTCTACCACCACCACTACGACCATCACCTCTACCTCAACGACCTCAGCAATTACTTAAGGGATTCGCACCAAGAACTTCCACAGCCGTGCTAAAGAACTCTAAGGACCTCTCAGGCAGCACCGACCGAGAACCTTGATAAAAACACCAGAGGAAAAGAAATCATAATAAATGAATAAAAATATAAACATTGACAAGTGTTCCTGTGTATATATGTTTATAAATTAATATGTATTGATGAAGAATGTGATTTATACATACTTCTGTTGGAGATTTAAACTGTATAATGTATGACTTGAATTAATAGAAGATGAATAAAGTTTGTACGATTCTATACAATGATGTTAAGGGAATTATATAGTCTTATAAGTATGATAAATGTTGCATTATGTAGAGATATATTTTACTAAACTTAACTCCTATAGTTTTCCTTCTTTATAATTTAGTTAATGAACCAAATAATAATATTACTTATATAGTTTTTTAGTTTATTATAGTAACCACTAGAGTTGGTCAATTAATTTCAGAAAGACAAATGAATTATTATATTGTTCACACATAAACTAACATGAGAATTGACATAAAGTAATTATAACACAGTCAGACACACTTTACCTTAATCGTGTCAACAAACAGAGATGCATCACCCATGACTGACTATTACCACACTTTGACGTGATCATTGTACTGAACATCACCAAAAATATGTATTAGGTGTATATATGATAAAAGTTGTATTAGAAGTGCAAGATAAAATAACATACGAATTATTTTTATATGAACCTATTGTCTTAGATAATCGTGTTCAGTATCAGGTTAGGTTAGGATGAAGGCATAGTTAGGTCTGTACTGTCACCCTATATTACTAATTATACAAGTGAATATAAATGTATAATGAAGGATGTATATATATATATAAACAGCTTAGTTATTGAAGTACTGTGATCCATCATAACATCAACAAGAGCCTTTAGTTAATTACCTGAGTCACGTCACAGCAGTGTGTGTTGTGTCGTCTCTACCTGTACTTAAGCTTCTCAATAAAGCCTTGAATTTGAAGATTTAATTTATGAACCGGAGGAAAATATATTAACTTTGATGTTAGTGCATGGGTTATATTTCCTCCTTATTTTCCTGTACCTTGAATGTGTTAGTTTATTGTGATCGTGTTCCTGCTGTGAGTATTATTAACTGTGAACAAATAAAACAGCATTATAAAAAGTCATTGTGGTATTGGAAGAAGATGAGTTAAGCATTGTGTATAGGTGTAATGTACTCTGGACTGCATATATTTAACCAAATCCTAACCTAACCTATCCTGACCTAACCTAACCTGACCTAACCTATCCTAACCTAACCTATCCTAACCTAACCAATGATAGTCTTGTTTTCATCTGGTACTTGAGGAAGGAAATTAAATAATGACCCTCCAACTACCTTACCTTCACCTCACATGACACAACACGAGGAAGATCAGGTCAGTTGTGGCCTCATAGGTGATAACAATTCCTCATTAACAACTAACACGACAAAAACAACACGACAACAAAACAAGCAGCCAGTTTAAACACCAGTGATCATGTGAGGCACACGCGCATACACACACCTATGGAAACTGTGGCTCCAAGAATCATATTTGTTGTGTCTGTAAGTTGTTGTGCAAGTGTTTCTCTACTCTCGTCTGATAACGCTGAGTGAGCATTAGCTATTGTATACTAAAAAAAAAAGAGGAAATAACAGGTCGAGTAAAAAAAAGAAAACTGGCGAAAGTTCCAGATATTGTGTAAAAGTCTTCAAAGAGGGTCTTCCGGCGGCGGGGGCCTCCAAAAAAGCCTCCAGGAGAGAGATTTTGTTTGTGTACTAAAATGTGAGGTGAGTTATGATGGGTTTATCGGAGCGGGAGGAGGAATGGTGTTGGGAGGGCCAGGTCTTATGCTCTCTCTCTCTCTCTCTCTCTCTCTCTCTCTCTCTCTCTTCTATTCTTTCTTTGTGTTCGTGTGTGTGTGTAAATGTGTTTTGAAAATAATTAACTATTTATTGGAAGAACATGGCAACCAAAGAACTGACAATATGCAGTCAACAGAGGTAATGGGTCTCTTGATTGACAAATAATATACAAGTAACATAAGTGATATAACTATGATATATAATAACTCGGTGGGGAGAAGGTCACACTAAAGAGCATTTCAGCATAGTAACAGTGCAAAGGTAAGATTGGCAGTGAGTATGTGTGTTTGTGTAGTGCATGCATGTATGTGTTTGTGTATGTGTGTGTGTATATGTATATGGGTGTTTGTGTAGTGTGTGTGTATGTGTGTTTGTGTAGTGTGTGTGTATGTATGTATGTACGTGTGTGTGTATGTATGTATGTATGTACGTGTGTGTGTATGTATGTATGTATGTACGTGTGTGTGTTTGTGTAGTGTGTGTGTATGTATGTATGTATGTACGTGTGTGTGTGTGTTACATCAAAGGTGTTGGAGGGAACAATTAAAAAGACAAGGAACACCCCCGTAGTAACTTTAACACTTAACCAACTGAAGCCTTAGTGAGTTAGGCCCAGGTTAGCCGGCAGGTGTATTACACTTCACACCACCACACCTGTCCTTATCACCAGGTGTATTCCCTTGATGAACACACACACTTACGACATCTTGGTGCACAGACAAGTTATTAATATTCTTATTATCCTCATTTAATATTAACACTGCGGTATGTGTTAGTTTTTGTTATAATCTGTATGTTTTATTATTATTATTATTATTATCACCATTATTAGTTTTTATTTCCTTTTAAGTAAAAAAATAATAATGATAATAAAGGCAGGTTTAAGTAAGTCAAGATCCTCATTATTACCATTACCAACAAATGACCGACACCCCTGAAGAGTATCAAAACTAACTTGACTGAGAGTTTAGCAAAGTTGGCTCTCGCTCCCTCCTCCTGAGTCTGTCTGCTCCGTGGCGCCAGGAAGCAGACGACCCTTGAATCACTCCTCTTATTACAATGAACGTTGCTCGAGCTTCTGGTCGAGTCTGACAATAAGATGTTCTGATGTAACTTAAATTAACAGGAGTCTGAGGCCCGACACTTGACATTATTAAGGACCTACTATACTGTACTGTAAGCAGATGAATTTGTATATGGAATCTTTCCTATTTGGTAAAGTTCTTGGTTTTACTAATTACAAGGTTGTGATCTTAAGGTAGAATTTCATGGAGGCTGATCTCTCAAGTGGTACAGTGGGAGTGAGGTGATATATCAGTGTGTCTGACGGAGTGTACACGAGACTTCTGTTATGGACGTCTCTAAGTTATCTTGTATCATCTGTTACTGTCATCATACGAGAGATGATGAAGGTTATAACACTTACTATGAGGACACACGGAGGATCAGGATAAGTCCACGAGTGCCAATGAAAGTTTGGTTGTTTGATAATACTGGGAGAACAAATATTTCACACCCACAGAGTCTAGTAACTTAGATAAAAACTAATGAGAAACACGCAGTTGTGAGCGAGGAAACTTTCATTGCTGGGTAACATAGAGGACCTGTCATGCTCTCTCTACTATACAGGGGCGTTGATGCGGTGTTGTACGAGGGTAATTAATATATAAGGGGCCCCCACCTCATCCTTCATTGAGGAGGACCACAAGAAATAGCCCATGACACACCCCCCACAAAAAAGGCTATTGAGTTTTTTTTATTTTGGGAAGCCTTCACTCTAGGTACTTCGGACTTGCTACTGTAATTAAGGATCTAGGTTTAATTATTATGAATTCGTGTAACTGTTGAGAATTAATGACCCTCACAATAATTTCACCCAATATAGTTCTGAGTAACCCGACACTCATATAAGCGTAGTATCATCAAGCTGTACCCGACATCATTTTTTCAACTTTAGACAAAGTATTCATAATTTTCATACAGGGTACTGGCAATTTATGAAGAATTAATAACAATTCTTCATTCCGTAATATTTATATTTATTCATTATTTACAATTATTGGTACATTTGAAGAGTTATGGTTTACAAATGTGTAGCTGAATCGTTTTCTGTCGTGCTTCGATTCACTTTTGTTTTAGTGATCTCGATCTTTTCGCTTGTGAGTGTGGATGACCATGAGGCAATAGGTCAGACTCACTCAGTCACCTTGTTACCGACATAGGAGGAGCACACAGCCTCGCTGACCAGGACCATTGGATGTTTACAGCTGGACGGCGACGGTAAATAACCCCCAAATCAACACTGGATGAGTAGATTTTTTTTATTTCCATTAATTGATCTATATTGAATTGTTTAACTCAATCGGCGGCTCTAATAGAAATGCCTAAGTTGAGAATAACAAATGTAAACAATATGGCGACCTAAAATTAAATGTGGGAAGTCACCTGAAACCCACTACCTGTGATCCACCACCTGTGATCCCCCACCCACTACCTGTGATCCACCACCCACTACCTGTGATCCCCCACCCACTACCTGTGATCCCCCACCCACTACCAGGGCTGCCGTAATTCCGACTGTGTTTTATCAACCGCTCTGATTGGTCATCTTCCTCGCGTTGTGACTGGCTACGAGACCATGACGGTATAAAACCTTTTTCTTTGTTAAATGTGATACATACAGTCTAGAATAACAGTAACAAATCATTTCCTTTTTACTATTACTATTCATATATATTGTATGAAATATTGCACAATAGATTCTTTCAACAACTTTAAAATCGGGTGGAGCAGTACTGGCCCCGATGTGGGTCAGTGACTTGTTCCCGGGTGGGCTAATCCCCGGGGAAAAAAACTATTATATTGAATCAAAGATAAAAAGAGTTCAAGAAGCAGAAAATGGAATGATATCACGGGTGAATATTATAGAAAATGCACTGTTAAAAAGGATAACTATTATACTATATATAATTTTATAATATCTGATACAATAACAACAAATAAAGAATTAACAGTAAAGGACTCACCGAAAGTCGATGCAGAACGGCATGTAGATGTTTTTGACAAAGGCTCTGTAGTGAAAGTCTTAATTATGAAAGGCACTGAACTCAAGGCAGATCCAGACATCTCCAGTACTTTTCCTTATTGCTGTATTGTACTCAGGTACTTTTGTATAGTAAAAAATAATTACTATTACTTATCCTCTAATATCAAGCTTACAGCTCCCCCCCCCCCCCCCTCGATGGATGGGCTCGCTTTACTGGCCAACATGAAACAGGACGAAATGAGTCTTTGTGTTCCAAGTAGACGTCATCCTCTCGTGCCAATTCATCATAAAGTAGTATTGCTAAACTATCAATTATAAAATGAAGGAAATCAAATAAAAGACCTTCTTCATAATTATTCTTAATCATTTTTATTTTGCATTTAGCCCCCCCCCCCCCCCCCCCGAAAGGCCTAATTAACAATTTCGGTATTTTTCCGACGGACCACCGGGGCCCGTACAGTGACTGTCACGGTCTACCGACTACGTCATTGAATTTCATTTTTTTTACCGTTTAGCAGACGAATTTCCGTCAAACGGCAGCACTGCCCACCATCTGTGATCCTCCACCCACTACCTGTGATCCCCCGCCCACTACCTGTGATCCCCCACCCACTACCTGTGATCCTCCGCCCACTACCTGTGATCCTCCACCCACTACCTGTGATTCCCCACCCACTACCTGTAATCCCCCACCCACTACCTGTGATTCTTCACCCTCTACCTGTAGATGGAGAGTAGTGAGATAGACATGATGATGTGGAGAAAGAGAGCAAAGGTTAATAAGTAGACGACAGGTGAAAATTAATAACAACAGAAAAAGGTAAATAGCAATAGGTAAAATAGTGATGAATAGTATATATAAATGAATAGAAATAATAGCTAATAATAATAGATGATAGTTAATTCTACTAGGAGAGTTAAATATTGACCATAGCTAATAGTTAAAGAAATAGGTAATGATAGACAGCAATAGATCATGGATAAAGTAATAGAATAAAGAAAGAGATAGACAGAAGGAAGAAAATTTAACTGAGAAGAGGAAGTGAGATAAATAAAGAGATAGAGATAGATGGAGAGATAGGTGTGATAACGATAGATAGATAAGGAATAATCCATGAAAGGGATAGACAAAGAAAGGAAAACAGAGAGAAAATAGTGAAAGACAAAAGACATAATAACCGACAAAACAAGAAAGGGAAGAGAAGTGAGAGAGAGAAAGAGAGACACAAGGAAATGAGATAGAGAGACAGCAACACGTGATGAAGGGAAATAATTCTTGAAACCTTAAAACTGTATAGACAGCTTGATCTATTTTACAATATTACATAATTACTCTTAATGAACTACCACACCTGCTACACCTGTTAAAACACCTGCTACATCTGTTACCACACTTGCTACACCTATTACCACACCTGCTACACCTGTTACCACACCTGCTACATCTGTTACCACACCTCCTATACCTGTTACCACACCTGTACCTGTTACCACACCTGATACACCTTTTACCACACCTGCTGCACCTGCTACCACACCTGATACATGTTACCACACCTGATACATCTGTTACCACACCTGTCACACTTAATTGCTGATTATCGAACTCTCAAAACTTCTCATATTCGTCGGAATATCATTAGCCAATAACAGAATAATGAAACAGTGACACCATTGTGGTGTTTAGATGCAGTAGCCAATAGGAGTGTAACAAAATTATGACATCACTGTGGTGTTTAGATGCAGTAGCCAATAGCTGTGAGGATGTGAGTTTAGGACAGTCATTAACTTTCCTAGGAAAAAAAATCGGTAAATATTCTTATACTTGTTCATATTCTTTTTCAAGTATCATATGTTTGTATCTTCCTAGGATAAAAAAAAAGTGTTCTTTGTTTATATTAGAGTGTGTATTGTTAGGCAAACACTAGGCGGCAGCTTGTCACTGCTTCGTGTACATAGGGCGGGGCTGCAGGCACTAGGTGATGCCGTTGTCTGAAACATATTACACGATATCACAAGTCCAGGGAGGGGCGACACACACACACACATACACACACACATACATTACACACACACACACACACACACACACACACACACATTACACACACACACACACACACACACACACATACACACACACACACACACACACACACACACACACACACACATACATTACACACACACACACACACACACACACACACACACACATACATTACACACACACACACACACACATACATTACACACACACACACACACACACACACACACACACACACACACATTACACACACACACACACACACACACACACACACACACATACATTACACACACACACACACACACACACTCACATACATTACACACACACACACACACACACACACACACACACACATACATTACACACACGCACACACACACACACACACACACACATTACACACACACACACACACACACACACACACACACACACACACACACACACACACACATACATTACACACACGCACACACACACACACACACACACACATTACACACACACACACACACACACACACACACACACACACACACACACACAATACAAAATAATAATAGCTTTATTTTTCTCTTTCTTTGTTTACTTTCTTCAATAACTAAAAAAAATCTGCTGGTACACACAAAAGCTATTATTATTTATCGTGTCAAATGGTAGAAAAAATGTAAAAGGTTTTGTAGGAATATAAGTAGTGTTGTAGAGAGGTAGACAGGTAGGTAGGTAGACAGGTAGGTAGGTAGACAGGTAGGTAGGTAGACAGGCAGGTAGGTAGACAGGCAGGTAGGTAGACAGGTAGATGATGTAATTCAAGGTTTTGTAGGGAATAAAGTCGTAGTGTAGGTAGATAGGTAGGCAGACAGGTAGACAGGTAGATGGCGTAATTAATGGTTTAGTAGGGAATAAAATAGTGTAGACAAGCAGACAGGTAGGTAGGTAGATGACGTAATTAAACAAGGGGAGGGTGGGAAGATCAGAGGAAACGCCGCCCTAACGACAAGATTCCTGGCATAGTAAAATGGCCGTGTTTAAACCCTCGTTATAAAGGTCTTTCAAAAACACGAAAATCACCTGTCTGTTCAATAAGGGAGAGTGTAGGGAGGAAGGGAGAGTGGAGGGAGAAAGGGAGAGTGGAGGGAGGAAGGGAGAGTGTAGGGAGGAAGGGAGAGTGGAGGGAGGAAGGGAGAGTGGAGGGAGGAAGGGAGAGACGGAGAGTAGGGGGAGGAAAGGAGTGTGTGTGTGTGTGTGTGTGTGTGTGTGTGTGTGTGTAATTACGAATCAGTACACATTGTTTTCATGATTTTTTCGATGTTTTCTTCTTCCATATTTACATTACATAATATAGTCTTTCTGTTTTTGTCTCTACTTTTCCATTGCCATATTTATCTCTTTCTTCCTGTTCTACTTCTCACATTTCTCCGTATTCTCTTTCATCTTTCTTATTCTTATCTTTCTCCTCCGCTCCATTGCTTTTACATTTCATTATTTTTTTGTCCTTTTAATATTAATATTTTTTTTGTATTTATTCTTCTTTAGTATCATTATTATTACTATTATCTGTCATTTCCATACATTAATGACTTGAATGAAATCTTACAGTGATAGTACATACCACACACACACACACACACACACACACACACACACACACCTACCTCTTACTCACCTCTAAATTCACCTTAAGACATCACCTACCTCCTTACTCACACTAACTTCACCTGTCACGGTCACCTTCCTTACCTGCCACCTGAGGCGTGAAGGTTTTATGGCCTCGGAAGCTTCATCTCTTCAACTCGAGGTTTTTCAAAGGTTATCCCAAAAAAGAGTTAATGATGTAATTGGCCAGGTAGGGTTTTAGTGTCGTCTTTGGTGCTGTTAAGAGACGTGTGTGTGTGTGAGTGTGTGTGTGGGTGTGTGTGTGTGTGTGTGTGTGTGCGTGCGTGCGTGCGTGGTGGTTCCCCAAAAATCATTACAACCTCCTTAAAATTTAGGTCATGAACCGTTTAATGTAAAAATGGGTGACTGGGTGTTTGAGTCCACTAAACGGTGAGGGAACAACACACCATCTCCTCCCTCCCTCCAACAACAACAACAACAACACACCATCTCCTCCCTCCAACAACAACAACAACAACAACAACAACAACACACCATCTCCTCCCTCCCTCCAACAACAACAACAACAACACACCATCTCCTCCCTCCAACAACACAACAACAACACAACAACACACCATCTCCTCCCTCCCTCCAACAACAACAACACACCATCTCCTCCTCCAACAACAACACACCATCTCCTCCTCCAACAACAACAACAACAACAACAACAACAACACACCATCTCCTCCCTCCAACAACAACAACAACAACAACACACCATCTCCTCCCTCCAACAACAACAACAACAACAACAACAACACACCATCTCCTCCCTCCCTCCAACAACAACAACACACCATCTCCTCCCTCCAACAACAACACACCATCTCCTCCCTCCAACAACAACAACAACAACAAAACACCATCTCCTCCCTCCAACAACAACACACCATCTCCTCCCTCCAACAACAACAACACACCATCTCCTCCCTCCAACAACAACAACAACAACAACACACCATCTCCTCCCTCCAACAACAACAACAACAACACACCATCTCCTCCCTCCAACAACAACAACAACAACAACAACAACAACACACCATCTCCTCCCTCCAACAACAACAACACACCATCTCCTCCCTCCAACAACAACAACAACAACAACACACCATCTCCTCCCTCCAACAACAACAACAACAACAACAACAACAACACCATCTCCTCCCTCCAACAACAACAACAACAACAACAACAACGCCATCTCCTCCCTCCAACAACAACAACAACAACACACCATCTCCTCCCTCCAACAACAACAACAACACACCATCTCCTCCCTCCAACAACAACAACACACCATCTCCTCCCTCCAACAACAACAACAACAACAACACACCATCTCCTCCCTCCAACAACAACAACACACCATCTCCTCCTCCAACAACAACAACACACCATCTCCTCCCTCCAACAACAACAACAACAACAACACACCATCTCCTCCCTCAACAACAACAACAACAACAACAACAACACACCATCTCCTCCCTACAACAACAACAACAACAACAACAACAACACACCATCTCCTCCCTCCAACAACAACAACAACAACAACAACACACCATCTCCTCCCTCCAACAACAACAACAACACACCATCTCCTCCAACAACAACAACAACACACCATCTCCTCCCTCCAACAACAACAACAACAACAACAACACACCATCTCCTCCCTCCAACAACAACAACAACAACAACACACCATCTCCTCCCTCCAACAACAACAACAACAACACACCATCTCCTCCCTCCAACAACAACAACAGCAACAACAACACACCATCTCCTCCCTCCAACAACAACAACAACAACAACACACCATCTCCTCCCTCCAACAACAACAACAACAACAACAACACACACCATCTCCTCCCTCCAACAACAACAACAACAACACACCATCTCCTCCTCCAACAACAACAACAACAACAACACACCATCTCCTCCCTCCAACAACAACAACAACAACAACACACCATCTCCTCCCTCCAACAACAACAACAACAACAACACACCATCTCCTCCCTCCAACAACAACAACAACAACAACACACCATCTCCTCCCTCCAACAACAACAACAACAACAACAACAACACACCATCTCCTCCCTCCAACAACAACAACAACAACAACACACCATCTCCTCCCTCCACAACAACAACAACAACAACAACACACCATCTCCTCCCTCCAACAACAACAACAACAACAACAACACACCATCTCCTCCCTCCAACAACAACACAACAACACACCATCTCCTCCCTCCAACAACAACAACAACAACAACAACAACAACAACAACACACCATCTCCTCCCTCCCTCCAACAACAACACACCATCTCCTCCCTCCAACAACAACACACCATCTCCTCCCTCCAACAACAACAACAACACACCATCTCCTCCCTCCAACAACAACAACAACAACACACCATCTCCTCCCTCCAACAACAACAACAACAACACACCATCTCCTCCCTCCAACAACAACAACAACAACACACCATCTCCTCCCTCCAACAACAAAAACAACAACAACAGCAACAACAACACACCATCTCCTCCTCCAACAACAACACACCATCTCCTCCCTCCAACAACAACAGCAACAACAACAACAACAACAACAGCAACAACAACACACCATCTCCTCCTCCAACAACAACACACCATCTCCTCCCTCCAACAACAACAACAACAACAACACACCATCTCCTCCCTCCAACACAACAACAACAACAACAACACACACCTCCTCCCTCCAACAACACAACACACCATCTCCTCCCTCCCTCCAACAACAACAACAACAACACACCATCTCCTCCCTCCAACAACAACAACAACACACCATCTCCTCCCTCCCTCCAACAACAACAACAACAACACACCATCTCCTCCCTCCAACAACAACACACCATCTCCTCCCTCCAACAACAACAACAACAACAACACACCATCTCCTCCCTCCAACAACAACACACAAACAACAACACACCATCTCCTCCCTCCACACAACAACAACAACAACAACAACACACCATCTCCTCCCTCCAACAACAACAACAACAAACACACCATCTCCTCCCTCCAACAACAACAACAACAACAACAACAACACACCATCTCCTCCCTCCAACAACAACAACAACAACAACAACAACAACACACCATCTCCTCCCTCCAACAACAACAACAACACAACACACCATCTCCTCCCTCCAACAACAACAACAACAACAACAACAACAACACACCATCTCCTCCCTCCAACAACAACAACAACAACAACAACACACCATCTCCTCCCTCCAACAACAACAACAACAACACACACCATCTCCTCCCTCCAACAACAACAACAACAACAACAACACACCATCTCCTCCCTCCAACAACAACAACAACAACAACAACACACCATCTCCTCCCTCCAACAACAACAACAACAACACACCATCTCCTCCCTCCCAACAACAACAACAACAACAACAACAACACACCATCTCCTCCTCCAACAACAACAACAACAACAACAACACACCATCTCCTCCCTCCAACAACAACAACACAACACACCATCTACTCCCTCCAACAACAACAACAACAACAACAACAACAACAACAACAACAACACACCATCTCCTCCCTCCAACAACAACAACAACAACAACAACACACCATCTCCTCCCTCCAACAACAACAACAACAACACACCATCTCCTCCCTCCCACAACAACAACAACAACAACAACACACCATCTCCTCCCTCCAACAACAACACACCATCTCCTCCAACAACAACAACAACACACCATCTCCTCCCTCCAACAACAACAACAACAACAACAACAACACACCATCTCCTCCTCCAACAACAACACACCATCTCCTCCCTCCCTCCAACAACAACAACAACAACACACCATCTCCCTCCAACAACAACACACCATCTCCTCCCTCCAACAACAACAGCAACAACAGCAACAACAACACACCATCTCCTCCCTCCAACAACAACACACCATCTCCTCCCTCCAACAACAACAACAACAACAACAACACACCATCTCCTCCCTCCAACAACAACAACAACAACAACACACCATCTCCTCCCTCCAAAACAACAACAACAACACACCATCTCCTCCCTCCAACAACAACAACAACAACACACCATCTCCTCCTCCCAACAACAACAACAACAACACACCATCTCCTCCCTCCAACAACAACAACAACAACAACAACAACACACCATCTCCTCCCTCCAACAACAACAACAACAACAACAACAACACACCATCTCCTCCCTCCAACAACAACAACAACAACAACACACCATCTCCTCCCTCCCAACAACAACAACAACAACAACAACACACACACCATCTCCTCCCTCCAACAACAACAACATCAACAACAACACACCATCTCCTCCTCCAACAACAACAACAACAACAACAACACACCATCTCCTCCTCCAACAACAACACACCATCTCCCTCCAACAACAACACACCATCTCCTCCCTCCCTCCAACAACAACAACAACAACAACACACCATCTCCTCCTCCAACAACAACAACACCAACAACACAACATCTCCTCCCTCCAACAACAACAACACAACAACGCACCATCTCCTCCCTCCAACAACAACAACAACAACAACAACACACCATCTCCTCCCTCCAACAACAACAACAACACACCATTTCCTCCCTCCAACAACAACAACAACAACAACAACACACCATTTCCTCCCTCGAACAACAACAACACCAACAGCAACAACAACACACCATCTCCTCCCTCCAACAACAACAACACCAACAGCAACAACAACACACCATCTCCTCCCTCCAACAACAACAACAACAACAGCAACAACAACACACCATCTCCTCCCTCCAACAACAACAACAACAGCAACACACCATCTCCTCCCTCCAACAACAACAACAACAGCAACAACAACACACCATCTCCTCCCTCCAACAACAACAACACCAACAACAACAACACACCATCTCCTCCCTCCAACAACAACAACACCAACAGCAACAACACACCATCTCCTCCTCCAACAACAACACACCATCTCCTCCCTCCAACAACAACAACACCAACAGCAACAACAACACACCATCTCCTCCTCCAACAACAACATACCATCTTCTCCCTCCAACAACAACAACAACACACCATCTCCTCCCTCCAACAACAACAACACCAACAGCAACAACACACCATCTCCTCCTCCAACAACAACACACCATCTCCTCCCTCCAACAACAACAACACCAACAGCAACAACAACACACCATCTCCTCCTCCAACAACAACATACCATCTTCTCCCTCCAACAACAACAACAACACACCATCTCCTCCCTCTCTCCAACACCACATCACCACCAAAACAACACCATTACCACCACCCCTTCAGTACCAGGTCTTACACACTCCGCTCTTAAATGCCTAAGGTATTTTACTGTACCCAAGCAGTTTAATCCCGGGTTATGGCGATACAACCCCCCCTCCCTCTCCCCCCACCCCCCCTCCCTCTCCCCCCCACCCCCCCTCCTTCTCCTCTTGTCTCTCTCATCCTTGCCTTCCCCTACCCTACATGACCTAAGGGGGGGGGGGGGGGTTTAGCAGGAAACAGGAATGGGGTTCCTTCGTTAACTATCATTATTTTTTTTAATTACGTTGTCGGGTTAGGTTAATTGGTTAGGTTAAGTTGGGTTAGGTTAAGTTTTGTCCGTCAGTGATAGTAATGCAGAATAGTTGACTAGATAATGTATTTTCCTCTCTCTCTCTCTCTCTCTCTCTCTCTCTCTCTCTCACTCTATGGCTATGACCGCCACGAGTATGAACTACTGAAATATTAACAAAGATAAGTATAAGTATTACTATAATCAAGCTTCAATAAGGTACTTTAAAGTCTATGTGTAAATTGGATATTATTTTGGGACGTTATTTTTGGGCTTAAGTCAACTTGTTCAGGTACAGTTGTCTAAATAAATTCTTAGAGACCCAACAAATTATAGGGTAGGGAAATTGATCTGGTAATAATGTAAAGGTATAGGGGGAGACAGGGATTGGTATGTGGGGGTAGGGGAGGCCTGGTTTGAGTGACAGGTACAGGATATCGTGCGTTTGGAAGCGAGGTTTTAACACCGTTACCAGATCTTTTGCCCTTCCTTTTAATTTGTTGGGTCTCTGCGAACTTATTTGGCTAACTGTACGTCACATCACCTCTTTCCATATCGAGTTACGAAGAATATTCATTACGCGAATCTCAGAGACCCTGGACCCCGACTGTCTCCTCCTGTTTGGAACATTTTGATGTCGACTGTGAGGGAGTAGAGAGTCTGTATGTAAAGCCACATAAGTTTACGTGTTATTTTATCACCGGGGCTTCACGGAAGAGAAATAAAACGAGTATAAAACTGTAGAGTCCTGCAAGGGATCCGGATGATAAAGTCGACCAGGTCTCAAGAGTGGTTAAGTATAAAACCTAAGTGAAATGGCAGTGGCGCGTATAAAACTCCCCAGAAGGTCGGATATCTTCCACAAAATATACAAGGATAATCAGGCGGCAAATTTCTTCATTTTTCATCACATTTGCAGAAGCTTTTGGCTCTTTTAAGTTACGTTAGGTAGTGGTTGAGAGTCGGGGAGGGGTGCTGAGTGTAAGGCTTTACACACTCGTATGTTTACCTCGAGGCAGCGTTGGGTAGTTACCCCCCGTTAGTGATGGCGGCTGCAGATCCCACGTGACATTGGTGGCGGTGGATTTAAAACCGATTTTGTGGAATATAGCCCCTCTTGGTGGGATTTTAAGCCTTGTTTTGTGGACTGCTCCATCTATAAACCCGTGAATGTCGGCGGGGAGCTGCGGGACTGTCGACCAAGGGAGCCCTCGCCTGAAATAAACGTCTAGCGATTCAACAGTCGGGTGCTAGGTGGTCGTTGGCGGCAGTTTATCTGTAGCTGAACGTAGTACAACAGGTAAGACACCCACAGCCTCCCCCCACACACATGTTACGTGGATCTTTCTTAATCTCATTGGTAAAAGCTGACCGGGAATAATGGGGTATATCCTTGTTCCTCCATCTGTTGACTACCTTGTGACGACAGCAGAAGTATAGTCGTAGAATATGGAAATTGTGCGGCCAAATTGGTTTCTGCTGTGTGAAATATTATATAAAACTCACTCGTTATATCACCATTACTTCTGGAACGAAAACAGTGGTAATAAGAGCAGTGAAACCCGGCACACCAGCACAGTCTCTAGTGAAGAAGGGATGAGCCTCTACCCTGTGGCCGCTACCTTGCCTTACCTGCCACACATAATCACCTTCACTGCTCGAGTGTTTTGGTCAAGGTGGAGGAGACTGTTAGTACCAGAATAAATTTATGAGGATGGAACCAAAATTTCTGGAGATACTATTTGCATGATAGTGAACGCGAAAATGGAAACGAGAATGCATTAAACCTATTAGAACCTGACCTAACCTAACCTACCTAACCTTACTTAACCTACCTAACCTTACTTAACCTACCTAACCTTACTTAACCTTCCTAACCTACCCAACCTTACTTAACCTACCTAACCTTACTTAACCTACCTAACCTTACTTAACCTACCTAACCTTACTTAACCTACCTAACCTTACTTAACCTACCTAACCTTACTTAACCTACCTAACCTCGCCTTACTCCCATACCTGTGCATTGTCGTATCGCTTTTCTTTCTTATTATCATCTAAACAACATCTCTAGAAAAAAATGAATTAGTTCAATCCGCTGACGCTCCAGTATAGCAGACGACGTGAAATTACTGCCATATGATCAGTGTTCGAAGTATTTTTACCCCCGTTGCTTCCCTCATCTTTCTGTTCTGCCCACTAACAAGGAGAGTTTGTGCCTGTTGTCTGGAAATATTAATTTATGTTAGTAAATGCATCTAGACGTGTTGGTAATGACGGAGAGGAAGATATCAAACCACCTCATTAGCCAGTTGGGTTGTTGGTGACCGCTGGCAGGGACTGTAGAGTTTGATCATAAACTGGAGGAGTTGAACACAGGTGGCGGCGGCTGTGGTGACGGATCACGTCTTGACCTGTTACCACT
This sequence comes from Homarus gammarus, assembly GCA_958450375.1. Classification (NCBI taxonomy): domain Eukaryota; kingdom Metazoa; phylum Arthropoda; class Malacostraca; order Decapoda; family Nephropidae; genus Homarus; species Homarus gammarus. The sequence continues at coordinate 435,271 of CAUDMG010000777.1, read as the reverse complement.
CTTACCTACAACACTCCCATTTTCTCTCACAATATTTTACATTCTCTCGCAGCCAAATGTTGGGAGTCAGAATTTGGGGTTGAGAATACTGAAAGATTCTTATGATGAATAGTGACCTGACTGAAGAAAGAGAACTGGCATCACACTGACTCACTTGAACCTTTACTAAAGAAAAGATCATGACTCCCTCAACATGTCTCTTACACTCTATTTAACCCGCCTTCCCCCACCCCCTCCACCCACCACCCCCTTATTTCCACCATCCATTCACTCTTCCTCCACACTCCTCCAAACTCCTCCATCTCTCCCCATCTTAACCCATCTCCACCCTCCACCCCCTTCTTCAATATCCACTCCTTCTCTCCATCATCTATTCCCTCCTCCTCCTCCTCACTCCTCCAAACTCTTCCATCAACCTCTTCTTCACCCCCCAACCACCCTCCCACCCACCACCCCCCTCCCCCACCATCCCTCCCTCCCAAACCGCACCCCTTCCCCCACCATTCCTCCCTCCCAAACCGCACCCCTTTCCCCACCATCCCCCCTCCCCACCATTCCCCCGTCCCCCCACCATTCCCCCCTCCCTCCCTCCCACCATTCCCCCCTCCCTCCCCACCATTCCCCCCTCCCTCCCCACCATTCTCCCCTCCCTCCCCACCATTCTCCCCTCCCTCCCTCCCCACCATTCTCCCTCCCTCCCCACCATTCCCCCTCCCTCCCCACCATTCCCCCCTCCCTCCCCCACCATCTCGCCGCCTCCTGGATATTTCATGAATTATTTCTCAATTTCGACACTGGACTGTTACCTTAAATTGGCGAAGACTTTCCCCCCTCCCACCCCCTCTCACTCCTCTCCCCTCTTCTCTCACCCACCCTCCCCTCTCCCCCTCTCCACCCACCCCCACGGATTCTCAAAACCGGATAAGTCAAATTTTTCCACTTAACTGAAGCTGGAAAAATTCACCTAACTGACTCACTCAAACTCTTCTCACATAAAGTTGAACACCGATGATGGAGCCGAAATGTGTATGAGACTCTACTGTGAGAATTGAATTTTTATTGTTAGTTTTTTTTGAAGGCATCAATTGATAGTTTAAGTACCGTTCACAAGTCTTTAGTTTAATGGGGTCACCTGAAGAATCACCTCACCGACTCATTTCATTTTAAGATTAACCACCCTAACGTTATTTGGGAGGGGGGGGGGGGTTAGGTTTAGGTAGGGTTAGGTTAGGTTAGGTTTAGATAAAATTAGTTTAAGTTAGCATTAGATTAGGTTAGATTGAGGTTACATTAGGTTTGGTTAGAATAGGTATAGGTTATATTAGGTTAGGTTAGGTTAGGTTAGCATTAGTGTGGTTAGGTTAGGTTAGCATTAGTGTGGTTAGGTTAGGTTAGGATTAGTGTGGTTACTCTTTACCTGAAATAAACTTGGGGTTGAGATTCTCACAGGTGATCCGTTTATAAACCATTAGACAAAAAATTATGAAAATCGATGGTAATTTATACTATTCGTATGATGTTAAATCTAAAGGCAAATTAAAATGGTCACGTAAGGCTTTTTGAAACTTGATGGGCTGTGAGGTAGGGAGGACAGGAGGGTGGGGGACGGAAGGCAGGGGATGTGGGGGAAGGGGGTGTGGGGGAGGGAGGGCAGGGAGTGTGAGGGAGGGAGGGAGGGAGGGTGGGGGAGAGAGCAGGACCTGTGTCTAGGACGAAAGTTATAAGGTCAAGTCAGCATGTTGTAACTCTCTCTCACCGGACACTCTCCTTATCCCTCCCTCTCGCTCTCTCCCCCTTCCTTCCCTCTCTCCCTCCCCCCTCCCTCCCTCCCTCCCTCCCTCCCTCCCTCCCTCTTCGACACCCACCCTTTCCTTCCCTCCCTCTCTCCTCCCTCTCTCTCCCCCTCTCTCTCTCTCCCCCTCTCTCTCTCTCCCCCTCTCTCTCCCCGTCTCTCTCCCCCCTCTCTTCCCTCCTCTCTCTTCCCTCCTCTCTCTCCCCTCCTCTCTCTCTCTCCCCTCTCTCTCTCCCCTTCTCTCTCTCCCCTGCTCTCTCTCCCCCCCTCTCTCTCCCCTTCTCTCTCTCTCTCCCCCCCTCTCTCTCCCCCCCTTTCTCTCTCGTATCCTTTAATATTCTCTCTCCCGTCACCTCTTCAGTAAGGCTTCCCGGTAGATATGAAAGGTAATGAAATAATAATAATAATAATAATAATAATAATAATAATATCAAGAAGAATGTGGAAAATATGGAAGAAGTGAACTAAAAATGTCTTAAATTTACCTCTTAACCTTTACTTGTGCTAGTAATTAACCCTTTGAGTACTGTTAATTACCTCATTGAGTCAGGTAACTTAACCCCTTGACTACTGTTAATTACCCCATTGAGTCAGGTAAAATAACCCCTTGAGTACGATGGTTTTACCCCCAGAGTACAATGTATCTAATTCCTTATGTATTCTAAGCAAGGGGCTTAAATCATCGTACTCAAGGAAGTTCATGTAGTACTCAGTAGGTTGATTCATTGTACTCGTGGGGTTAAAAAAATGGTAAATATTTTCATATAATTAATAAAATAAAAGAATCAGTTTTTGAGCCTTCGTTTCAGGAATAAGATTATTAATTTGTAATCATTTATTCATTTGTTTTGGTCGTAAGGTATTCTAGTCTTTATTTATTTACATTATACATCTGTCGTTTATTTTCATTATACATCTGTCGTTTATTTTCATTATACATCTGTCAAGAACTCAACTACTAAATCCTGTCTCCCAAAAGTTAACAATAGGATTTAATATTATTAGAACCACACTAAAGTTCATTCGGAAGTCATTAGAATCTCCTGTTAAATTTGGGTTGACATTAAAATTGAAACCGTTTATTCATTCAGAAAAAAATACACATTACGTGACGTGTCTGAAGATTTTGAGAGTTTACAAGGGCCTGGAGGGAGGATTTGAGACACATTTATATTTCCATGGCTGTTCAACCTCATTCTCGGTCTAAGGCTCAGGAAATATAAGATTCGTTCAGCGGCTGCCTCATTTTTTCCCCATCCGCCAGGCGATATCAGGAAAAAAAGGGAATTTAATTTTTTTTTTGTTATAATGTTCTCTCAGGAGGCGACGAGTGCTGGTGCTAAGTTTTAAAGTAATGCATTTATTTTTCTTGTATTCGAACATAGTAAACACGTGTCGGCAAAACCCCGCCCCAGGCTACAGTGTGGTGTGTTGCTTGCCTGGGGTTGTGTGAGGCAGGAAGGGAGGTGGTACTGTATAATTGTATCCTCATCTCTTACTGGGAATGAAGAACACAAATCAAGGTTGAGATTAGTTAGAAAAAAAATATTTGTTTTATTTAAAGTGTCTAGTTAAATTAGAATTCATGTGTAATATTTATGTAATTTTGAAGGATCTAATTTGTGTTTTAACTTGGGCTGCTTGCACTATACTCGACCGCCCTCACTTCCCCAGTGGTAAAGTTAGGTACTCATTAACAGTGACCTTGAGGACAGCGGGTGAACACTGATAACACACATACACACTACTACTAACTACTACGACTACTTTTTTTCAATGGCCTCCATCCTCCCCTTAGAGCCACACCTTCGCCACCATTTTATTACTTTAAAATTAAATATCCTAATACATAAGTAGCTATCCTAGCTGTGTTGAGTTAGTTGAGCCGCAGATCTATGCGGCATTCAGTGACAGTAGCCTCATAGTCAATATCTGCAACTGTTGTCGGCTTTGGGGCCGATGCTCTCGTTCCCCTGAGGCAGAGCAAAGCCGACCTAAAGAGAGAGAAGGACAGTCGACATCTCATCCAGGCTGTAACATAACTTCTGGGCTGCTGCTTCTGTTCAGTTAGCACCTCCGTGGGTCTGGCGTAGAAGCATCTTGCACTTGGGCCCATCCCACCAGAGTTTGTGAACACTAGAGGAGTGAAGCTGCCTTGATCAACGTTCTGAATTCTCTCCCCGTATGCCCTTCTCTTGTCGTTCTCGTTCCTCCTGTGTGCAGCATCGAGAGCTAAATTACGGTGACATGCGGCCATGGGATCAAAAATCCTGCTGTCGAGGAAGGCTCGCTGTTCCCGCGTCCAGAATCCTCGAGCACTGACGTCAACACGGGCTTCGTTGGATGTGTTTGAAGTCCTATGTTGGAATTTCTCACTGTCCAATGGAAGGAGGGTCGGTTCTACCCTGACATCACGGCAGATTTCCTTCAACTTATTTGGTGTTAGATCCCTCTACTACTACTACTACTACTACTACTACTACTACTTTGCTGTCATTCGGAATTGAGTACGAGTATCATCCAGCTATGATACAATGATATGAGTTATTAGGGATGTCACCTAGGTTGGTGAGTTTTGAGGTGACTAAGGAGGCCGTTACGGGACTCGTAGCGTAGTTCACATTCGTTGCACATGTGGGGGGCTCCATCTACTGCGGGAGGGGCGGTGGCAGCGTATTTCCGGTGTTGGCTCTTATCTGCCTCGGTTTGCAGTCGGGCTAACTCGAAGGTATTGACGCCTTCTCGTGTGGTGCTCCTCCAAGCGTTACGATGTGGAGTAATCGACCCCCTGTGTGCGACACACACACACTTCAAAACAGTACCGTGCAACCTCTAGCCCAAGAAATGACTCTTTCGACACTTTATGTAAATCTCTGTGTTTTATTGGTAAGTGTTATTGGTAACAGTGCACGAGAGTCCGGTCTTAGTGTTCCTGGGGAGACACTTCAAGTGGCGGCAGCAGCTGTTGCCACATCGTACTGCAGTTGACTCTCACCTTTCCAAACAAATGGTGCTAAGATTAAGACACATACTTACCTCCGTAAAAACGTTGGCCAAGTCCAGGATTCTCAGAGGTCCTTTGGCTGAATATTCCCTCAGCTAGGGGTGTAAGAACGGCTCTGGCTCACTGAATCTCAAGAGTCAGAATTAAGCATCACAATTACTATGAAATTCTACCTTAATTAGATACGTTCGCTTGGCATCTGTTAGGGGAAAAAGACCTTTGTGAATCTGGACTTAGGACACATTTTTGTGTAGGGATCTACTTACTAGCGGCCGTTGTACAGTTATACAGTATAGTTTACGCTTGTTCCTAATCCAACTGGTCCACGAAATATAACAATTGGCATCAACTGTTGGGCGAGTTATCGTGCAGCGGGTAACACCACGGGGGGGGGGGGGGGGGACCCGTACACGTTGTATACCAGTGTGCATTGATCCCATCTTAATCACAACTTTCAAAGTCCACTACCAAATCACAGGAACCAATTAATGTTAATGACCTGAACCTAACGATCGACAGGTGCTACGTAAAGTGTAGTAATACCCAGGTCTATTAGTTGCCTCAATGGCCGTCGTGAGTGAGGGAGCCACTGGAGCCTTATTACCCCTTACTACTGCTGTTGGGCCAAACTTAATTTGTGGTATCCCAACTAAGACACTAATTTAAAGTTTAGAGGAAAATGTGCTACGAGTTTTGCCTCCTTCACTTGTGGATTTAATCAAGTAGTGGCACCTGTTTTTAATCAAATAAACTTGGGTGTGCGCGCCCCTCAATTTTTTTTCTGGCGAGGCCTTCATGTGAGGCGGCCGCGCGGGCTGGATGTCGCTCCTCTTTTGTTTTGTTAAATATAAAATATAAAAGTCGAGTTGAAATGAATAATTTTTTTTTTAATTCCGTGCTTTACTTTTTCGTTCGTACTGACGCGTTCGCTGTAATATATATATATATATATATATATATATATATATATATATATATATATATATATATATATATATATATATATATATATATATATATATATACTTTAGACGTTTCGCAATATGAATGTCATTATCAGTACAAAGATGTGTCATGACTAAACATGCTTAAGTCAAAGTATGCTTTTGTACACACTGCCACAGTCCAGGTACAGTAGTGTGCTGTAATGTGAAGAAATACATGTAACAGGAGGACCACCAGTCTGGGGAGGAAGACGTCTGGACCCGGAACACAGACCTGTTCCGTGTGTTGGTCCTTGTGTGGGCAGTTGTTAAGGCTCCAGAGAGAGGAGATCATCTCAAGTTATCTTCGTTCATTACACATTAACAACTGTTGGTGGAAGTCTCCATCTTTCTACGGAACAGAGTCAATTTCCTTTACACCACTAAAATGTTTGGAGTGGTGGACCATGATCACCAACCCTCACACAGGAATAAGACAGACTGCAGTTCTCTCTCTCACTATACAGTAAATATTACACACTAAATATACCCAAAATAATGCGTCCTTATCATGCAAACAACTTTCCCTCAATACTTTTTTTACTTTGTCATATAACTTTAGGTCTTCTGTGTTCGCTCAATATTCCTCCCTTGATAACAATGTTCCCCTCAGTACCCATACCAGGTCCCCCTTCCCCTCCCCATACAACCGGCTGTATATCTTACCAAGACTTCCGGAGCCACCAAGCACAGTCTCTCTCTCTCTCTCTCTCTCTCTCTCTCTCTCTCTCTCTCTCTCTCTCTCTCCCCCCAGGACCTGATAGTATCCTAGCTCTCATTTGAAAATATGTACACCTACTGTAAAGTTACTTGTTATTTATTAATATTTCTTCCTTCTCTCGCTCTTCTCTTTTCTTCTCCACCCTCTTTCCTCTTCCTCTCCCACCCTTCTTCTTCCCCCTCCACCCTTCTTCCCTCTTCCTATCCCCTCCTCTCCCTATCCCCTCCTCTTCCCCTCTTCCTTCTTTCTCTTCCCCCTCTTATCTCTTCGTCTCCCCCTCTTCCCTCTATCTCTCCCACTTTTCCCTCTACATCTTCCCCCTTTCTCTCTTATTCTCCCCGCTTCTTCCCTCTTCCCCCAGGCAGCAATGGGAGGATTCAACAGTCTTTGTTAGTGTTTGACTTCAGATTATAATGCCGGACCTATATCTTCGTTATTCTGTGTTTTCTTCTTTCAACTCTTCATTCCTCTTCACACACGTGCATGCCACACACACCTGCAGTACACGCAGACTCAAGACACACACACCTACACATACACTCAAGCCACACACAGCTACACACACACACACTCACGCCACACACAGCTACACATACACACTCACGTCACACACACTTAAACACACACTCACGTCACACACAGTTAAACACACACTCAGGTCACACACACCTACACACACACTCACGTCGCACACACATATACACACACACACACGTCACATACACGCACACTCACGTCACATACTCACTACCTGCACACTCACGCCAAACACCTACACAAACACTCACGTCACATACTCACTACCCACACACTCACGCCAAACACCTACACAAACACTCACGTCACATACTCACTACCCACACACTCACGCCAAACACCTACATAACACTCACGTCACATACTCACTACCCACACACTCACGCCAAACACCTACACAACACTCACGTCACATACTCACTACCCACACACTCACGCCAAACACCTACACAACACTCTCGTCACATACTCACTACCCACACACTCACGTCACATACTCACTACCCACACACTCACGCCAAACACCTACACAAACACTCACGTCACATACTCACTACCCACACACTCACGCCAAACACCTACATAACACTCACGTCACATACTCACTACCCACACACTCACGCCAAACACCTACACAAACACTCACGTCACATACTCACTACCCACACACTCACGCCAAACACCTACACAACACTCTCGTCACATACTCACTACCCACACACTCACGTCACACTAATCGTTTTCGTCGTACAGCTGCCGTTAATCACACATAAGACGGAAAATCAAATGTGAATAATATAGGCTTGGGTTAATAAACCATATATATAATAAACCTTGAATAAACCCACCAATAAACGTTAAAATTATGCTAATTTTCACACACAGATACGATCGCCCCAACATGAGTGAGGAGGCCCGTTTAGGCCACATTACCTGTAATTCCTGGGGCTGGGTGATGTGTCGTCCTGAGGGCCGCTTTACTGCGGCCAAGTACACCCAACTGCTGGAGGAACGCTTCTTGTCATCTCTATGGGCAATCAATTTTCCTTTCCCAGCTGGACCTGTCCTCTTTATTCACGACAGTTGTCCGTTCCACACTGCCCGTGTCGTTCGTCACTGGATTCATGAACAAGACATCCTTCAGCTCATGGAATGGCCCAGCAAAGGAGCGGACATGAATGTCATTTAACACGTTTGGGCACAAATGGTGAACACCTGGGAACAAGAGGACCAGCCGTCAACTCCTGGACCATGTCCACGCCCAGAGGGAAATCTGCAGGCGTAAGGCGGAGTTCATCCATGACCTTGTGTCTTCTATGACTGATAGATTGCACAGTTATTGAGAAAGGGGGAAGCTGGACGAGGTATTAATGATAATGTGAAAAGTGGATTCATTTGTCCTTCTAAAATGTGTCTTTTATTATTGTTAAATAAACACAAGTAACTAATAATACAGACTACAATATATATATATATATATATATATATATATATATATATATATATATATATATATATATATATATAAGAAGAAAATATATGTTAATTATTTATTACACTATTGTGGGTGGTTGTTGGGGTAATATCGTTCAAGACTTACTGGGAGTTGCCCGGCGGCCAGACACCAACCCAAACTGTCCTTCTTGTTTTGTCTTTTTCACTATAAGAAATAATTAACGGATGATGATGTTTACATTATAATATATTAAAAAGGTTTATTATATTAAAATATATACCATTATTTGTATTCAGTATATATAATAGCAATAAATTACTAGTAGCACTCTCCAGACACACAAATTAGATAGACGATAGAAAAGGAGAGATAGATACTTCATGGAACAGCTTACATTTTTGACATTTGATACACAAATACGTTATAATAAAAATTCCTAGGCAATTGGCCTGTTCCAGCGCCATCTCGACCGCCAACGAGTAACTTGGCACTCTGAAACTAGTGTTTGTCCAATACAGACCGTGCGCCACCAGCCTCAATTAATCTTCATCATACACATTACATCTTGCCTGAGAAACTGATATGTCAACATTTCCCCAGCACTGGTCGCATCATGTTTATATTTCATATCAAGTCTTTTGTATTATCTGTTTGGTGTATTAGTGTTGGTTATAACAGTGATCACAATGGGTCGTAAGTGAGGACCGCTATTTCACACCACACGTGAAAGAAAATTTTTTGTTGACTTTAACTAAGTGTGACAGCGAAGGGTAACCTGACTCCGTAAAACAGTTACCAACTTGGCCGCCATATTGGGAGATATATGTGAATCTTACAGTTTTGTTTTAGTCTACGTTTCAGATATTTGCTTTTTCTATATCCTGCGTATTATAAACCAAACGATTTCTCACGTATTACTCAGAAACTAAACCTTTCTCTAGTAATGTGTCTTAGAAACCTACCCAAGTTTCTTTCACCTGTCACCTACGAATTACAAAACCAAAGCTTTATGTTATCCCTTTATAAACCACTTATCATATAAACACAACTATTTTTATTATTAGTAGTAGTATTTTCTTTTAATTCTTGTCATTATCGTTATTCCCTTTCCTGTCTTTTTCGGCTTATCTTTTTATTTTCTCTATATTTTTGTTGATTTACATTAAAACGTATTGTCATTCATTGTCTTATTCTCAATACTTTTTTCTTTACGCTTATTATTATTATTATAAATCTGAAGGGCCAGTGTTGTTCTCGAATAATAATGATAAAAGAATGATAATTAGCGGTACTGATTCGTCGTCTATTTTTAACACACTACAGTTTGGTTTATTATTAGTGTTTCTGTAATCTGGTTTTTCCTGAGTCTGTTTCCGATTTTTGGTTTTTCTTTATACTTTTTCCTTCATTCTTTATAAGTTACCATCTTAAACTTATTCGAGGATATTAAACTGATAGAGTATTTTACCCATAAGTTCATCTGGTTTCTGGATGTAAGAGTGAGTTAATTCCCAGTCAAATTTTAACTCGTTATTGGGTTTTTTTTTGACAGTATTCCTTGAACAACAACAGTAGGTGGACTAGAGCGTCGCGTCCCAGCAGGAAATATTCATTATCAAGTTTGTCTCATTAGATAAACCGTAAAGTACAGTTTATTGAAGAAGCTGACAACGTTCCAATCCATTCCCCCTCATTAATTAAAGCCTTAAATTCAATCAGGGAGCAGCGCAGTGTTTTAGAAGCCCCCAAACTTGCTCGTCAAAATGTTTAAAATTAAATAAAAAGCGGAGGTACAGGTGAGGTTGGGTATTCTCCCCGCCCGCGGATAATTGGCCCCGGCATCATTGATTATAACGGATTGGCGCAAGTGTTTGCTCCAACGTAATTTCTGGGGCATTTAATCCACCCAACGCTCACCAATTTACCGAGTGGTAGTTTGGAAGTTGCACGGGCAGGTGGGACCTAAGTGGTGAAGGCGGGTAAAGGTTAATTTTCACTGGGTTTCGGCGGAATTTTCAACCTTGTCATTATCTGTGGCATGTAAGTGTAATGAGCCGGGTCATATTAATTGTTGAGGGAGTCCATGTTCTTTTAAAATTTTGATTAAATTTGTTAAATCCGCCCCCTCCCCCCTCCCCCCCTATTTTTGTTACCTTGATATTAATTCTGTTACGGCTTTTAATTATTCTTTAACACTGAGTTAATGATGAAATATTTAGAGAAAAGTTCTTGTATGAAGTGATACAGTTAACTAATCATTTAGCTCACACAAGTGTTGGAACCCTGGGCTGAGGTCCTCCCACTGGCTGCTGTGTTAGTTGACCGCCAGTTAGTGAAGAGAAAACTTTATATTTTAAAACCCAGGTAATTTTTTTTTTCTCAGCGACTAAACAAACGACTGATTTGGCTGATTTAGTGTTTCAGAATAGAAAGAAAACTAAAGTGATTATAGACGAGAAAAACAAACAACAGCTGCTTCTTTACTTTGAACAAAATCCGGCATTTAATTTAAAAAACAAACAAACATTTATTTAATACTTGTTAATTAAAAAAAAAAATACTAAACAATTTGAAGGATTATAGAACTGCGTGTGGTAGTAATGCCATTAATTTTGTGGGTAGTGGCAGTTGTGGTGATGGTGGTAGTTGTGGTGATGGTGGTAGGTACTGCAATGGGTTATGGTGGTAGCACTGGTAGTGGTCGTGGTAGTGGTGTTGGTTTCTAGTGGTTGTGGTAGTATTTGTGCTGGTGGTGATGGTTGTGGCAATTAGTGGTGATGGCAGTTGTGGTGGTAGAAATGATAGTAGTAGTAGTGTTGGCGGTGGTAGTGATAATAGTAGTAGTGATGGTAGTAGTAGTAGTAGTAGTGGCAGTAGTAGTGATGCTGATATGTGATATGGAGAGAGAGAGAGAGAGAGAGAGTCATATGTACACAAATCCAAATATATATATACTGTGTTATTGACAGCAGGTGTGTTATCATGGGAGGGTGTGGAAGAGGGGAGGAGGAGGGTGACGGAAAGGGAGGGGAGGGGGGGGAGAGGGGGGGGGGGAGAGGGGAAGGAGTAAATAAAATTATCCCCTTATGTTCTTAATACAAATATTCTAACTCAACTAACTCCAAAAAAAAAAAGACTAAACCCTATACAATATTCAAGAACTGTGATGATGAAAAACAAAATAGATTTAATATTTTCCTTGAGATTTTTTCTTAATTTGTTCTCTTAAATACAAAATAGATTTAAATGGGATTAATAGAAAGGGGGGGGTGAATATATATGTCGCATTGTGGTTGATTGTGGTTAAAGGGGGTAGTGTGGTGGTGAGGGGTAGTGGAGACGAGGGAGACCAAGGTGTGTTGTTGTTCTTGAGTGTTGTGACATCTGCCGGATATGTTGTTATCGAGGGTCAGTTGTGAGCTATCGGTGTATAATGTTTTAAGTCTAATTACCTCTATCTCTCTCTCTGGTGGATGATGGGGTGGAGAGGATAGTGGTGGGGATAGTGGAAGAGAATGAAGGGAGAGGGAGATATAAGAGGAGAGAATATGAAGAAGAGGCTTTGGGGAGAAGGAGGAGGCGAAATAAGTGAAAAATGTAGGAGGGATAAAGTTGAGGAAAGAAGTGGAGGAGAAGGCAATGGACGTGTGTGTGTGTGTGTCGTCATGAGTAATGCAGCCATCATCTCACACCTGTGTAGACGCTGTTAGTAATCTTTACTCTGAGCCACTACACCCGTGAGCCACTTGAGTATACAGCAGTGTGTATACATGAATGTGTATGAAGACATCATTGTATATGTATACATCAATGAGTGTGTACAAAATAATAGTGTGTGTGTATACAACATTGTGTATCTGTATAGTGAACTTCAGTGTACAGACGACTTACCTCGTCGCTCACACTGAACAAAATGTAAAATAGATCCTGAACACTTAGGCAGAAGCGCAACCACACACTGCCTTGAGGTGACCCGTGCAAGACACAGATTCTGTCACAGCCACGCCTCCACCATCCAGGTTAATGGTACTACGCTATTAATCTCCAGTACCTTGGATCCCACCTGTGTCCACCACCGCGGACATCGATGAAGAGATCCAGCATAGCATCAGATGTGCGTGTTATAACTTTAGCAACAGTATACCTGTGTAATGAGGTGCAGGGAGCTGAAATTACCTACAAAGTTGTGCGTATATCGAGCCCCTCCCGCACTAGAAGTAGCCCTACACACGTGCAGCATCTGTGGACGACCCTGCAGGCCCCTTTATCGGTCTCCGAGTCACCTCAGAGCTCACCAACGAAGGTGACATCCTTAATAACGTACCATTGTATCACAGCTGGATGATCGTCATACTGAGTAACAGCTAAGTAGTAATGTGTGTCTTGGGGGGGGGGGGGTAATTTTTCAGTAAAAACTCAACGTCGTTTCAGTCAAGATCTTTGTAGAGGTTCAAGTGAGTCAGTGTGATGCCAGTTCTCTTTCTTCAGTCAGGTTACTATTCATCATAAGAATCTTTCAGTATTCTCAACCCCAAATTCTGACTCCCAACATTTGGCTGCGAGAGAATGTAAAATATTGTGAGAGAAAATGGGAGTGTTGTAGGTAAGAGTGGTAACAGGTCAAGACGTGATCCGTCACCACAGCCGCCGCCACCTGTGTTCAACTCCTCCAGTTTATGATCAAACTCTACAGTTCCAGCCAGCGGTCACCAACAACTCAACTGGCTAATGAGGTGGTTTGATATCCTCCTCTCCGTTATAACCAACACGTCTAGATGCATTTATTAAGATTTCCAGACAACACCCACACACAACTCGAGCAGTGAAGGTGATTATGTGTGGCAGGTAAGGCAAGGTAGCGGCCACAGAGTAGAGGCTCAACCCTTCTTCACTATAGACTGTGCTGGTGTGCCGGGTCTCACTGCTCTTATTACCACTGTTTGTGTTTCAGGAGTGATGGTGATATAACAAGTGTGTTTTATATTACTGACAGTGTTCACGGTAATACATGCACTTCAAAGACGTTACAATAGTTCTTGACATTCTTTTTATTGTTGAAATTACTAGTGTATTAATTATTGATATTACACCTGTGCTAATGGTTAATGATATCACCTGTGTAACGATATCGCCTGTGTTAACGATATCACCTGTGCTAATGATATCACCTGTGCTAATGATATCACCTGTGTTAACGATATCGCCTGTGTTAACGATATCACCTGTGCTAATGATATCACCTGTGCTAATGATATCACCTGTGTTAACGATATTGCCTGTGTTAATGATATCACCTGTGTTAATGATATCACCTGTGTTAATGATATCACCTGTGCTAATGATATCACCTGTGCTAATGAAACGAACAAAAACGAAATAAATGCACAGAGTAATAACGATAGGAAATATACATATAGGAGATAAGTTAACTGATACTGCTCACTTAACTAATTGGAAGGGGAGGGTAGTTGAAATAGTTAGTTAAATGGAGGGTGGAGGATGTAGTGAGGTGAATGGGGGGGGGGAGAGTGGAGGGTATTGGGGGATGGAGAGGAGGGAAGTGGAGGGTATTGGTGAATGGAGTGGAGGGTGGAGTGCTGAGGATGGAAGTTAAGAATGGAGGGAAGTGGAGGGTATTGGTGGATGAAGTGGAGGGTGTGGATAACCCCTTCTTTCGAACTGTACTGAGTCAAGAAATAAGAATTGTATTCAAGGTTTCTGTTTGTTGTGTTTGTGATGATTGAGTGTGTTGTGTTTGTGATGATTGAGTGTGTTGTGTTTGTGATGATTGAGTGTTGCGTTTGTGATGGTTGAGTGTGTTGTGTTTGTGATGATAGAGTGTGTTGTGTTTGTGATGATTGAGTGTGTTGTGTTTGTGATGGTTGAGTGTGTTGTGTTTGTGACGATACCTGAGTGTGTTGCGTTTGTGACGATACCTGAGTGTGTTGCGTTTGTGATGATAGAGTGTGTTGTGTTTGTGATGATAGTGTGTTGTGTTTGTAGTGCATGGCGTCGAGAAAGATAAAAACACACACACACACACACACACACACACACACACAAGAAACACACACATACACACACACACACACACGATGTATTAAAATTGCTTCATCAGGTGATTCAAATGAGACATCTCGCTTCATTTCATAGCTGAGGGTGAAGCAGTAGCGTGAACCAGTGAGACAATGAAGCTGTCTCATTAAAATCTAAACGAGTCGAGTGAAGTAGATATATATTTATTTATTTTTTATCTGGTAAGAATGATTATCTGTTCCTAGTAATTTTTTTTTTTTTAATATTATGAAGGACGGCAAGGAAGGAGAAGAGGGGAGAGAGATTAAGGGGAAGAAGGTAGAAGGAAGGAGAAGAGAAGAGGGGAGAAGGAAAGGTAGAAGGAAGGTGAAGAGGAGAGGGGAGGGGAGAAGGAAGGACAAGAGGAGAGGGGAGAAGGAAAGGTAGAAGGAAGGTGAAGAGAAGAGGGGAGAAGGAAAGGTAGAAGGAAGGTGAAGAGAAGAGGGGAGAAGGAAAGGTAGAAGGAAGGTGAAGAGAAGAGGGAAGAAGGAAAGGTAGAAGGAAGGTGAAGAGGAGAGGGGAGAAGGAAAGGTAGAAGGAAGGTGAAGAGAAGAGGGGAGAAGGAAAGGTAGAAGGAAGGTGAAGAGAAGAGGGGAGAAGGAAAGGTAGAAGGAAGGTGAAGAGAAGAGGGGAGAAGGAAAGGTAGAAGGAAGAGGAAGAGAAGGTGAAGAAGGAAAGATGAAAGAAAAGAGGAGAGAAGGGTAGGTAAAAGGAAGAAGAAGAAGAAGAAGAGAAAGGAAGGAGAAGGAAAGGTAAAAGGGAAAGGAAGGGAAGGGAAAGGAAAGGTGATAGAGGGAAAGAAGCGAGGGAGAGAGAGGGAGGGGGTGTATCACTTTAATCGCCAGTGATCCGTCAGTCTCAAGGGACGGAAATAAGAGCATAGGTTTGGTGTCTTGGTTGAGTAAACGATCATTTCTGCAGGATACAACACTATTACGTGAGGGGGGGGGGGGGGAGGCGATGATGGTACCCTCAGCCTACACTGATACTGACGATGGCGACGACGATGAAGGTGAGTGGGAGATGATGGGGAGTGGGAGGGAGTGGGAATTATAGAGGTGTGGGGATGAAGGGTAAGGAAAAGATTAGAGTAATGGGGAATGTGGGAGGAAGGGTAGGTGGAAGGAGGAGGAAAAAGAATAGGAAAAGAAGGGGGAGGAAAAGAAAAACTGAACAAGAAAGGGGGGGAGGAACAGGTTGACTAAGATGAGGAGGATACAGAGAAGAGAAAGAAAATATGAATTGAAAAAAGGATAAAAAAATGAAAAGGGAGATAAACGGAAGGAAGAAGAGGAGGAAGAGAAGGAGGAGGAAGAAAAGGAGGAGGAACAAAAGGAGGAGGAACAAAAGGAGGAGATATGAAAAGAGGAAGTACACGACGCTCTTGATTTTACCGTTCTAATAATAAGTGCCTCAGTGTAGTGCCAACATCACCCGGTGCCTCAGTGTAGTGCCAACATCACCCGGTGCCTCAGTGTAGTGCCAACATCACCCGGTGCCTCAGTGTAGTGCCAACATCACCTGGTGCCTCAGTGTAGTGCCAACATCACCTGGTGCCTCAGTGTAGTGCCAACATCACCCGGTGCCTCAGTGTAGTGCCAATATCACCCGGTGCCTCAGTGTAGTGCCAACATCACCTGGTGCCTCAGTGTAGTGCCAACATCACCTGGTGCCTCAGTGTAGTGCCAACATCACCTGGTGCCTCAGTGTAGTGCCAATATCACCTGGTGCCTCAGTGTAGTGCCAACATCTCCTGGTGCCTCAGTGTAGTGCCAACATCACCTGGTGCCTCAGTGTAGTGCCAACATTACCCGGTGCCTCAGTGTAGTGCCAATATCACCCGGTGCCTCAGTGTAGTGCCAACATCTCCCGGTGCCTCAGTGTAGTGCCAACATCACCTGGTGCCTCAGTGTAGTGCCAACATCACCTGGTGCCTCAGTGTAGTGCCAACATCACCTGGTGCCTCAGTGTAGTGCCAACATCTCCTGGTGCCTCAGTGTAGTGCCAACATCTCCTGGTGCCTCAGTGTAGTGCCAACATCACCTGGGGCCTCAGTGTAGTGCCAACATCACCCGGGGCCTCAGTGTAGTGCCAACATCTCCTGGTGCCTCAGTGTAGTGCCAACATCACCTGGTGCCTCAGTGTAGTGCCAACATCACCTGGTGCCTCAGTGTAGTGCCAACATCACCCGGTGCCTCAGTGTAGTGCCAACATCTCCTGGTGCCTCAGTGTAGTGCCAACATCTCCTGGTGCCTCAGTGTAGTGCCAACATCTCCTGGTGCCTCAGTGTAGTGCCAACATCACCTGGTGCCTCAGTGTAGTGCCAACATCACCTGGTGCCTCAGTGTAGTGCCAACATCACCCGGTGCCTCAGTGTAGTGCCAACATCATCCGGTGCCTCAGTGTAGTGCCAACATCACCCGGTGCCTCAGTGTAGTGCCAACATCACCCGGTGCCTCAGTGTAGTGCCAACATCATCCGGTACCTCAGTGTAGTGCCAACATCACCCGGTGCCTCAGTGTAGTGCCAACATCACCTGGTGCCTCAGTGTAGTGCCAACATCACCCGGTGCCTCAGTGTACTGCCAACATCACCCGGTGCCTCAGTGTAGTGCCAACATCTCCTGGTGCCTCAGTGTAGTGCCAACATCACCTGGTGCCTCAGTGTAGTGCCAACATCTCCTGGTGCCTCAGTGTAGTGCCAACATCACCTGGTGCCTCAGTGTAGTGCCAACATCTCCTGGTGCCTCAGTGTAGTGCAAACATCACCTGGTGCCTCAGTGTAGTGCCAACATCACCCGGTGCCTCAGTGTAGTGCCAACATCACCCGGTGCCTCAGTGTAGTGCCAACATCACCCGGTGCCTCAGTGTAGTGCCAACATCACCCGGTGCCTCAGTGTAGTGCCAACATCACCTGGTGCCTCAGTGTAGTGCCAACATCACCTGGTGCCTCAGTGTAGTGCCAACATCACCTGGTGCCTCAGTGTAGTGCCAACATCACCCGGTGCCTCAGTGTAGTGCCAACATCACCTGGTGCCTCAGAGTAGTGCCAACATCACCTGGTGCCTCAGTGTAGTGCCAACATCACCTGGTGCCTCAGTGTAGTGCCAACATCACCCGGTGCCTCAGTGTAGTGCCAACATCACCTGGTGCCTCAGTGTAGTGCCAACATCACCTGGTGCCTCAGTGTAGTGCCAACATCACCTGGTGCCTCAGTGTAGTGCCAACATCACCTGGTGCCTCAGTGTAGTGCCAACATCTCCTGGTGCCTCAGTGTAGTGCAAACATCACCTGGTGCCTCAGTGTAGTGCCAACATCACCCGGTGCCTCAGTGTAGTGCCAACATCACCCGGTGCCTCAGTGTAGTGCCAACATCACCCGGTGCCTCAGTGTAGTGCCAACATCACCCGGTGCCTCAGTGTAGTGCCAACATCACCTGGTGCCTCAGTGTAGTGCCAACATCACCTGGTGCCTCAGTGTAGTGCCAACATCACCTGGTGCCTCAGTGTAGTGCCAACATCACCCGGTGCCTCAGTGTAGTGCCAACATCACCTGGTGCCTCAGAGTAGTGCCAACATCACCTGGTGCCTCAGTGTAGTGCCAACATCACCTGGTGCCTCAGTGTAGTGCCAACATCACCCGGTGCCTCAGTGTAGTGCCAACATCACCTGGTGCCTCAGTGTAGTGCCAACATCACCTGGTGCCTCAGTGTAGTGCCAACATCACCTGGTGCCTCAGTGTAGTGCCAACATCACCTGGTGCCTCAGTGTAGTGCCAACATCACCTGGTGCCTCAATGTAGTGCCAACATCACCTGGTGCCTCAGTGTAGTGCCAACATCTCCTGGTGCCTCAGTGTAGTGCCAACATCACCCGGTGCCTCAGTGTAGTGCCAACATCTCCCGGTGCCTCAGTGTAGTGCCAACATCACCTGGTGCCTCAGTGTAGTGCCAACATCACCTGGTGCCTCAGTGTAGTGCCAACATCTCCTGGTGCCTCAGTGTAGTGCCAATATCTCCCGATGCCTCAGTGTAGTGCCAACATCACCTGGTGCCTCAGTGTAGTGCCAACATCACCTGGTGCCTCAGTGTAGTGCCAACATCACCTGGTGCCTCAGTGTAGTGCCAACATCTCCTGGTGCCTCAGTGTAGTGCCAACATCACCCGGTGCCTCAGTGTAGTGCCAACATCTCCTGGTGCCTCAGTGTAGTGCCAACATCACCTGGTGCCTCAGTGTAGTCCGAACATCACCTGGTGCCTCAGTGTAGTGCCAACATCACCTGGTGCCTCAGTGTAGTGCCAACATCTCCTGGTGCCTCAGTGTAGTGCGAACATCACCTGGTGCCTCAGTGTAGTGCCAACATCACCCGGTGCCTCAGTGTAGTGCCAACATCACCCGGGGCCTCAGTGTAGTGCCAACATCACTTGGTGCCTCAGTGTAGCGCCAACATCACCTGGTGCCTCAGCGTAGTGCCAATATCACCTGGTGCCTCAGTGTAGTGCCAACATCTCCTGGTGCCTCAGTGTAGTGCCAACATCACCCGGTGCCTCAGTGTAGTGCCAACATCACCCGGGGCCTCAGTGTAGTGCCAACATCACCTGGTGCCTCAGTGTAGTGCCAACATCACCCGGTGCCTCAGTGTAGTGCCAACATCACCCGGTGCCTCAGTGTAGTGCCAACATCACCCGGTGCCTCAGTGTAGTGCCAACATCACCCGGTGCCTCAGTGTAATGCCAACATCACCCGGTGCCTCAGTGTAGTGCCAACATCACCCGGTACCTCAGTGTAGTGCCAACATCACCCGGTGCCTCAGTGTAATGCCAACATCACCCGGTGCCTCAGTGTAGTGCCAGCATCACCCGGTGCCTCAGTATAGTGCCAACATCACCCGGTACCTCAGTGTAGTGCCAACATCACCCGGTGCCTCAGTGTAATGCCAACATCACCCGGTGCCTCAGTGTAGTGCCAACATCACCCGGTGCCTCAGTGTAGTGCCAACATCACCTGGTGCCTCAGTGTAGTGCCAACATGACCCGGTGCCTCAGTGTAGTGCCAACATCACCCGGTGCCTCAGTGTAGTGCCAATATCTCCCGGTGCCTCAGCGTAGTGCCATCAGCACCTGGTGCCTCAGTGTAGTGCCAACATCACCCGGTGCCACAGTGTAGTGCCAACATCACCCGGTGCCTCAGTGTAGTGCCAACATCATCCAGTGCCTCAGTGTAGTGCCAACATCACCCGGTGCCTCAGTGTAGTGCCAACATCATCCAGTGCCTCAGTGTAGTGCCAACATCACCTGGTGCCTCAGTGTAGTGCCAACATCACCTGGTGCCTCAGTGTAGTGCCAACATCACCCGGTGCCTCAGTGTAGTGCCAACATCACCTGGTGCCTCAGTGTAGTGCCAACATCACCTGGTGCCTCAGTGTAGTGCCAACATCACCTGGTGCCTCAGTGTAGTGCCAACATCACCTGGTGCCTCAGTGTAGTGCCAACATCACTTGGTGCCTCAGTGTAGTGCCAACATCACTTGGTGCCTCAGTGTAGTGCCAACATCACCTGGTGCCTCAGTGTAGTGCCAACATCTCCTGGTGCCTCAGTGTAGTGCCAACATCACTTGGTGCCTCAGTGTAGTGCCAACATCACCTGGCACTCGTGGGCTCCTGCTGATTAAACAATAATTGTATTAACTCCGAAGTGTAATATTACTCCGCCACAACGTCTCTGTCTCGTCTTCCTCCCGCCTGTCTCGTCTTCCTCCCGCCTTTGTCTTGGCTTCCTCCCGCCTCTGTCTCGTCTTCCTCCCGCCTCTGTCTTGTCTTCCTCCCGCCTCTGTCTCCTCTTCCTCCAGCCTCTGCCTCTTCATCCCGCATCTGTCTTGTCTTCATCCCGCATCTGTCTTGTCTTCATCCCGCCTCTGTCTCGTCTTCCTCCCGCCTCTGTCTCGTCTTCCTCCCGTCTATGTACACATCCAACGTCTACCCGACTGCAGAGAGAAGACGACAATCGAGAAATTAAAACACACACATACACACACACACACACACACACACACTCATCATATCATATACAATACTACTACTTTGCTGTCTCTCGGAATCAAGTATGACGATCATTCAGCTATGATACTATGATATGAAATATTAAGGCCGCCATCTACGTTGGTGAGTTCTGAGGTGACTAGAGAGGCCGATACGGGACCGGCAAGGCCGTCCACAGATGTTGCACTGTGGGGGGCTACATCTAGTGTGGGAGTGGCGGTGGCAGCGTCTTTCCGGCGTTGGCGCTTGTCTGCCTCGTTATACAGTCGGGCTAACTCGAAAGTATTGACACCTTCTTGTGTGGTGCTCCTCCAAGCGTTACGGTGTGGAGTAATCGTCTCCCATGTGAGGGGGTCGATTTCAGGTTTGTCTTAAGGTCTACACTTATTCCTTTTCAGTTGCCCGCCAGCGTTACGTTTACTATTCGTTGGGTGACTGTAAAGTAGCTGCTTTGGCAGTCTACTGTCGTCCATGCGGGTATCATGGCCAGTCCAACGTAGTTGTTCATTGATAATGGTAGCCTCGATGCTCCTATAGTTGGTGTCAGCGAGAATACTGGCATTTGTTCTTTTGTCTTCCCAGCAAACTCGCAGAATGGAACGAAGAATACGTTGGTGAAAGTGTTTAAGTGCCTCGAGGGCCCTCCTGTATATGACCCATGTTTCGCTGCCATACAACAGGGTGGAGAGGACCATTGCTCAATATATGTGCAACTTTGCAAATAATTTCAGCTCCCTACAGCTGAAGACACGGGTACGGAGTCTGCCAAAGGCTTTTGATGCACATCTGATCCGATGCTGAATCTCTTCATCGATGTCCGCAGTGGTGGACAGGTGGAAGCCAAGATACTGAAAGTGGGTAGCATTAGAGAGAGTAGTACCGTTAAACTGGAGTGAGGATGCAGGTGTGGCTGAACCAGGGGCAGGGTGAAAGAGAATCTGAGTCTTACTTACATTCATCTCGAGGCCAAAGTGTGCATACGCATCTGCAAAGGTGTTCAGGATCCCCTGTAGGTCGCGTTCAGTGTGAGCGACAAGGGTGAGGTCGTCTGCATACTGAAGTTCAGTAAGGAGGCTGCCGGCACCTTTGTTCCTGACTGGAGTCTTCATCCGGGACTGAATGTCCAGCCCGCCGGCTAAATTGGCATTGGTACGAGTAAAGAAGGCAGCCAAGAAATGGAAAAGAAAGTTGGTGCCAGTACACACCCTTGTTTTACCCCCGTTTGGATGGGGAAGAACTCAGACTGGTTGCCATTGTACAGGACACATGCCATCGTGGAGCTGCCTCACGATGACAATGAATTTTGGTGGGCAGCCAAAACGGCTGAGGGTCCGCCAGAGGACCTACACACACACACACACACCCATGCACACACATCATACACGCACACACATCATACACGCACACACATCATACACGCACACTATACACACACACACACACCATGCGCACAAATCATACACACACATCATACACACATCATACACACACACACACACACACACAGTAGGTAAAAACTCTCCGCCATTGTGTTGATGCAGTTTTCATTTTTTGGGCGGATGTAGAACAGGAGGACAAAAGCACTTTTAACTTAAGCTCCTTTTCATGCAAGGCAGGAGTTGTCGCCTGGTCATAAAAGCCCCCCCCCTCTCTCTCTCTCTCTCTCTCTCTCTCTCTCTCTCTCTCTCTCTCTCTCTCTCTCTCTCTTTCTCTCTTCCATCTATGCACTCACTCTCTCTCTCTCTTCCATCTATGCACTCACTCTCTCTCTCTCTTCCATCTATGCACTCACTCTCTCTCTCTCTTCCATCTATGCACTCACTCTCTCCTTCCCTCCAAACACACACACTCACGGATATATTACAATACCTTCAGTGCCATACTCGTCTAAATAAAGTTATACATTCATTCATTCATTCACTCATACACAAGTAGTTAGTTTTACATCAATATGTATATCTATGTGCTAAGCTTATACCAAGAGCCTCATAAGGCCCCGGGTGACTAGATAAACAACAGGGAATATACAACAGTGATCTAGATGACGTGAACTTTACTAGACAACCAAGAACAAGATGAAGGTAAAGTATATTCAGGGTAAACAATGCAGGTATATCTTCAAGGTTAAATTACGACCATGAACAGATTAACCTGACATGCACATCCACGGACACTATCTAAGTATACCTTCAAGCTAATGGCGATAAAGAAAGGTGTATGGGCGAGGCGAGGCGAGGTGAAGGGTTTTGGCTTCCTGGCGGTGGTGGCGAAACCATACAGCCTCGCCCTCACTCAATGAACACCAAAGGAGCTTATAAGGTAACCCGAGATGACGGCCCCTCTGGGTGTGTGGGGGGGAGGTGAGTGTGGGGGAGCTGAGTGTGGGGGGTGAGTGTGGGGGAGTGAGGGGGAGGTGTGTGGGGGGGGGGTGAGGGGGAGGTGTGTGGGGGGGGAGGTGTGTGGGGGGGAGGTGTGTGGGGGGGAGGTGAGTGTGGGGGAGTGAGAGGGAGGTGTGTGGGGGGGGAGGTGAGTGTGGGGGAGTGAGAGGGAGGTGTGTGTGGGGGGAGTGAGTGTGGGGGAGTGAGGGGGAGGTGTGTGTGGGGGGGTGAGTGTGGGGGAGTGAGGGGGAGGTGTGTGTGGGGGGTGAATGTAGGGGTGTGAGAGGGAGGTGTGTGTGAGTTTGTATGTACATGTTTGCGGGTGGGCAGACTGTGTGTGAATGAGTGAGAAGGCTGACAGGCAAGCTGGGTGTATATAAGAGCAGGTTCACGTGCCTCCATTGACACATTATTGATCACAGAACACCGATCACAGCTCTTGATGACCCAGTTTATTTTTACGGGCACAGGTCACTGACACACATCGGGGCCTGGGGGGCGAAAATGTAATAATAATTCATAGTAAATAAAATTTATAATACAAAAATAAACAAATTAAAATAAAATAATAAATTGATAATGATGATGATAATAATAATAACAATAACAACATTGTAATAATAACACACCCATGGGGGGGGGTATACCCCCTCCACCCACCCGTGGGGGGTATACCTCCTCTACCCACCCGTGGGGGGTATACCTCCTCCACCCACCCGTGGGGGGTATACCTCCTCTACCCACCCGTGGGGGGTATACCTCCTCCACCCACCCGTGGGGGGTATACCTCCTCCACCCACCCGTGGGGGGTATACCCCCTCCACCCACCCGTGGGGGGTATACCTTCTCCACCCACCCGTGGGGGGTATACCTTCTCCACCCACCCGTGGGGGGTATACCTTCTCCACACACCCGTGGGGGGTATACCTCCTCCACACACCAGGTGCTTTCAGACCCGGGTGACGAGCCTCATAAGGCCCCGGGTGACTTGCACCAAGAGCCTCATAAGGCCCCGGGTGACTAGCACCAAGAGCCTCATAAGGCCCCGGGTGACTTGCACCAAGAGCCTCATAAGGCCCCGGGTGACTTGCACCAAGAGCCTCATAAGGCCCCGGGTGACTAGCACCAAGAGCCTCATAAGGCCCCGGGTGACTAGCACCAAGAGCCTCATAAGGCCCCGGGTGACTAGCACCAAGAGCCTCATAAGGCCCCGGGTGACTATCACCAAGAGCCTCATAAGGCCCCGGGTGACTATCACCAAGAGCCTCATAAGGCCCCGGGTGACTTGCACCAAGAGCCTCATAAGGCCCCGGGTGACTATCACCAAGAGCCTCATAAGGCCCCGGGTGACTAGCACCAAGAGCCTCATAAGGCCCCGGGTGACTATCACCAAGAGCCTCATGAGGCCCCGGGTGACTATCACCAAGAGCCTCATAAGGCCCCGGGTGACTATCACCAAGAGCCTCATAAGGCCCCGGGTGACTTGCACCAAGAGCCTCATAAGGCCCCGGGTGACTATCACCAAGAGCCTCATAAGGCCCCGGGTGACTAGCACCAAGAGCCTCATAAGGCCCCGGGTGACCAGTGCCAAGAGCCTCAGAGTCACGTGCACTACAAAGGGCATCACCAGCATCGTCACGGCTCCCATCACCCCCACCATTACCTTCAGCGCGTTATCCTCCTCACGCTGCCGCTTCACCTCCCACACTAGCCTCTCTTGGAGGCTCACGACTTGGAGGTAGAGTTGGTGGCAGCGCTGAGGAGTTACCGCCCACCCGAGATCATCGTCACCTTGGGGGTCCTCTTCACCTGCCTCCTCCTCCTCTTCCCTCCACCACCCAAAGCCGTGGACCTTCCACTTTAGGGCGACCGACGCCCATGAGTCCACCTTCTCCCATGTCTGGGTTTGGGTTAGCCACCACTTTGCCATTTTCTGCACCTGGCCGGTGTGACGCCGGTGTTTCTGGAGGCTAAAGAGGGTCGTCTGCAACCGTCTTCGGTGCTGCTGCAGGCCTTCCTTCACCAGCATGGTGGCCCACAAGAGGCCTTCCACCATCATCACGGAGGTTGGCACTACTGTAAGGAAAACTCTCATATTTTAATAATATTAATAATTCTGAAGAGCGAAAAGTTTTGTAAAGACAGGTTATATGTGAGTACGAGTGACAGGTGAAGGTGAGGGTGACGAAACAGTAAGGGACAGATAGTGTGTGTGTGTGTTTGAGTGAGATATTTTTCTTTTTCATCTACCATTTTTTTCGAAGTCTTGTTTATAACGGTGCTTCGGTCCTTGGAATGGCACTGGAAATCTTAAAATGGTATTCGAAACCTTGGTATAGCTTTTGAACATCTAATGTTTGAACCCTTAAAATACTATTCGATTCTTTGCACTGCTATCCTCAGTAAACTATTCGAATCCATAAAAAAAAATCGAATCCTTAAAGAGTAGCATTGGCATTATAAACATGGTATTAGAATCCTTGATAAGGTAATCGAATCCTCAAAAATCGACTATATATGCCAATTATCGTTCATAGACTACTGGCTGCTAGTGTGTTGAACGTTTGAGTACTCGAAGAACATTCACAAATCAAACAACTTTATGATTCTAAAAATTCTACTTTACGTGATTTGATTGTTAGTTTATTTTATTCGAAAGATATTGTATAATAATCCTCGGCTTGATTTATGTTATATAGTTCGTTTAGTGTGAATATTAAATATTTTTCTTTAGTTGTGAATGTTGTTTGGGCTCCGGGAGGAGACGATGTACAATAGAAGGACCACAATGTAAATATTAATATTCAGAACAAGTATAAAAATTCGGAAAGATAGAAGGTTGTATGACTTATATACAGTCTCACAGTTTAATGGTTTATTGTAAATTGTGAGAATTACAGTGTTGCCAAGACCACATCAACATCTCTGACGAGAAAAGTGATATTGTTATGCCAAGGCATAATTTAGTATTATAATGTTTGTAATTTAGGTGTTTTGATAATTTTCTGTCCCAAGCAACAGTTATTTTGGTAAATTTAGGGATATTTCCTTGTATATATTGATGTATTACTTATGTAAGATTATTCTAGAATGTATGGCATCATTTTTTTATGATTTACGTATTATTGTAAGCCTCAATCAGAGTAGAACATGTTAGAACCTCCCAGGTGTGTCTGGGTGGTGCTTGAGGCGTCTGACGAGACGTATGAACACCCTCGAGCAGCAAAGGAGTCAGTAGTGAACCGTTTCTGCTCAGTGTAAAGAATAAGCCTAGTAGAACAAGTGAAGATAATTGTTGTGCAAGTATTGTGGAATTGTTGTGAGCAATATAAAAACAAAAAGACTAATGAATTGTACACTAGTAGTATGCCGACTATACTGTATATTCAAAGTGAGAAGTCCAGCTGTGAAGACATAACCCTGTTAACAGTGTTGTGAAGAATTACTGTTTAATAAGAAGACTACAGTATACAAGTGTGTTTCTGTGACCTGGTGGAAATCTACCTGCCTGTTGTTTGTCTGCACACTGATACCGATCGTCGGGAAATTACCTGAGACTGGCGGGACAGCCAATGGTATTTTGACGACACTTGTGAGATATCTACTGCTTCTGTATATACGACCCTGGCCGCAGGTAACCAGTGGTGGAGGCTCGGTAAGCGGCGAAAGGAAGGTCTTAACAGTATTATTGTTATCTGACTTTTATTTCAATCCTGAGTAACCAGATAAGAAGTACATGGGTTCTAATTATTTATTCTATTTCGTTTTATAGATATTTTTTACTAAAGGCGAAACAACGAGTTCTTTGTTTTTCGCCAGTTTAGACTCACAGCAAGAGCGTCACCAAGGTGCTGTCGGCTACACCTCACACTCGCCAAACTTTGCAGCGATTTTTTGTTTTTTTTATTTTGTCGTCGGGTGAGTGATAACATTTTCTACCCGTCTCTCTTATCTTACTCGGGGTTCCGGTGTGTGAATGATAAGGTAGTCAGTCGCGCTCCTTGTTATCATATACCGGATTTCAAGTTAGAAATCTTGTAGTATGGTCGCTCGTGTTATCCTTCTCCTGTTATCTAAGAGGACGTTTCTGCTAAGAGTAGATATATCTATTTCTCGTGTTGTAAGAAGGAAGACTAGAGGCTTTTGAGTTCTGCTGAAGATGCACGACGAAGTAGACAGCCTTACGTAGTGAATTGCCGCCGTCGTTCAGTTCCACTCCGCTCCACCGAAAAGTACCGACAACTTGAGCGGTAGCAACTAGCGATAAGACCCCCCCCCCCCCCCAGTGCTATTTCGGGTTATTACTGTGGTTTTCAAAGTTAGTGGGCGATCTCCTCAACACATTACGACTGACTGAGCAAGAGTGGTGGCACAATCTCCTGGCCTAAAGAGGAACTACGGAAGACCTGGGGTGGGTGGGTGGTCCTCTCCTTCTTCTCCCGTCTCTGCCCACCCGGAATCAAGACACACGTCAGAGGACTTTGCTGGCGGAACCTGCTGCCTGGGCCTGGCCATGTCGAAGCGGGTGCAGGTGAGCCAGGAAATTAAAGTGTTGTGGCGTAATGTTCACTTTTTTTTTTCCTCTCAACCGATGTATCGTGATTGTCTCCTTGTGTGTGGTGACGTGGAGGTAAATGTAGTGTGAAATAATTGTATCCGACATTAAAGAGAACTATCTATCGATTAATGTATTTTGTTATCTATCTTCTTATCTAATAATCATTTCATTAGTTTTTTGTTATTTCACAGGGATATTTTAAAGGTTGATGAGGCGTGCATGGGCGTCGTAATGTGTGTGGAGTATTGTGTGCAGTTGTGGTCGTGGGTGTCTCAGTTCTTCAGTCCGTGTGTCGACCGTTCTGAGTCCCTCATCTCCTCCTTCAGGAGAGAGAAACTCCTCTTCGAGTTCAACACCTTCCTCGGTAAGTCCCTGTGATGGCGGCCACTCTTACCTGGTGTATGTGTGTGTGTGTGTGTGGCTCCTCCTCCACTTACATACACACTTTCATACAAACAGTGCTGCACCTGCACATTCAAACATATACGCAAACAAACACACACACACACACACACACACACACATTACACCTGGATATAGTAAACAACACATAATAATTAACTATTAAGGTAAACAAGACAGATTATATAAACTGGTCTTTAACATACAAGCATTAGACCATTAACTGTGTGTGTATATTTGTCTAGCTACAGTATCTGTCGCACTAACAAAAGACACTTGTGAATGTGATAGTTTTTGGTTGATAATCATGTACTACATAGTAAAAGGCCATACATTAACTGTATCACTACTAACCTAACCTAACCTAATTTCCCTTAAGTTAGGGTAATAAAAACAAAATTCATCCTTACTTGGCAAAACATCAATTTGTTTACGCCATTTGCACCTGTCGACCCAGCAGTAATTGGGAACCTGGGTGTAAAAGCGTTCGGTGGATCGTGTTAGGGGGAGGTATATGGTTAACCAGTGC
This sequence comes from Homarus gammarus, assembly GCA_958450375.1. Lineage (NCBI taxonomy): Eukaryota > Metazoa > Arthropoda > Malacostraca > Decapoda > Nephropidae > Homarus > Homarus gammarus. Next base: position 406,802 of record CAUDMG010000777.1, on the reverse strand, counting down.
AGTTGGTGAGTTGTCCGGTGTACCTAGGTTCACGAAGACACTATTATCACTACAAAATTAAGTACACATTCCTCACATTATTATGTCAACATCCACACATCTTCCCAGTGACGTTAAAAGCAAATCTAAACATATTAATGGATTCTTCTCACCCCAGCAGGGACGTGTGTGTGTGTGTGTGTGTGTGTGTGTGTGTGTGTGTGTGTGCAATCATGTAAGTGAGAATAAATAGTGAGGTAAATATGTACTCATAAACACATACAGAGCTTATGTAGGTGATTCTGACGGTGAGAGAGGCTGAATCACACCTGTGTACCTGCGTGTGTCTGTGCTCCGCCTCCACCTACACACAGTATATACGTACACGCATAAATGCACACTAAGTTGTATATATAAGAGTACTTTCATATACGGAGACATTCATACGAAGATACATACTTGCATACATACATACTGTATATATGAGTACATTCATACATACTTGTAGATACTATGCATACATAAGAGTTAATCTAACTAGTACGTATACATACAAGTGCCTATAGAGCCGCTTCATACACACACACACACACACACACACAGCCGCCACACGCAGTATATAACTCAGGCCCAGTCGTAGAAATTCCCTGGAGTAGCGAAACCCAGTCAGAATACACAATTAAGGACGGCCATTTAGTCCACAATGAAGTCGGCTTGGAATAAAACAATGGCCCACCTTTTCTTTTGATTCGCGCTGGCACTCACCCTTCCCTCCCTCCCTCCCTCCCTCCCTCCCCCACTCACTCACTCACTCACTCACTCTTTCTGCTTCCTCTCACCTTCCCTCCTTGATACCCTCCCTCACACCCTCCCTCACTCACTAACTCTCTCCCTCCCTCCCTCCCTCCATCCATCCCTTCCCCTCTCGCGACACCACTTACGCACTTACTCCCTCCTCTTCCCTTTTATTCCTCCCTCCTTTCCATTTTCTCCTCCATCCTACTCCACTCCTTCCCTTACCTTCCTTCAGCCTCATTCCCTCTACTTCTCTCACACTCATTCCGTCCCTAATAACTCCCCTTTTTCTCTCTTCTTCTCTCACTTCCTCATACCCTCTCATTCACTTCTCTAGTCACTCCTTCTTTCCCTCTCTCTCTTTTCGATCTCATTCCCTGAAATTTCCCCCCTTTCCCCCCTACTGTCCTCCTTTCTCATTTGCCCCTCCATTTTTTCTTTCTTTCCTCACTCCTTTCCCTCATTCCGCTCCATTTTCTCCCCTCCTCCTCCTCCTTACTTCTCTCTTTCCCATCTCGTCCTTTCCTAATTCCTTCTACTCTTCCTATCTCCTTCTCCTTCTTCACTCTTTCCTCCATATCCCTGTTCCTACTTCCCTCCCTCTCCCTGTTCCCCCTTCTTCTCCTCCTCCCTCTTCCTCTACTCCTTTTTTTACCTCCTACTTTCTTCCCCCTCTTCCCCCTCCTTCCCCCTCCCCCCCACGGTAGCTTTTCATATTTCCAAGGCTTTTAGTTCCCCCGGCCACAACCTTTCTGAAATGGAACTGTGAATGTAAGGGACCTGACGTTTCGTAACCTGGTCCCCCCCTTTGATTCTTTCTTCTTTAAATCCGGCTTTTGTCTTGACTCTCCTGGCCCGACTGTGAGGCTCACCTGTTGTTTTAAATTGGGGGAGAGAGAGGGGGGGGTAGTTTTTTGACGGAAGGGGGTAGTTTTATGACGGGGAGGGGGGGTTGTTTTATGATGGAGAGAGGGGTAGTTTTATGATGGGGGAGAGAGAGGAGGGTAGTTTTATGATGGGGAGGAGGGGGTAGTTTTATGACGGGGAGGAGGAGGTTGCTTTATGACGGGGAGGAGGGGTAGTTTTATGATGGGGGAGAGAGAGGGGGGCAGTTTTATGATGGGGAGAGGGGGGTAGTTTTATGACGGGGAGGAAGGGGTTGTTTTATGATGATAGAGAGGGGGTAGTTTTATGACGGGGAGGAGGGGGTTGTTTTATGATGAGGTAGGAGGGAATTGTTTTATGATGAGGGAGAGAGAGGAGGGTAGTTTTATGACGGGGAGGAAGGGGTTGTTTTATGATGATAGAGAGGGGGTAGTTTTATGACGGGGAGGAGGAGGTTGCTTTATGATGGTGAAGAGGTGATTGTTTTATGATGAGAGAGAAAGGGGGGGTAGTTTTATAATAAGAGAGGGGGGGGTTGAAGTATTATAATTGTTATTTTGTAAGTGAGGAAATAATTTAATAAGAATGTTATTTAATACTGAGAAAAATAGGGTTGGTTTATCATAGGGGTTGTTGTATAATAAGGTTTATTTATAATGAATGAGAGAGCAACATTTTCTCTGCCATACTCAGAGTAATGTGGCAGTGGAATCGCTTTTAAAAATGACATTATAACTGTAACTGTACGTGGCTTTTAAGCGAGATTTACTTTGAAAATGCATTGTACTTAGGAAGGGATTTATTTGATTTTCCGCTGGAGATTATTTCACGTAAGAGCAGCTGATTTTTTTTTTTGTTCTTTTACATTGTGTGTTTATATGATTCTGGTGGTTTTTAATTTATTTTTTGTTTAGTAATTTTATTCATTTATCATTTTGCATAATTCTTTAAATAAATCGGGAATGTATAGCCCTTTTTAAAATCGACTCAACTGTCACGTTATTCTGAGTGTGGCAGAGAAAGTGGTGCTCTCATCCCCATCCACGACTGACTGATGCACCATGATGCCTCTGTAACACATCATCTACACATCTTTATCACATCACAGCCCTTACCATCTAGAAGCCACATCCCAATCTTTTAAATACCTTCTACCACCCACTACTACTTTGTAACACTTTTTTAACACCATCTAACACCCTCTAACACTCACTTAACACCCACTATCACCCTCTAACACCCACCAACACTCTCTTAACACCCTCTAACACCCTCTAACACCCACTAACACTCTCTTAACACCCTCTAACTCCCACTATCACCCTCTAACACCCTCTAACACTCTTAACACCCTCTAACACCCACTAACACCCTCTAACACCCTCTAACACTCTCTTAACACCCACTAACACTCTCTTAACACCCTCTAACACCCTGTAACACCCACTAACACTCTCTTAACACCCACTAACACACTCTTAACACCCTCTAACACTCTTAACACCCTCTAACACCCTCTAACACCCACTAACACCCTCTAACACTCTTAACACCCTGTAACACACCCACTAACACCCACTAACACTCTTAACACCCTGTAACACCCACTAACACCCACTAACACCCACTAACACCCTCTAACACTCTTAACCCCTAACACCTCTAACACTCTTAACACCCTGTAGCACCCACTAACACCCTCTAACACCCACTAACACTCTCTTAACACCCACTAACACCCTCTAACACTCTTAACACCCACTAACACCCTCTAACACTCTTAACACCCTGTAACACCCACTAACACTCTCTTAACACCCTCTAACACTCTTAACACCCTCTAACACCCACTAACACCCACTAACACCCTCTAACACTCTTAACACCCTGTAACACCCACTAACACCCTCTAACACCCACTAACACCCTCTAACACCCACTAACACCCACTAACACCCTCTAACACTCTTAACACCCTGTAACACCCACTAACACCCTCTAACACCCACTAACACCCTCTAACACCCACTAACACCCTCTAACACTCTTAACACCCTGTAGCACCCACTAACACCCTCTAACACCCACTAACACTCTCTTAACACCCACTAACACCCTCTAACACTCTTAACACCCTGTAACACCCACTAACACCCTCTAACACCCGCTAACACTCTCTTAACACCCACTAACACCCTCTAACACTCTTAACACCCTGTAACACCCACTAACACCCTCTAACACCCACTAACACTCTCTTAACACCCACTAACACTCTCTTAACACCCACTAACACTCTCTTAACACCCACTAACACTCTCTTAACACCCACTAACACCCTCTAACACCCACTAACACCCTCTAACACCCACTAACACTCTCTTAACACCCACTATCACCCTCTAAAACCCACTAACACACTCTTAACACCCTCTAACACTCTTAACACCCTCTAACACTCTTAACACCCTCTAACACTCTCTTAACACCCTCTAACACTCTCTTAACACCCACTAACACTCTCTTAACACCCACTAACACCCTCTAACACCCTCTAACACCCTCTAACACCCTCTAACACTCTTAACACCCTGTAACACCCACTAACACCCACTAACACCCTCTAACACCCTCTAACACCCACTAACACTCTCTTAACACCCACTAACACTCTCTTAACACCCACTATCACCCTCTAAAACCCACTAACACACTCTTAACACCCTCTAACACCCACTAACACTCTCTTAACACCCTCTAATACTCTTAACACTCTCTTAACATTCTCTTAACACCCTCTAACACTCTCTTAACACCCACTAACACTCTTTTAACACCCTCTAACACTCTCTTAACACCCACTAACACTCTTTTCACACCCTCTAACACCCACTAATACCCTCCCCATCTCCCAGATATGAACCATGATGGGGTGCTGGAACACTCGGACTTGGTACTATGTGGGGATCGACTGCGCCGACGGTGTGGCTGGCGGGAAGATGATCCTCGTACCCTGAGGCTCTTCGCCCTTATGAAGAACATTTGGCTAGCCCTCAGGAGGCACGTCGATGAAGACCAGGATGAGCAAGTCACTAGGGTGGAGTGGGTAGGTTAAGGAGTCATTAGGGTGGAGTGGGTAGGTTAAGGAGTCACCAGGGTGGAGTGGGTAGGTTAAGGAGTCACTAGGGTGGAGTGGGTAGGTTAAGGAGTCACCAGGGTGGAGTGGGTAGGTTAAGGAGTCACTAGGGTGGAGTGGGTAGGTTAAGGAGTCACCAGGGTGGAGTGGGTAGGTTAAGGAGTCACTAGGGTGGAGTGGGTAGGTTAAGGAGTCACCAGGGTGGAGTGGGTAGGTTAAGGAGTCACCAGGGTGGAGTGGGTAGGTTAAGGAGTCACCAGGGTGGCGTGGGTAGGTTAAGGAGTCACCAGGGTGGAGTGGGTAGGTTAAGGAGTCACTAGGGTGGAGTGGGTAGGTTAAGGAGTCACCAGGGTGGAGTGGGTAGGTTAAGGAGTCACCAGGGTGGAGTGGGTAGGTTAAGGAGTCACCAGGGTGGAGTGGGTAGGTTAAGGAGTCACCAGGGTGGAGTGGGTAGGTTAAGGAGTCACCAGGGTGGCGTGGGTAGGTTAAGGAGTCACCAGGGTGGAGTGGGTAGGTTAAGGAGTCACCAGGGTGGAGTGGGTAGGTTAAGGAGTCACCAGGGTGGAGTGGGTAGGTTAAGGAGTCACCATGGTGGAGTGGGTAGGTTAAGGAGTCACCAGGGTGGAGTGGGTAGGTTAAGGAGTCACCAGGGTGGAGTGGGTAGGTTAAGGAGTCACCAGGGTGGAGTGTGGGTAGGTTAAGGAGTCACCAGGGTGGAGTGGGTAGGTTAAGGAGTCACTAGGGTGGAGTGGGTAGGTTAAGGAGTCACCAGGGTGGAGTGGGTAGGTTAAGGAGTCACCAGGGTGGAGTGGGTAGGTTAAGGAGTCACCAGGGTGGAGTGGGTAGGTTAAGGAGTCACCAGGGTGGAGTGGGTAGGTTAAGGAGTCACCAGGGTGGAGTGGGTAGGTTAAGGAGTCACCAGGGTTGAGTGGGTAGGTTAAGGAGTCACTAGGGTGGAGTGGGTAGGTTAAGGAGTCACCAGGGTGGAGTGGGTAGGTTACGGAGTCACCAGGTGGAGTGGTAGGTTAAGGAGTCACCAGGGTGGAGTGTGGGTAGGTTAAGGAGTCACCAGGGTGGAGTGTGGGTAGGTTAAGGAGTCACTAGGGTGGAGTGGGTAGGTTAAGGAGTCACTAGGGTGGAGTGGGTAGGTTAAGGAGTCACTAGGGTGGAGTGGGTAGGTAGGTCACCAGGGGAGTGGTAGTTAAGGAGTCACGAGGGTGGAGTGGGTAGGTTAAGGAGTCACTAGGGTGGAGTGGGTAGGTTAAGGAGTCACCAGGGTGGAGTGGGTAGGTTAAGGAGTCACCAGGGTGGAGTGGGTAGGTTAAGGAGTCACCAGGGTGGAGTGTGGGTAGGTTAAGGAGTCACCAGGGTGGAGTGGGTAGGTTAAGGAGTCACCAGGGTGGAGTGGGTAGGTTAAGGAGTCACTAGGGTGGAGTGGGTAGGTTAAGGAGTCACTAGGGTGGAGTGGGTAGGTTAAGGAGTCACTAGGGTGGAGTGGGTAGGTTAAGGAGTCACCAGGGTGGAGTGTGGGTAGGTTAAGGAGTCACCAGGGTGGAGTGGGTAGGTTAAGGAGTTCACTAGGGTGGAGTGGGTAGGTTAAGGAGTCACCAGGGTGGAGTGGGTAGGTTAAGGAGTCACCAGGGTGGAGTGGGTAGGTTAAGGAGTCACCAGGGTGGAGTGGGTAGGTTAAGGAGTCACTAGGGTGGAGTGGGTAGGTTAAGGGTGTCACACAGGGTGGAGTGGGTAGGTTAAGGGTGTCACACAGGGTGGAGTGGGTAGGTTAAGGAGTCACCAGGGTGGAGTGGGTAGGTTAAGGAGTCACTAGGGTGGAGTGGGTAGGTTAAGGAGTCACCAGGGTGGAGTGGGTAGGTTAAGGAGTCACTAGGGTGGAGTGGGTAGGTTAAGGGTGTCACACAGGGTGGAGTGGGTAGGTTAAGGAGTCACCAGGGTGTAGTGGGTAGGTTAAGGAGTCACCAGGGTGGAGTGGGTAGGTTAAGGAGTCACTAGGGTGGAGTGGGTAGGTTAAGGGTGTCACACAGGGTGGAGTGGGTAGGTTAAGGAGTCACCAGGGTGTAGTGGGTAGGTTAAAAAGAGAGAGAGAGAGAGAGAGATCGAAAAAGACATCGATGCAGAAAGCCAGAGACAGACAGACAGACAGAAACAGACAGACAGACAGACAGACAGACAGACAGCAACAACGGAGACAGACAATTACAAGGTCTTCCTATTTGCAGATGATGCTGTGGGAGGAGATAGAGAAGCAGTCTAGGAACAGCCCTCCGGAGGAGAGTACCCAGCTGAAGGTGAACCCTGAGAAGATCATACGAAAACCACCTGAATGGATGAGAGATTACTTCTACTACAAGTTTATGATGCTTGATGCTGCAGGTAGGTTAGGTGTTGAGCAGGGGGGAGGAGGAGGAAGAGAAAGGGATAGAGCAAGATATAGTGGAGTGGGGAGAGGAAGAGGGAGGGGATAGAAGAAGAGGAAAGGATAGAGGAGAGATAAAGGAGGTAAATGAAAATGTAGAGAAAGGGGGATAGGATATAGGAGGTGAAGCAGAGGATTGAAGAGAAGAAAAGGATAAAGAAGGAAGAGAAAGAGGAGGGGATGTACGAGGAGTATTAATGATGCACGGAGGTGAAAGCAGAGAGTGAGGAGAATATTAAGAAAGTAGAAATGCGAAAATAAGCGAGGAAGAAAGCGAAAGTCTAGATAAGATAGGAAGAGAAGGAAAAGTCGCCGGGGTGGAGTTTGGTTATATTAATACAGGTCATAAAATATGGAAAAGAATAAAGAAATATTATTTATTCTATTACTTTTATTTTATTTCTTCCATTAATTATATCAACCTAACATACGACTATTTTCAACGCGCCTGAAATATTTGTCATAGTCATCCCGTTCACAAAAACATTACGTTTGCGTTTTCTGTAAAATATTTCGGTCTTCGCCATTCTCTCTCACGGCATTTTTTCATGGTTAACTAAAGTATAATCTTCCTTAAACTACAAACTCCACAAGGATCCCTAAAAATACAGTACCAGTCACCAATACTTTTGATTCGGTAAATTTCATGATTAATACCCAACGCCCTCCGAAGCTTAAAATGTTAAAATGTTCTTTTTCCTAAGGTTTTTAGTGTGATTCTAACATTAAATTTCTGTCGGAAATCACCTGTTTCTGAGTTATGAAACCCCCTCCCCCCTAACCTAGCCCAAACTAACCTAACCCAATCGAGAATTAACAATTGTTCTGCCTATCATTTACTCTGATGAAGACCCGAACTGAGGTTGAGGATCGTGCTCGTCTACAGAGGCAGGGATAGGAGGCTGCGTCGCACTCAGTCTTTATTATGCGTTGGTCACTAAGGAGGATACCTGGGCAAAAAACATTGCTCATGAAGAAAGTTTAAAACCCTGTTGTTATTCTCATAGAATTCGGAAAAGGCAGCAAAATAGTTCCAGTCGCAGCGTACACACAGACATGGCTAGACAAGGATTGACTTTTCAAAATCAAATCTGTCGGGCTGTCGCCTCAAGGAAGATGATGATTGGCTGATTTTTAATAATCTTAATTCATTGGCTGCAGCTCTCCCACAATGCACCTGCTAAGACACGTGCTTTGGCCACCCACACTCCGTGACCGACAAAATTATTTACGTAAAAAATTCAATATTTCGATAAGGAGTAATTTCCGACAGATGTTTATAGAAGAAAAGTTGCTTAGAATTGCATACGGTAAGTGGTAGGGCCAATAGTTGTGTTGTGCGTTCGTCGGGTGCTAATACGGAAAAATATCCTCGATTCCTACTGTATATAGCATCATTAACTATTGGTATGTGTAAGAAAATGTGAAGATACTGAGAGATTGTATGTACAGTGCTGTATACGATGTGTGTGATGAATAACGACAATATATAGTCATCTGTGTTTTTCCCTCCTCCCACAGGTGACGGGGTGTTGGACGAGGATGAGTTTGTCTACATGATGACACAGTATGGAGCGAGTGAACAGGATGCTAAGAAATCCTGGTTTCTGATGGCTAAGGTAGCGAGAGTCTTGTGTTGTTACTCTCTGTTCACTCATAACTCCCCTCACTATACCTCCCTCATTATACCTCCCACACTACACCTTCCACACTACACCTCCCACACTGCACCTCCCGCTTCATCACTTCTCCCCTGCAACACCCCCACATTGCCAGTAGTAGTATTGTTAATAAACTACTATATCACTATCTATGACACCTTATCACCTCCATATTCACTATCACACAGTAATCAGTAGTGACAATCTCTTAATCTTTGTTCGTACGATTATTGTCAGTAACCTTCGCTAATAGGAACCAGGGAGCCAATTATACCACTCTGTTACGTCTTGTATTATTCGTCTGTCTGTCTGTGAGTAGTATACCTCAAACATGACATGACTGCTTGTAATGAAACTTGTCCTACGGGCTTGACGTTGGCTATAAAACTAAGTGATATAATTTTATGGGAAGGTCAATGGAAGGTCAGGGTCAGTGTGATTACCTTTTTATATTGCTGACAGAAATATAGTGTGTGTGTGTGTGTGTGTGTGTGTGTGTGTGTTCAGGTATGTCGCACAGAACCTTCCCTCTCTTTACCTCCCTCCCTCCCTCTCTCTCTTTCTCCCTCCCTTCTTAACCTTACCTCCCTCTTTCCCCTTCACCTCTCCCCCTCACCTTGCCTTATTCGTCAAAGTCACTCGTTCAAGGGATTACCAGTGAGGTGTGTCCGTGTGAGGGCTCGGGGGTTCCCCAGCAGAGGTCAAGACGAACAAACACTGTCTCCCTTAACTTTCTCTGCCACTTTACCTGGGAAAGTCCCCCCTTTCCACCGTGAATTAAATCTTGCTGGTCCAAATCCTATTTAATTGAAACACTGAATAAAATACCACTAATTAATTACAACATTGAACAAAATTCTACCAACTCAAATCTTCCTCAGTCCTCTCATACTGTCAAGTTAGGTAAGGTAGGAAAAGTAAGATTATATCAGATAGGGTAAGGCAAGATTATGTTTGGCTGGATTAGCTGGGGTTTGTACCTACACCTCCCCCCCCATTTCCCATTACCCACCCCCTCACCACAGACATGATGTGGTCGCTGGCGTGGTTGCGATAGAGTTGGTTCACTAGACTCACTGACCTCATACAATGTTTATAAACAAAGTGGTGATTCTCGTGAGCCTCAAAGAAGGACTGATTCACCTGCCACACAATACTGTTCACCAGAGTGAGAAGGTTAAGGTCTGGTGACAATTGTGTGTGTGGGTCTGTGTGTGATGGCGAACCTGTGATAAAAGTTTACGCCTTCGATGTTGTTATTGTAGTGTGTTGTTGCTCCTTCGGGACATCTGCCGCTGTTATGTTCCACTGTTAAAAAAAAATCTCTTGACTTGCCTGCGGTGTTCTCAAGAAGGAACATTTAATATTTATTTGTGGCGTCTCTGCGAAGATGACAAGTCGTCTGTGTGATCCTGATTTAGTGTGAGGTTGATAATAGTAACGACAAGATGCATTTTTCTTCCCTCTGTTTTTGTGTCTTGGAAGGAAACATACTATTCAGAAAACCTTTAGATCAAAGAAAAGTCTAATGTCTGGATATCGGTCAACGTTACACCCAGTAAGGTAGAGAGAGCTCGGCAGAAAACTATAGGTCGATCAGCTAACTTCACATATTTACAAACTTTTTGAGGCAGTTTAGAGGGACGCCATCATCCAACACCATACAGAGCACAGTCTCCAGCATGTCAACATGGTTTCATGGAGAGAAACTCTTGTCTGACATGTTTGTACACTTTCCTTGAAACGGTGACAGACTACGTGTACCAAAGTTTACCGAAAGATGTGTTGTACATGGATTTTTGGAAGGCATTCGACAAAGTTTCACATGCACGGCCAGCCTCTAAGATCCCGGCACATGGCATCACAAGTAAGATATTGGAGTGAATTAAACACTGCCTCGAAGAGTTCTTGATGAAGTACCACAAGGATCTATCCTCGGACTCGCCCTGTTTGTGATCTACATTAACAGTGTTGAGGAAAATATATCGATCCACATATTCACGACTACGGACGACATAAAGATATATGGGAAGGTGGTGAGTCGCAAAGATATCCCATCCGTGCAAAACGATGTGCACGAACTTCTTAAATGATTGCACGACTGGCAAATACTTTTTGAATTCAGCAAAGTGTGACTTTGCTTGTGGGGCACAATAACCTTAAACACGACTAAACACTTAAAGCAGAACAACGAAGGAAGCCAACCAAACAACCAAATTCTAGGAATCCTAAATTGCACCTTGGAATATAATGATAAGAAAATGCTCCTTCAACATTGTAAATCTCTCGGACGTCCCCACCTGGTCTACTGAATACAAGCATGAAGACCAAACCTACAGAATGTTATAACATCGTTAATAAAGGTTCAACACGGAGAGACTAGAATTATTCCTGACAAGACACGACAGAGCGATCCTCAAATACACACGTGAAAATTTCTCAGTAACTCGACGATAAAAGAGGACTGAGAGGGTTAGCGACCTGGTGTGTGTGAAAGGTGGTGAGAGAGGTGAGAGTGTGACGCCGCTGGGGACTGGGTAGGTAGGCAGGCAGGCAGGTAAATTACTCCGGTAGGCCACAAACACGCCAGGGAGCTGTCAAGAAGTGGTAGCGGAACAATTAAATAAAATATGACTTTCTAATCTCTGTATACGAGACACGAAGATGGTGGTGAGAGACAGAGATGTAAACAATGATAGACAAAGATGTAAACAGAAAGAGACAGATGTAAACAACGAGAAACAAAGATATAAACAACGAGAGAAATCTGTTAACAACGAGAAACAAAGATGTAAACAATAAGAGAGAAGATGTAAACGGAAAGAGACAGAGATGTAAACAACGAGAAAGATACACAGAGCTGTAAACAACGAGAGACATGTAAATAAAGAGTCAGGTGCAAACAGAGAGAGACAGAGATGTAAACACAGATATAAACAGACAAAGAGACACAAAGATAAGGAAAGTTTACATAAAACAACATCATTAACACACAGGAACGGGAGTTGACTTGTCACTATATAAAACAGTTTGACCTCTCCACCACATGACGAAACTAAATAAAATAAAAAAACATTTAAATTCAAGACTATTGACCTTATTACATCATTATCTGTTGGCCAAGAAAGTTCAGTGACATTATCGAAATACTTTGACGGAATTTAACACATGAGGTTAGTGAAGTGAAGTGTGAGGATGAGTATCAATGGGTATTTCTTATTACCTTTGTGTATAAGTTAGGGACAAAATTCTCTTGACACTTTCATCATTATTTAGCAACTTAGTACATGGAAGATCGAGTCGCTGTGGGTGATTTTTTCACTCGCTCAACTCACTAACTCACTCACTCACTCACGCCAGAGGGAAGTGCAGTGGCCCGGGGCGACATGAACTTGGTTGACCTCTGTGTTAAGGACCTCCACACACCTCCACCTGCCTCGTGCGCCGGGAACTCTTAAATACATGCAACTAAAACTCCCTCTTTCCTCCCCCTCTTCCTTATTGTTGTTGTTGTTATTATTGTTGGCATTATTTCTGTTGTCATTTATTGCGTCTACAGTCAGACTATTTATCATCATCATCATCATGGGCACCATATGTCCAGTCTCAAATCTACACTATAACACACACACACACACACACACACACACACATGCTACTACTACTACTACTACTACTACTACTACTACTACTACTTCTACTACTACTTTGCTGTCACTCGGAATCGAGTATGATGATCATTCAGCTATGATATAATGATATGGGCTATTAAGGATGTCACCTTCGTTAGTGAGTTCTGAGGAGACTAAAGAAGCCGATACGGGACCGGCAGGGTTGATCACAGATGTTGCACATGTGGAGGGTTATATCAAGTGCAGAGGGGCAGCGGTAGCGTCTTTCTGGCGTTGGCGCTTGTCTGCCTCGGTTTACAGTCGGGCTAACTCGAAAGTATTGACACCTTCTCGTGTGGTGATCCTCCAAGCGTTACGGTGTGGAGTTATCGTCTCCCTGGTGAGTGGGCCGATTTGGCACTTTTTCAGGTTTGTGTTAAGATGGAACGTAGACTACGTTGATGAAAGTTTTCAAGTGCCATCAGATGCCTCCTGTATGTGACCCATGTCTCGCTGCCATATAGCAGGGTGGGGAGGACCACTGCTCGATATACGTGCAACTTTGTCGATAATTTCAGCTCCCTACAGCTGAAGACACGGGTACGGAGTCTACCAAAGGCCTGAGATGCAAATCTGATCCGATGTTGAATCTCTTCATCGATGTCCGCGGTGGTGGACAGGTGGGAGCCAAGATACCGAAAGTGGGTAACGTTAGAGAGGGTAGTACCGTTAAGCTGGATGGATGGTTGAGGTGTGGCTGAACCAGGGGCAGGCTGAAAGAGAATCTGAGTCTTACGTACATTCACCTCGAGGCCGAAGTGGGCATACGTGTAGGTGTTCAGGGCTACCTGTAGGTCACTTTCAGTGTGAGCGACAAGGGTGAGGTCGTCTACATACTGAAGTTCAGTAATGGAAGCTGCCGACACCTTTGTTCCTGCCTGGAGTCTTCTTATGTTGAAAAGACCCTTCATCCGGATGTCCACCCCGCCGGCTAAATTGGCACTGGCACGAGTAAGGAAGGCAGTCAAAAAATGGAAAAGAGAGCTGGTGCCAGTACACACCCTTGTTTTACCCCCGTTTGGATGGGGAAAAACTCAGACTGGGTGTCATTGTGCAGGACACGGCAGTTCATGCCAACGTGGAGTTGCCTCACAATGGCGATGAATTTTGATACACACACACACACACACACACAGAAAGATAGGTACAGATAATAATGTGTTTCAATATTTTGTCCAATTTCTACAATTCACTTTCACCTCATGAAGTGTCATACCCGGCAGCTTAACTCTTACCAAATGAATAGATAATTGTAGGTCAGGTATATAAGTTTATGTTGTTCGTGTGGGAGGAACAGCATCTTGGGTTTAATGTGTGTTCTCGTCAGGCTCGTAAATACTGCTGTTAGTGTGGGAGGAAGAGGTCGTCAGGTAAGTCCACAGTAATGGTTCGAGGATGACAAGATAACAGGTAATCACAGTTCAATGTACGGACGTGTCAGGTTTTCCTTAACTCGTAGGGGAAAAAAATTCAACATTATGAATTACCCCCTCATGTAAGAACAACATCTATCAGTTTGGTAAGGCTATGAGAAGATTGTGCCGATGATACGTATACGATAATTACTTCTCTCTCTCTCTTTCTCTCTTATATCCATTTAAGAGCTTTGGTGGAGGTGTGGTTTATGAAGTCTCTAAGCTCTACTTCATTCTCCTACCTCAGGGTCGCCGTGTCCTGACTCGAGAGGTGTTTGAGGAGTTGTGTGAGCAATTCTTCCTAAGTGACGACCCGAATGATCCTGGCACCTACCTCTCCGCCCGCCTCTACTTCATCCCTGGGGAGCAGCGAGACACGGCGCCCTAGTTCACCTGTCCCGTGGTACAGTGAGATGCAATGAGTTACAGTGTCTTCGTTCGTCTCTACTACCTGCCCATGGTACAGTGAGATACAATGTCTGATAGTGAGATACAGGGCCTGGCAGTGCTTTACAGTGAGGTACAAAACCTGGCAGTGCCTTACATGGCCAGATAGTAACTTACAGTGAGATACAGGCCCTGGCAGTGCCGTACAGTGATATACAGGCCCTGGCAGTGCTTTACAGTGAGATACAAAACCTGGCAGTGCCTTACATGGCCAGACAGTACCTTACAGTGAGAAGCAGGCCCTGACAGTGCCTTACAGTGAGATACAGGGCCTGATAGTGCTCTACAGTGAGATACAGGTCCTGACAGTGCCTTACATGAGATACGGGGCCTGGCAGTGCTTTACAGTGAGATACAGTGCCCTACAGTGAGATTCAGGGCCTGACAGTGCCTTACAGTGAGATGCAGGCCCTGACAGTGCCCTAAAGTGAGATATAGGTCCTGACAGTGCCTTACAGTGAGATGCAGGCCCTGACAGTGCCTTACAATGAGGTACGGGGCCTGACAGTGTCTTACAGTGAGATACAGTGTCATGCAGTGAGATTCAGGGACTGTCAGTGCCCTACAGTGAGATTCAGGGACTCAGTGCCCTACAGTGAGATTCAGGGCCTGACAGTGCCTTACAGTGAGATACAGGCTCTGACAGTGTCCTCCAGTGAGATATAAGGTCTGACAGTGCCTTACAGTGAGATACAGGGACTGACAGTGCCTTACAGTGAGATACAGGGACTGACAGTGCCTTACAGTGAGATTCATGGCCTGACAGTGCCTTACAGTCTGATACAAGACCTGACAGTACCTTATAGTGAGATACATGGCCTGACAGTGAGATACAGTGCCCTTTGTCACCTCTATATCTTCCCCGGTCAACAGAGAGATCGATCCATCGTTCTTATGTATTTCTATTGGGCAGCAGTTACCTTCCGACACACTACCACCGCCACCACACACATTACCTGGCCACTCTCTGACTCACTCATACAGGGCTGGCTGGCTGGCGCAGTACACACATCACCTGACCACTGGACTGACTCGTACAGGGCTGAATGGTTGGCTGGCTCAGTCCACACATCACCTGACCACTGGACTGACTCGTACAGGGCTCAGTATACCTCTACTACACCTCAATTAATGAATCTCTCAGAGGGAACAATCACTAGTCACAGAGCCCCTAATGGTATACCCTGACTAGTGTTTAAATGTATGTGTTATGCTAAAGGTAGAGTGTTGGTGTGATTCTGAAGCCATGTTGGGTATTGTTTGTATCTCTTGGCTTTTAATTTAGTTCAGACGGTTAAGGACGGTCTTAGATCTTTAGTTATAAGTAGAGTGGTAACCCAACCTAACCTGTGAGAGTTTGAGCGTGTACAAGATTCTAGAATTACAGTAAGTAAGAGAATGATAAAATAAAACTTAGTATTGTGTGCAATATTGAACGAAATTCTAAGAGTCTTGTCAATCTCTCTGGGGTGATGTGTGGTTCTCGTTCAGTTTGTTTACCGTATGTCCAGCAGTCCCCCAGGGTCGTGTGTTTCGTGTTGTGTCATTAGTGAACGCAAGAAATGACACAATCAGGGTTTCAGGACCATCCAGGGACTCTAGTGTGATGTAACTTATATTGTGATGTTGTCCTCAGGTGTTCTTGGCAGTAATCACAGGTAACATCACAGGTAACATCACAAGCATAGTCTTGGAGCTTCTCTTCGGGCAGAAAACACACTCTCCAAAAAGTATCTGTACGATTTTGTGAGAGACAATATGACACAACGGATGAAGGATTTTGACAACCCTACCGAGACAACAGGAGTCGCAGTGTTCATTTTGAAATTCATCGAACTTCTCCGTGAAGATACTTTTTAGAGCGAGTGTTTACATACAATAAAATGTTGAGAGCATAAAATATGATATATTTGAGGTGATGGACTTTCCAAAGAGTGTCTCAGCCTAGTAAAATGCAACAAACTGCAGGAAAAATTGTCAACAAAGAAGCTTTCTTGTGTATGATTTGAAAAGTTGAAATGCATTACTGGAGAGCTTTGATCACCAGTGGACAGAAACGAGTCTTTGAAAGCGTAATGTAATTTAGCAGGAGTTAAAAATAAAGACATAAAATAAATGACTAGTAGGAGTGTAGACTGGAAGAGTTAGTTGTGTAAACCAAGGCGGCCATTGAGCTGCTGATGCAACCTAAAAATGAAATTTATTTTTTATATTTATTTATTTATTTATTTTTTTTTTTACAAAATGATGATATTTATACCAAGTTTTATACCATAATGTAAGTGTTCATGCGTTGTGTGTACAGGGGGTATTTATGTTAGTATTGTCTACTGAAGGTGTGTTTGTATACAGTAAAGTATAATAATAAGAAATATTTATGAACATGTATGAATTAGACATAATGATTACATTGTGTTGTAGTAAGGACCTTTAGGAAATAAGTGCTGTGAATAATAAAAACTAATATAATATTTCATGAGCTTTATTCAACTATTGAACATGGTTTTCAGAATTGGTAACTTCACCCACATTATCACTAAACTGGTCCCGCCCCCTCACAACTGGCGGACTCTGGCACAATGACGACGTCTGATTGGCTGTGACATTACAACTGGCTAGCAGAGATTATTGTGTGGGAGTTAAATCTGCCTCATATAAGAAATTTGTAGTTATTTTTAGTGCGACGCTAATAGATACATTATTCATGTATGTATCAGGATAGTAAATGGTTTGTACGTCGGCCGAGTAGATATTGGACTCGATCTCTGCCTTGAGGATTACTGGTTCACACCCCAAGTTGACCCAGCTACTAATGAGCACTTAACTTTACAGGTAGATAAGTGAAGACAGTCAAATGCAGTGCCGATCACAATGATAGAGGCTTAGTACTCGGTGTGCTTGGCTCGTAATATCCCTCCTGGGCCGAGAGTTGTGTTGAGCCGACTTTCACGTTGTCAACCAAATGGACGTGCGGTAGAAAAACAAAGTGCACATTATGTATCTTTCTTGTAGAAATTAGAAATCTATAATACACTCAATACAGTATTTCTTTTTTCAGAGCAATAGGGGCATTATTTACAGCTGCCAAGTGTTGTGTTCGTATCACCAGAAGTAATTCAAGAAGCCAATCAGAGCCGTCGTGACCCTATCTGTTGTCCTTGTATGTGACAACAGGGGAACAGTTTTCATTATCACATGTTATGACTACAAGCTGTGCATTAATATCTCACAAGCAGTGCGATAATAATAACATTGTCAACAAGAAAAATCTTCATCTAAAATAGTTCTCAAACCTTAAATTAAAACAACAATATGCATAAATAATATAATTAACTAAACTAAGCAGCTTCCCTCACTCCTGAGAAAAGAAGGGGGCGCAGCGTCCACCGAGCCCTGGTTGCAGTTATAATCAAAGACTTGTTCTAACGCCCGTGTTTAGATGCTGCAAGCGCCAGCCTTGCGATCCCGTTGGGCAATACATGTGCTACGTAGCGTGCGCTCGACTACAGAACACCGTACTGCAGTACCGAATAGTCTTTATTTTCCGCATGCCGTGCAAGGCGAGCCACAGCTGGAAGTGGGTCGCTCAGTAGCACGGTTTGTTTACTAACAACGAAGATGGCTGCTGCTTCGACAACGTTCATTCAGTGTTCTGCTTGTAAAGAACGTTTTGATCTTGTGATGGCATTGTGGAGCACCAAAAGTTCTTCAGTAAGTATATTTATTGTTAAACAATATAATAACAACGTGATTCAGTAAATAGTTGCTCCATTTTTAGGGAAATGGACTGGATATGTGGACGAGAAAATTTTTCACGTGAAGTAAACAATGTTGAGGCAGTGGTGCTGTTCTAAAAATCAAATAATTACTGTATGTAGATTTACCCACATTCTGTATATGATATAAAAATCAACATAGACTTCTGTGCATGGTCACTACCGATTGTTAACCTTAGGCTAGTTTAGTTAAGTAAATAGCTGTTGTGGGGAAGGTTTGAGAAGGGATACAGTTTTGTAAGCAACCTCCAATTTAAAGTTTTTCCAATAAATCAGTTGCATTATTTTAATATCGTCCATGCGGGCCCAAAATGGGTTTTATTTTATTATTACCAATCTCTATAGTTGACCGTCTCATACAAAATTGCGACTTAAATTCTTTGTCATTGTACAGGATTATGGCTTCCACATATCTCTCCACCTTCGCAGGGCTTCATTGTCGATAGCGTCTCATGCCCTCATCTTCCCTGCCAAAAATGTAATTTCTCTCAGCTGTGACTCTTTCAACGACCAGTAAATATTCGATGAAAGAGGCTTCGGCCATCTTGTTTGTTTATGTGTATCAGCTGATCGCGCACGAAGTAGCGTGCAGTATTGCCCAACGGGACGGAGGGGCTCAAATCACCGCTAACAAATAATTCAAAGAATAAGAAAATACATTTTGAAGAGGAGTAAAATTGTTAGGGTTAAACAGTGTTGGCGCTCATCCAGACACGTCAGGATCATAGGCTACTGTTTACCCTGTGTGATAATATTTGATAAATTAATTATTATTAAATATTTCCTAAGGTAATCATACAACAGGCTGAGAATTAACAACTTCACCCCCTCATACATGGTAACATTGATAACTTTGTAAACATTGGTAAACATGTTTGTGTTGTGAGGACCATCACTGATCCCTCCACAACACGTACAAGTAAAGCGTATTATATCTTAATCTATCAGTGATCAACGAGTCAATGTCTGGCATTGTTTGGTACCCAACAAACCTTAAACAAGTGAAAAGGGCGACTTACCATTAGCTTAAACGTGGTCAACCGATTGTACTCGCTCCAAAAAGTCTCTTTACGATTTTGTGTGAGATAATATGACCCCTCTGTGAAGATACTTTTTTTTTGGAGCGATTGTACACAAACCACACACAGTCCCACCCACTGA
This sequence comes from Homarus gammarus, assembly GCA_958450375.1. Taxonomy (NCBI): domain Eukaryota; kingdom Metazoa; phylum Arthropoda; class Malacostraca; order Decapoda; family Nephropidae; genus Homarus; species Homarus gammarus. The sequence continues at coordinate 387,445 of CAUDMG010000777.1, read as the reverse complement.
CACCTTAGAACTACTGCTCTACCCTCTGCCCGTTTCCCCTGTGTGTATGGAGTCAACTTTATCTCCTGTTCCTTCTTTTTAATCAGTTTAACTTGTGAATAAGCAACTAGGTACTAGGAAGAACAACCGCTGTTCTATGCTGTAATATCATAAATAATGAACATTTGAACTCTAATGATGTGATAAAAGTGACGGTTGAAGACACAGACAGAAGGTATTGACAGCTGGTAATTTAATGTTTCTCGTCTTAGTGTGTGGTGGACGGTGTCTGGTCTCGTGTGTCCCCGTTATTGATATTCCTCACATATTATAGCAGTTGTACCAGAAAGGACACGTCACCCAAGTTGTGTCGTAAGGTAACAACACTACAGAAGTCATCTCTAGCTCTCCCTACCTCTACGAATAAGAAAACTAAATTTGTCCTCGTCGAAATAAATACCACCTCAGGTGTTTTGTAGGAACTGTCCGCTCTTCATTTTGGCTGGAAAACATTGATACTCAATGATCTGTTGAGTTCAGGGTGCCGTTCATCTCCCCCCCCCCCCCCACCACACACACAGCTACTGGCCCCTTACACACCAGAGCACACCTCCCGGCACATCTCCTCGGTCTCGAAGCTATTCTCGTTGCCTCCACAGCCGCCGTAGACAAACTGCTCACAGCGACGATTCTCACTCACCCAGGCCCATTTATGGTGGAGGGCGCGGCAGTACCCTCGCTTCAGAGGCTCCCTACACACAACAGACGCTTCAGCTGTAACAGATAGTAACGCGTGTTAACAGAATTCGGGAAGGTTAAGACATGTTTCTTAATTTTTATAGAGTTGTGGTTAAGTACAAAAAAAATAGAGAAATGTTCTTAAGTTATTGAAGTACATAAATATATCAAAATAACATCAACAGATTCTTTTAAAATAGTTGGTATATGTTCTTAAGTGTAGAAATTATTAGCAACCCTTATAGTTGAAGTACCTAAAGGGATAATAACAATCTCTCTCTCTCTCTCCCTCTCCACAATAAGCACCTCAGGACTATAGAGGACAACATAACCAGGTCAGCAGGAGAGAAGGGGAGGAAGGAAGGGACACACACAGGTGAGAGTGGCACACCACTAGTACCTCCAACTTTCACACCGCAGGACAACCTCACTACTCCACCCACTCAGTACTCCACCACCACTCCACTACCTCACTACTGCACCACCACCTCACTACTCCACTATTTCACCACTTCAATACTTCACCACTTCACTTCTCCACCTCACTACTCCACCAGCTCACTACATCACGTCACCCCTAGTCTGAGAATGTTAGTTTAGGTCATATTAAGTAAGGTGAGGTTAGGTTAGGTTAAGATATGTCAAGACGTTACTAACAAGCTCTCTTTAACCCACAATACAAAGACGGATTCTCAAACGTCCACACGTAAAATATTCCCTTAACTGGTAACCTCAGAATGAATTTAACAAGTTTAAATACCTTTGCTACTGTATGTGCTACTGTATGTCAATATGGACCTCTCAAAATTTCGCTCACTTTAGCTTCAATACAAGACGAGATTCTCAAGGTTGCCCTCGAGAATGTCCACTAATAAGATAAGTAAACACGCTTATCGCTCATTGACGCTGTGACACAAATTTAGCATTATCTTGTAAGGCAGCAGCAGCAGTGTTAGCGGTTTTATATGATCGTGTGTATGTCAAATGTTACTTTAAGGCTTACTGTGGTGTTATTGGCGATAGTTACCACACTTAATTTTAGCCGTATTCCTTCTAAGTTTAATATTCATTTATTTATATTTTGTGTGTGTGTGTGTGTATATGTGTGTGTGTGTGTGTTTTGTGTATATGTGTGTGTGCGTGTATGTGTCTGTTGTGTGCGTGTTTCTGTATATATATATATATATATATATATATATATATATATATATATATATATATATATATATATATATAATATATATATATATATATATATATATATATATATGTATATATATATATTTATATTTATATATTTATATATATGGTGTGTGTGTGTATGTAGCGTATGTGTGTGTATGTAGCGTGTGTGTGTGTGTGTGTGTTCACTTTCCCCAACATCAGTAACCCATGATAGCAACAAACAACTACTGTACTATCCACCTCAACACAGCGGTCCTTAGGTAATCATATCATTCCATACATTGCTCAGTTAGTACAGTACTATTGGGGGGGGGGGGGGGTATAATTGCTTTGTACCCATATTCCCAGCGTCAAGTTCTGCCCTCACAGACACACAACACAGCAATGGTTTATCAAGCGAACTATGGCAACCCTTACAATCGTCGTTCCCAATCTAACCGTAAATACTAAAACATTGTTTATTTACTTTTCCTGCCGTAACAGATGCTCTAATGTGGTGCTTCCCTTCGGCCATATTTTGTTGGGAAACATCGTGGATGAACACATCAGTCACAACAGTTAGAGTGAATAAGGAGAGACAAGGAATAAGATTCTGTCACTTTGTGCTTGTGTTTTAACCCGTCAAGCCCCTATGGGAAAGAACGTCTAGCTTGAAAGAATGAAAGAATATTTTTGTCTATATCTGTAAATTATGAAAGAATATTTTTTGTCTATATCTGTAAATTTAGCCAAGTCATTAACATACTAATTCGTCAGTTTAAGCGAGGTTATACGCTAGAGTACTTTCATTCACTGGCGCCTGGCTGGTGCGAATGTGAGAGGGGTGGGAGGAGGTCGACGACATAGAGCCTAGCCTTACTCCTAGCTTAGCAACACTACCATCACCGCTCCCACCAAGTCTCACATGATGAAAGTTCCTTGTACACTCCCGCTGGCCTTTCTGACCAACCATTGATCATTGTTCACAAAACCCTCTGCTACTCCAACCATAAAACTGGCGCCACACCTTGGGCTGTTCAGTGATCATTGAGTCGCCAGCTAGATAGATACGAGTACACGGGGCGTTCACATGGATTCAGCGTGTATATAGACCAGTATTTCTCAAAAAATTTCACTTCATTCCCCCCGCGAGGAACTCTCAACCTCCTCGTGGCCCCCTTCAGTTCTCTCCCAAGCCCCTCACAAACAATGATGAAAATAAACTGTTTTGGTTCTCTTCCTTTATTTTAATGTTTTCAATCATCAAACAGAATGCATATTTTGTTACAGTTCAATGGAATGGATGACATTGTTTCCTTTCAGTCAGTCGACTGATTCGAGGTTGAGTCACTGATAAAGCACATCTCATGTCTGGGTCCACATGTAACCGGTTTCGGCTTTTATTCTCTATTAGAAGGGTGCGACCTCACTACCTTTTGGATATGACTGATACATTGAGCACCAGAAGACAGTCAGATTTTTCCTCATAGAGGTGTCTGGCAGCAGAATAGTTCTGAGATCAAAGAATTCGTCTGAACAGGAACTAAAATCGTGCAATCTGAGCGAATCCCTTGGAAATGAAATACTATTAGCTGCTGCACCATACAATGTACTGTAATCTGTACCGTATGGGTATTATGATTACACACAATGAAAAAAGAGACAATAAAAAGATTTCTCCCCTAACAAGGCAAAGTAACAAAAAAAAGTTGAATCAGGGTTTCAACGTTTTCTCCAAACATATACTACTCACACCAGCCGGCCATGGCCCCCCTAAAATCTTGCCGTGACCTCCTTGGGGGCCATGGCCCCCAGTTTGAGAAACACTGAATTATAGACCATGCTAGTCAATGTAGAGGCTAATGTATATGTCCGCTTTTTCAAATATCTTGAGTCGAATTTTTCTAGCAACAGTTGATGTAAGAACGCATCTGCCTGATTAACATGAGCTAAAACATCGAAACTAACGCCTAAAATAGCACAATAATTACACCGAGACTCTGCTTCAGGTAAATAATCACGTAGCACCTGTTAAGACAAAATCAAAATACAGAAGCTTTGTGAGTTGGGATTCTGGACAACACTGTTATAGTCTTGTGTTTGAGGCTGATACTGTATATTATTATCGCTAATTGCTCTTTTTTCTTGACAGTGTATTTAATATTAGTGAGTAGATAATTTGGTGTAATAGTTTTCGACATCTAGACCAACAAGTTAGTTATTATTGCAAGTATTTCTGTAACTGCTCAAGTTCCTTAAGATTAATGAACCCAAGAATCAGGTTAGGTTATATTCCGCTATGAATCTGTGAAAGTAATCTGTGTTAAAGAGATGGTGTGAGCGGCAGGCGTCAAATATAGGCAGAATCTGGGCTCCCATCACGTGCTAACATGCTGAACCCGCTGACGAGTAAAGCATTTTTCCTCGGTCCAGACACCTTCACCACCACTACCGTGTTGGTGTCAGGAAACTGACCTTTAGAGGCGTCATAATGTAAGAGTGTTAATATCTCAGGTTCCCTAGTAACAGTCAACCAAGCTGAATGAAATTTGAAAATATTTCTTAAGTCAGTAAACCTTGATCTGCATGTGTACTGTGCATTACAGGTTCTGGTGTATATAAAGAACGTCGACATTTTATGTCGACATTTTAAAGATATATAATATAGTGTCTTTATGGGAACAGAATAAAACATGTAGTGGGAGTGGGATGTATTTTCATGCCTAAATATAACTACAAAACATGATCGGCACCCTATTGGCGCCAGCCAGCACTCGTGGGTCAGTCACCTTCCTCAACACTTTCTAATCATGGCCACCTGAGGCTCCCTACCCTCCCGTTACTCCTCACCTCAACTACTACTCCACTGTTGTCATCTACCATCAGTAGTATATACATTAGTCTTAATTATTCCTCTAATGCCCTGGCATTTATGCCTGTGTCTAATTGTTCTCTTCGTTAAAAATGATCTCGTCTCTTACAGATATTTCCATGTTTTTATTTGTAAATTACGAATACTCCCAGCAAGCATGCAAGTTATTAATTTCTTCACGTTAAATATATCACTAAAGGAAGGGAGGCGTTGTTTTACTTGGTCCTTCTTTTAGGAAACGTTTAATAGTCAATCGTTTCTCCTTAGGTTCTGGACCAGATAATAAAAACTTGGCAGACATTTACTCGGCTCACTTAAACACGAACTCCCTTTTTTTGCCTTGATTAAATGTGACCTTTTTTACGTGTCAGGCACGTGGTCCTGAGTAGGAACACCTGATGACTTTACCTGCACATGCTGGCCACCACCAACTAATTTATTTGTATATTCTCCATTCACAGACTACGGTATCTTCATAAGATAATTTTATATCACTCGTCTCTCTTTGATATTTTCCCCTTTATCTGTAAAAGTATTATGGTTTATCACCAAAATGTACACAATTACCATTATTATCAGTAGTACTAGTAGTAATAGTATCATTGTTATTGTGTTATTTGTAGTCGTAGTGACAAATTTATTCTTATTATATTATACTATCATTAACGCAATATAACGATGTATATGCTTAGCAATTTAATATGAGTGGTATAATTAAACTGTGTGTGTGTGGAGCCCGTACATCAGTGTTGTGACTGAGAAGCAAGCACCTCTCACTTTGTGTACCTATGTAAACACGGGAGGGGGGTGGGGGAGAGGAAAGCCTACAATCACACAGCCTGCTCGGGGTGAATGTTTGGGGCTTTCCATCAACGCTGAGTTTGTCCTTCCCTCCCTCCCCCCACCCTTCCTCTCTCTCTCTCTCTCCCTTTCCACCTCCCACTTTCCATATTAGCAGTGACCCTCCCCCCCCCCCCCTCTTATACATACTTACTCAACCTGGTCGCTTGTAAACATGTAAGGGGGTCAAAGTGTAATCTCCAAATATCCTACGAGATGAAATTTTTTCGAGCGTATCAGTGGAGCTCAGAGTTCGTAAAAAATTGGCCTTATCTTTGAAGGTAATTTAGAGGGATTTAAATTATTTTTGGTCGGTTTAAATTCTCTGTAGTCTTTGGTACCAGAATCGCCGCCACTCTCAGCGTCTAGAGTCTAGACTAAACGATAGTTTAAATTCACACTTTATTTTTGTATTTACAGTTAATAATAGTGGATAAGTTTTTATTCTTGAATTATATATTATTCATATTACCAAGTACAATAGAGATTTATGATGGCGTTTTGAAAGTTATAATATAAAAAAAGGCTCATCGATCCAACAGTACCAACTATAATAGGTTTAATTGTTTATAGACTCAGCCGCTCGTGTGACTCTTTATGAAGAAAAGTCTCATGATGGGGAGGATTCATAACGCCCCGGTATCTAAGAGGCTCATGATTTGTTAATTCCAACTTTCCTGACTCAACAGGGAAAAAGTCACAGACGGGTTGACAAGGAGAAAGTGATACTGGATGCAGGGTGACCGACAACATGACAGGGGACGAAGCCAGCCCTGGTAGTCACCATGGAAACAGCTATCAGGTACAGTATACCCAGTTTATAGTGCGGCTATGACACCCCACCTCCCTTGGGGTTATAACCACCGTTTTTCTAATTATCCCCAAATTGGTATCGGCCACCGAACGCGGACAGTTCCAGTTTAATGCATTTATTCAGTTGTTATTCAAAGCGAAAGACATTTTCATGAAGATATTTACATTATGATGCATGAATATGGCTTACTGTCAGTAATTTATGAATAACGTGAATAACGTTAGTTAATAATAATAATAATAATAATAATAATAATAATAATAGTTTTCTTTGACGGCCAGACTCTAGTAAAACAAGTAGATACCTAGTTTATATATATATATATATATATATATATATATATATATATATATATATATATATATATATATATATATATATTTATATATATATATATATGTACAGGGTCAGCAGTCACATTCCTGATAAGGAGGAAGAGTTACGCAACTATAGTAACACTGGTGGGCGGGGAATGACTCTTAACCTAGCGTGAACGTCAACCGGGCGGGGGAAGTCCAGCACCAGGTGAAAGTCGTAGCCCCAACTCTCATGATTCACCAAACAAACCACTCTCCCTCCGCCCTCACTCCCTGCCTACACTTTATAACAACAATGAGTGTATAATGATGACTTTTAACTTTTTATCGTATTCAATTGGATCAGATACAAAAATACTAGTGTATATTATATATTGTGGTGCAATGTAAGTACAGTAATTTCTTTAGGGTTGCTAGCGAATGAATATAAATTCAACGTACTATTGTCTTGCAATTTCTGAAGAAAACATACAAATTTCTTGTTTATATCTCTGTTTATTCGTTAATCATCATAAGTACACCAAAAGCAACAATGCAGCAAGTACTGCTCAATTTTTACTTACCAAAGAGATCTACGAACAGTTCATTCGTTCCATAGGCTGTTGATTATATTTTGATTCACTTAGGGACTTGTCCTCTGTCTGAACATTTAACTCAATCGAATGTCTTTAAGTGTCATACATATACTGTACAGGCATAGTATGTTGCGTTATGTTTTCCATCAACCATATTTTCTGTAACAATAACGATGACGAGAATAATGGAGGTGGTCACTTGTAGTACCATGACAGGTACTGTACAAAATAATGGGGTCAAGTCATTTACCATTCTCCACACGACTTACCACGACCCACGCCCACTATGAACGAACGGCTCAGGCAAAAAAAGTGTAAGAGACTTCGTTAACCTACATCAGTTCAAAGGTTACGGTGGTGTGATAGGGGGCATATTTGGAGCATATTAACGTATAATTTATGATGTCCATTTTTCTCATCTGCTCATAAGCTATCGTTATAATATATCATTTAGTTCATACAAGTTGGAAACATTAAGTAGGAGCTGTAATAAATGATACTGTATTTTTATTGATTTTTTGTTACATCTCATCCAACTCAGTAATGTACGATGCTAAACCACTTTCATTTTCTAATAGTCCGTCCCGTCAACATAACTCACACGCGCCACTGTTAGCCTAGCGGCCCTAGCCTATAGCGCCAACAGTCGTCGTTATCCGCATATTAATCTAACATTTCACACTATTCAGGTGACCAAGAAAAAGATATGTGATAGTTGAGTGAGCTTTATCTTGAAGTATGATTAAATTAAGAATGATAAATATTGTTTTTGTATCTTATGGTGATTCAACGATTAAAACATTTAAGAATCAATCGTACACATATACACGATATTGCAAAGGAAGAGTTGAATTTCATTTAGTGGATATATATTTAGCTAGAGACGAAGCCAAATAAAACAGCTGAACGAACAGTTAGCGTTTCCTCCATTCGTCACTTGTGTTTGAAGTGTTCCTCTGTACAGCCTATCAATTTCAGTGGGTCAGGTTCAAAATTGGCCCCATACTATTTTTGGAACCTTAGTGTGTAGGAGACGTTATAATGTGTATTTTAAGCGACCAGGAACACACGTAATGATACCTATGAACTTTTAAGATCTGTGAACTTTTAAAATGTAAATATTTGCGATTTTTGGCGGCATAAACACTGTTAGCGTCTCCTTTACATACTAAGGTTCTAAAAATATTATTGGGCCAGATTTGAACCTCTTAACCAAGTGTGAATATACATAATTCCCGTATATATTTGTGATTGTCTAGGATGATGTAATTGATAATAATTTGTGTGTGATAATGTGACTATTTTACATAACAGTGAAAGTTTTGAATTCTCATAAAAAAATTATATTACTTGACGGTTTAAACGTGAACATTAACAGAGAGTGACAGGTGACACACAACACACACACACAGGTAGAAAGTGATGCATTAGTGGGCCTGGCACGACAAGACCTCTAAGTTCATGCATTATTGATCGAGGAAAGACAAGTGAATCGTGTGTGTGTGCCTGGTGGGGATAGTGTTTCACCGCTCTTCCTGTGTTGGATAACTAAAAATTTATGCCTTTTTATATACTGTAGATAACAAATAGATATATAAATATTGGAAAGTAGATTAACGAAAAACAAACAAATACCGTTAGTCGTCGTGAACTTTACAACACCTTACCAGCGTCAATACAGATACACACATAATATGACAACGATAACAGTACAACATTCTTAATAAAAATGTATACCTCATATGTCTTGGAATATTCTTTTGTATGTGTTCTTAATGCCAAGTGAATTTGTCTAATGTGAATGTTAAGTAGTGCTTGGCATACAAAAAATGGCGGTTATTATTACGTTATACTGATATGACCTAACGAAGCTGAGATTTCTTGTTCATTAATTACGTTTGAGATATCCTTAAAATATAATTATAATATTTTTGAGCCTGGTAATATATATTTCCATAAGTAAATAATTCATGCAGCATCATTAACATACTTTCCCACAGACCAGAGTGGTAAACAAACAATGGCGTCACTGGACAGGTACCTCTGACCAACAATGTGATGACTGGACAATAACATCGACGATAACATTGGCTAAAAAAAAATTCTTATTCGTCTCTTCTCGCCTCACCACTCGGTAATTGATGTCTGAACTGGGATTTATATTTGATTTTGGTACTTTCTTCACTGTCTCCTCCACCCGAGTTTACTCAGATCAGTTTACCATCAACAAAAAACTTTCTTCCCACGTGTCGTTGACCTTTTGTTTCCGTCACTAGAGCCTCCCCACCACTCATCGTCACCACCATTCATTAAATTCTCCCAGAAACCCAATAAACACTCTTCAGGTTTATCCTTCACTCCGGAACTAATTACGACAACAGAAGTCCTCCTCCACCCCAAGTCGAGGATTACTACGATCTTTCCTAACAGCACGTATAAAAAAATCAAAGAGTCAATATTAAGTGCTCCTGGTGAGTCGTCAGGCCTAGGCTAGAATCAACTTTCTCTTATTCTCTAGTGCGGTATATACTAGACTACACCAACACTCGCTACGGTATACCCAGGACCAGCTAGAACACACAGGGTGACTACCGAGGATCCTAACAGACTGTTCCAGGACATAAACCACCAGACGAGGGAAGAGGAACCAACCTTTAGTACAGGCGCAGATCTCACAGCCGGCAGAGCCCAAGGTTCGCGTGCAGCTATCTGGGCAGTCCAAGACGGGGCATTTGAACTTCTCACACGCCTGTTCACACGCCATCCTATTCACGAACCTGTAAGAGAGAGAGAGAGAGAGAGAGAGAAGTGATTACTGAGGGAGGAAGGGGGAGAGGAATAGGTAGATGATCATGTATAGGATGGTGTTGAAGAGAAGTGGGATGGGAAGGATAGGGGAAGATTGAAATAGAGGAGTGGGTCGTACTTAATGGGAATGAATGGAGGGGAAGTGGTTATGTGAGGGAGGGAGGCAGTGAGGGATGAAGGGGGGCAGTGAGGGATGAAGGGAGGCAGTGAGGGATGAAGGAGGGAGGAAGGGAGGCAGTGAGGGATGAAGGGGGGCAGTGAGGGATGAAGGGAGGCAGTGAGGGATGAAGGGAGGCAGTGAGGGATGAAGGAGGGAGGAAGGGAGGCAGTGAGGGATGAAGGGAGGCAGTGGGGGAGGAAGGGAGGTAGTGAGGGAGGAGATCGCCATATACGGAAGAGGGTTGTGCCCGAAATGGATGTGGTGGTAAGAGAGGGGTGTCGAATTATGGTTGAACAAGGAGATGACCATAAGCAAGAGGCGGAGGGGAGGAAGGGGGGAGGGGAGGGGCAGGTGTAGGGGAGGGGGGGAGGGGAGGGGCAGGTGTAGGGGAGGGGGGGAGGGGAGGGGGGGGGAGAAACTCTTACCTAACTTGTTGACATCTTCATCTAGTCTGTTGTTCATCCTAAACACACACAATGACCACTTGGTTTCAGGGACCTTATACAGGCTGACTCATCCTTAACCCTTAGCTGACTCGTACCCTTTAACCCTTAGCTGACTCGTACCCTTTAACCCTTAGTTGACTCGTACCCTTTAACCTTTAGCTGACACGTACCCTTTAACTTTTATTTGACTCGTACCCCTTTAACCCTTAGCTGACTCCCCTTTAACCTTTAGTTGACTCATACCCCTTAATCGTTAGCTGACTCATAACCCTTAATCGTTAGCTGACTCGTACCCCTTAACCCTCAGCTGACTCGTACCCCTTAACCCTTGACTGACACCCTTGATAAACTCCTTTCATATATATCAGTGTTACGTTATAATCAGTCTATAATTATTCTTCCATAACGTATATCGAATCTATTTATCCACATTACAGTATTAATTTTCTTATCTAATACTTCTCGCCTATCGTCACTACTATCTTCTTATCTAATCCTTATTTCCTGTGAGCAATTAGTATCTAAAAAATATCGTAATGACGTAACCTTGACCTCACAAGTTTGACCTTGAAACCTGATTAATATCTAAATTATTTCTTGAAACTTTTGACATGCTCTGTATATGCTGCCTGTGTCTGCCCAGGCCTCCGTCCATTACCCAGAAGGGCGGTATCTTTCAGGGTAGTGCTACATCAGTATTACACTATCTCTGCATAACACAACACACTCCTCCATACCCACATCCTCCCTCACTTGTAGTTGTCAGTGAACAGTTCCCCCCTCACGCCTACACCGTTAACACGTTGCCTGCACGACCATTTAACAGCGTCTGTAGGGACTATGCTAGAATAAGTTTTGTCCGTCCTCTGCTTGCAGTGAGCTCACCTGTTACCGCTCCCTCCACAGCCGGAGTAAACGAAGAAGATGCAGCTTCCCTCAGCGCTGTTGTAGTACCAGGCTTCTTCCTGCCCGGAGCACGTCCCTGCATCCTGAGGAGCGTTGCAGTCAACTCCCTCAGCGATAGCGTCTTCTACACACCGACAAACAGGTGGAGAGGGGAGAGAAGAGACTCAGTAAATCACACAGTGAAGACAAAAACAATTCTTGTTTCCATTACATCTTTACAGGTTTATCGTGTAATATAAGTTTGAGGTTCTTAATATTAGGCATTTGTGTTGATCCTACCTGAGTATATTTATTAATTAATACAAAATTAGTTTAATTTATTCGAATAAATATGAAAGAATGAAACAAGAAACCAGAGAGCGAGGCAGAGCAAGGTCAAGGAACTCGTAAAAGATGTAAACCTCACCTAGAATTGAATTCCCTCTTAGTGCAGACGCGACGCACATCACGGACACGAGCAGTATTAGAAATTCCATCTTGATGTGTTGTGTGACCTGACGGGATGAAATGTGGAGAATAAGGGTGGTTGTTATCAGAGTGTAAGCTTGTAATGGCGAGTCTGTGTGGCCACTAGCGAGGGCGGGATAGATGCGAGTTGCCGCTCTGCTGCCTGCCGACTGTGGCGTTGAGGTCTCCGCCCGCTGTTATATTGCCTCTCCCCGAGTCCCCACCCTGACACTGATTGATTCACCCCCCACCTCTTCCTTCCGTCTCTCTCTCTCTCTCTCTCTCTCTCTCTCTCTCTCTCTCTCTCTCTCTCTCTCTCTCTCTCTCTCTCTCCCTCCTTATTATTACCATATTTGCTACGTATGGTCTAACGACGCCATAAACAGACGCGGGCTGACGAAGATATGTGAAGCTGCTCAAATGATGAGGTTGTGGGAAGCAACTGAATCTTCTTAGTTGTGTGTCGTGTGGAATAAAAAATAACTGTAAATAGGTCATCACACGAAGCTTTCATCACGCAATAGTGTTGTGAGCCATTATGTGAACCATAGTAGTTACTTATTCACTACACGTGGAGCTCTCCATACATTGCGGCCATAACAACACTATGGGTGACCCTCAACTTTCTGGGACACGATATTGGAGTGTGGCCGGTGGAGTGCTTCTCTGATTGTTGAATATATATATATATATATATATATATATTAGGGTGGTCCCGAAACGGGGGTTAAAATTTTTTTTCAGAATATGATCACAACCACCCTGCCCTTTTATAAGAACTACCAAAATAATATAACCCAAACAATTTCAACCAAATTGAGGGATGTTTAGGGGTGCCACCAGCCAGGGGCACAACTTTTCACAACTTACTTAATATATATATATATATATATATATATATATATATATATATATATATATATATATATATATATATATATATATATATTATATAATGGCAGATTGTTGACATGTTGTGCAGGTGTCTGTATTCTGTCAATCCATGAATGAGCTTAGGTCTATCTGTGAGTGCCACATATCCAATTGGACTTATAGAGAATTTTTTTGTCACTTCTTTGTACTCATTATCAAGCTCAACATCCTAGACTCTACAAACTGGATGTTGGGTGTGAGTTTGTGTTACCTATTGTCCCTAAATTATATATCATATAATACTAATAATAGTAATGGTTTCTCTTTTTTGATGGCTAGTACTAGTGGTAGTGGCACAAAGCCAAAGACAAGGAAAGACAATGAAGTATGGTTGATTGGGCCAACTGCACACGCTTTGACTGGTCTAAAACTGCCTTCTACTGGGGAAGTTATGAGTTTGTTCTTTCAAATTCACAAAGTCAACAAAGCAACCATCAAAGAGAGTGCCAAGGAAGTGATCAAGCAAGTACTCCCATTTTGGGAAATGGCAAGAATACCAACTTGCTCAGAAATTCATTCCCGAGAAAGAGTTGAAAAAATGTTTGTGAAATGGAAAAGCCTTCAAAAAGCTGCCAAGAGGAGAAGCCAAGCTCAGCAAATAAAGGAAGAAGTTTTCAAAGAACAATTAAGTAAACTATTTGACATTGCTCATGCAAATGCTTTGACAATGAACAAAATTGAAGAAGATCGGCAATTCCTTCTAGCACAACGAGATGGAAGGAAAGGATACTTGGGTAGAGTTGATAAAGAACTAGCAGCAAAAGAAGTCCGCTTGGCAATACGAAAAGAAGAAGAACGTGCTCGCTTTTCAAAAGCTTTGGCACAGAAAACAAAAGAAGATGAAAAACAAGGAATGAATCCGCCATTCTCATCATCATCTGAGTCTGAGGAACAAGTAAATTCTTCAGCGTCAGAGTGTTCTCCTCCCAAAAAATCAAAACCTGGGAAACCACGTGCAAAAAACATAATGTCCCCTGTTCTGGCCAAAGCACTAGATCGCACCAAGATTAGTGATCGTGATGCTGTGCATTTGATTGCTGCAGCAGCTCAAACTTTAGGTCACAACGTGGAAGACATAACAGTCAACCAGAAGACAATTCGACAATCAGGAATGAAGTTGAGAGTTCAGTCTTTTAAGTCTGCCAAAGAACAATTTAAACTTAATCTTGATCCAACAATCCCTCTTGTTGTTCATTGGGATGGAAAGCTACTTCCTGAAACAGCTGGTGGTAAAGAAACTTATGATCGATTGCCAATCATTGTGTCCTATGAAGAGAATGAACAATTGCTGAATGTATCAAAGTTGCCCAATGGAACTGGTGAAGCGAAAGCTAATGCTGTGGTTGAAGTGGTCAAAGATTGGAAATTAAAAGACTATATAGTGGCAATGTCTTTTGACACTACAAGCAGCAACACTGGACGCCACACTGGGGCCTGTAAGCTCATCGAAATTAAACTGGAGAAAAATCTCCTATGGTTGCCATGCCGTCATCATGTGCATGAGGTTGTGATCGGTGGAGTATTTGACCGTGTAATGGGTCCATCAACTGGGCCAGATATACTTGTTTTTAAGAGATTTCAAGCATTTTGGCCCAACATTGTGCAGAGTGACTACAGTACAGCTGCCACTGATCAAGAAATGGATTTGGTTGTGACTGAAAATCGAGAAGGTCTGCTGAAAAATGCATTGAGCTTCCTTAATGATAATCAACCACGGGAAGACTATAGAGAATTACTCGAATTGGTTGTTATATTCCTGGGAGGAACTCCACACCGCAAGATATCTTTCAGGAAGCCTGGGGCCATGCACAGAGCCAGGTGGATGGCAAAGCTGTTGTATTCCTTCAAAATATGGATGTTCCGGTCACAATTCAAGTTGACAGCCCGAGAAGTCAAAGGACTCGGTAGGGTGGTTCGATTTGTTGTCCTTGTATACTTTAAAGCATGGTTCCTGGCTACTTTGCCAGTTCAAGCTCCAGCAAATGACCTGCTCTTCCTGAAGAAGATTTCTGACTACACAAAAGTTGACAAGGAGGTTTCAGAAGAGGCTTGCCGCAAATTTATCAATCATCTGTGGTACCTCAATGAAGAAGTTGTTGGCTTTGCCTTCTTTGATATGAATGTTGGTGATGAAACAAAGCAGAGGATGGTGGACAGTCTAAAAAAGGCTCAAAATGGTAACCGCATGAAGGCAGTGGTTAAGCCTCAAGATGTGAATGACATTCACCTTGAAGATTTTGTGTCTTCTGCAACAAGTAAATTTTTTGACATGCTCAATCTGCCAACTGACTTTCTACAGTTGTCCCCATCTTTGTGGCAAACTAATGCAGGTTATTGCAAAGCACAAAAGAAGCTCAAGACAATGAAAGTGGTTAACGATGTGGCTGAGAGAGGTGTGGCACTCATCCAAGATTACATCCATGTAATAACAAAGGATGAGGAACAACGCCAATTTCTACTCCAGGTGGTCAGTGATCATCGAAAGAACTTTCCAAACTCTCTAAAAAGGACTGTAATAGAGGCACTCAAGAAGAATGACCTGTGTTGCTAAATTTCATTGATTTTGCTGTATTACAACTATTAACAACTAACTGTATTGATATTGACTATGTATTGTATACGATTTACACATTTACCGGTACTTGTTCAATATAAAAACTAGATAGTCTTTGTGGCACCTCTAAATTTTATCCAAATTTTTAAAAAAATGACAGATCATTGTTTTAATAGTACACACACACTTAGGCAGGGTGGTCGTTGAAATTTAAACCAAAAAAAATTTCGGGACCACCCTAATATATATATATATATATATATATATATACGAGGTCTATCCGGAAAGTATCCAGTCATTTACTATTAAAAAAAATATTGCTTACCTAGAACAATGACGCCTTAGTCCCCTTCAAGGTACTCCCCTTGGGACCTCACACACTTCTCCCAGCGTCCCTTCCACTTTTCAAAACAGTCTGCAAAGTCCTCTTTCGGGATCTCCATCAGCTGCTTCGTCGCATTCTCCTTAATCTCGTCCACGGTCTGAAATCTCCTCCCTTTTAACGGCGATTTTAGCTTTGAGAAAAGCCAGAAGTCGCAGGGAGCCAAATCTGGGCTGTAGGGGAGCTGAGAGACCTGGGTGATGCGATGTTTCGCCAAAAAACCCTGCACGAGACGTGAAGAATGGCCAGGCGCGTTGTCATGATGAAGTTGCCAGTCACCACTTGCCCAAAGCTGCGGTCGTTTCTTCTTACCGCATCCCTCAGCCGGCGAAAAACTTCGATGTAGTGCTCCATCGTTATTGTTTGGCCTGGACGAGATTAAGGAGAATGCGATGAGGCAGCTGATGGAGATCCCGAAAGAGGACTTTGCAGACTGTTTTGAAAAGTGGAAGGGACGCTGGGAGAAGTGTGTGAGGTCCCAAGGGGAGTACCTTGAAGGGGACTAAGGCGTCATTGTTCTAGGTAAGCAATATTTTTTTTAATAGTAAATGACTGGATACTTTCCGGACAGACCTCGTGTATATAATATAGGAAATGTATGTATACAGAACTGGCTGATCGTCGCTATTGGGTACATTAAAGTTTTCTGAGTTATAAGACCTTCGCACTGCTGATAATAAGAGAAGATTTTGTCGTTATAACATAATGGAAGTTAGTGTATATTTGGTCTCACTGATATTGTTACTTTTAATGCTTCCTTCACTGTGTTGACATACTAGACTGTACCAACACTACCGAGGGTGACCAAGTGGCTGTGACTCAAACCTGCTACTGTGCACATGGGGTGGGGGAGCATTCAGCTGCACCAAACTTTGCACTTAGGAATAGCGGCCTCCTTTTATACCGAAGGATTAGTATAAGACCACTGTCAGCCGCTGGGACCCACAGTCATAACCACACTGCTGTTAGGCATAGGGGATCAGCAGTTAATTAGGTTAGTTATGATGATAGTCACATGGTTCGTATCGGTAGAGACGGTTGACCCGAGTTCATGTGATCGTAACCTACTTTAACCTTAACACATTAATATTCACATGTACTATAACGCCAAGGTTTTCTCTGGCCTCATCTACATACAATGCTGATCACAGTTTCCCGCCATAACGTCAACAGTAATATCATTCACCGTACTTCACGTTGTGTTGTACAGTTCACCCACAACACTCCTATCGCCTCTCCTGAACCACAAACCCGAGATTGAGACTCGTGAACCCGAAGCAGTTGACACATGCATTATTCTGTCCATAAATGTTTCGGATTCATGAGAGATTAGTCCACATGATCAAAATCCGTTAAATATGAAACCTCCTTCTTCCGGACTATATGATAAAGGGAAGTCCGTTATATATGAAAACTTTTACCGGACTATATGAAAGAGGGTATAGTCCGTTAGATCGAAGTCTGTTATATGAAGGTCTCACTGTGCACACTCAGTTAATGCCATCCTCAGAGAGACAAGTATGACACAGTCTAGTTATTGTTTTTATTTATTTATTTATTTTTATTGGGCACTCCCCTACATCCTTGTGTAAGGTGAAGCGCAGAAGCGTTTACAGCGCCCAACAGGGAAGCATGCTAAGTTCATGCTTGCCTTTATGTCTCATGAGTTAAGGACCGTAGAAGCCTGAAGAGTCAAGGGCGTAGAAGCCTGACGAGCCAATGGTTTATGTCATCAAGTTATTGGAAGCTCCAACAACTTGTCCCTGAATACGAATTCGCAACTTTCGATTTACAGCAGGTACCTACTGAACTGCTAGGTGAACAGGGACTACTGGGGGCTAGGAAGAGTGTCCAAACAACTTGCGAGGCAAGAGCGATACCGCTCTACCCACCGGCGCCCCACAGTCTAGTTAGTATCATCACCATGACATTTTGGCCGCCGTCTTTGTGTCGTGGGTGATGTGAACCAGTTCCTCTCGTTCTTGCGTCACCAGTCAGAGAGAAATTTTAACATACGACACCAAGGAGCCTCCGAGACTATATGTTGCTGTTGGAGTTAAGACATATTTATATAGCTCGAGTTAGGGGAAATGTTTCAAGTTAAAATCTCTGAGAATCTGTCCTTGTATTGTAGTTTAGTCCTTTGAGTCCAGCAAGGTTCAACCATCGTCCTCAAAGGTTTAAACCATCTTCCTCAAAGGTTTAAATGATCTAACTAAAAACGTTCTCACATCAAGAAAAGGTGAAGGTAAACGTCTTTGAGATTATATGCTAAGCTTACGTCAGGAAACATAACGTGATCCTGTAATATGTCTTTATCTTCAGTTAACGGGGAAACAAAATATCGAATGTAAAAAATCCCCAAAACATTCACCCCATCACCCCACCCTCCTGTAACCCATCACCCCACCCTCCTGTAACCCATCACCCCACCCTCCTGTAACCCATCACTCCACCCTCCTGTAACCCATCACCCCACCCTCCTGTAACCCATCACTCCACCCTCCTGTAACCCATCACTCCACCCTCCTGTAACCCATCACCCCACCCTCCTGTAACCCATCACTCCACCCTCCTGTAACCCATCACCCCACCCTCCTGTAACCCATCACCCCACCCTCCTGTAACCCATCACCCCACCCTCCTGTAACCCATCACTCCACCCTCCTGTAACCCATCACTCCACCCTCCTGTAACCCATCACTCCACCCTCCTGTAACCCATCACTCCACCCTCCTGTAACCCAACTCCCCACCCTCCTGTAACCCATCACTCCACCCTCCTGTAACCCATCACCCCACCCTCCTGTAACCCATCACTCCACCCTCCTGTAACCCATCACCCCACCCTCCTGTAACCCATCACTCCACCCTCCTGTAACCCATCACTCCACCCTCCTGTAACCCATCACTCCACCCTCCTGTAACCCATCACCCCACCCTCCTGTAACCCATCACTCCACCCTCCTGTAACCCATCACCCCACCCTCCTGTAACCCATCACCCCACCCTCCTGTAACCCATCACCCCACCCTCCTGTAACCCATCACCCCACCCTCCTGTAACCCATCACTCCACCCTCCTGTAACCCATCACCCCACCCTCCTGTAACCCATCACCCCACCCTCCTGTAACCCATCACTCCACCCTCCTGTAACCCATCACCCCACCCTCCTGTAACCCATCACCCCACCCTCCTGTAACCCATCACTCCACCCTCCTGTAACCCATCACCCCACCCTCCTGTAACCCATCACCCCACTACCGTACCCCATCAACCCACTTCCGCACCTATATCCCACTCGTGCACCCCATCACCCCACTCTCGCGCACCCCATCACCCCACTCTCGCGCACCCCATCACCCCACTCTCGCGCACCCCATCACCCCACTCCCATCACCCCACCCCTGCACACTCCCATCACCACACCTCTCATTAGTGACATACATACAGGTGAGTGCACTGCGCCTCCACTACTCAAGGACATACACACAGTAACAGTATTTTCCGTGAGTTGGTTTTATGCCCCGGGGTGTTGTGTCTTTCTCAGGGCGCCAGTTGTGACTTTCTCTTTCGTGGTTGTGTGTGTGTGACGTTAGTGAGGACTGAGGTGTTATTAACCCAGACCATGAACGGGTTATTGATGAGGGTGATGATAACACTGATAACAATAACATGGATAACAACAGTAACAGCAATGCTAATAATAATGATAAGTGACAATAACAATAGTATATAACATTAACAAAAATAATAATAACAGTCATAACAACAACAATAACCAAAATGATAACAACAAGTATAACATATTCAACAAAAACATCACAACCAAATCTACTAACCACAACAAAAACTGTGTGTGTGTGTGTGTGTGTGGATCTCGAAAGTCCTGTGTACTGGGTGAGCCAGAGCAGATCACGTTGACAACTCGTGTTCGTTTGGAGGGGTCAACCGGTTCCCTCCACCCATCGTTAATGACTTTTGCCATGACTTTTAAGCCAGCAAGTGGTATACTGGTGGTCACCTTTAACTAGAGATACGTTCATTTAACACCACTTAAGAGGCACAAAAAGATCATTAAATTGACAATATTTTCACACAAGTATTCTCAATATATTTTTCCTTTAAACATTATCAAATAAAATTTATCTTTGTGTTTTTATTTTATTTGTACTGTAGTTGGATGTTATTTTCGTAGACGTATTCTTACATTCTATATTGACCATTAAGAACCATTGCCTAGATCCTCTCACAACCTTAATATGGGAACGTCTCTGTATGTAAATAATAATAATAATAATAATAATAATAATAATAATAATAATGATGATGATGATGATGGTGATGATATTAATTATTATTATTAACGGTTCATTGAAAGAGCATGGCATCCGGAAGGCTGAAAATATACAGTTATGTGGAGAATGGGTCTCTTGATTGACAAATAATATACAAGTAACATAAGTGATATAAATACGATATATAATAACTACTGTAGGTGGGGAGAACGTCATACTACAGGACATTTCGACGTAGTGACAGTGCAAAAGGGTAAGATTGACAGGGAGTGAATACACTGGTTTATTACAAGTTATTGATAATTTTTACAATGGTTGGGACTGGGCTGTTCTTATAGCGATCAGTTCGTGCTCGTGTGGGCTGGATGCGGTTGTGGTGTCGAACAGCAATTCTCGGATGAAGGATCTAGGGTGGTAGTAGGAGCCGGTGTCGAGGATGGTGCAGAAGCTTCTCACCGAATTTGCAGATGAGGTCGTGGTGATGGTCAGTGAGAGCCGAGAGGGTCAGTGTGTTCAGCGCTTCTTGATATGTGGAGTAGGAAGGGGAGAGAATAATCTTGTGTGTGTGTGTGTGTGTGTGTGTGTGTGTGTGTGTGACCTCTACCAGGACCAACATCATGTACAGAGGAATTTTTTTTTTACGTGTTTTTCTGATTCAGGGAGAAAGGGTTATGCAGATGTCTTCTTCTTCTTCCTCCTCCTCCTTCTTCTTCTTCTTCTTCTTCTTCTTCTTCTTCTTCTTCTTCTTCTTCTTCTTCCTCCTCCTTCTTCTTCTTCTTCTTCTTCTTCTTCTTCTTCTTCTTCTTCTTCTTCTATCATTAGTATTCCTTGGGTCTTGCAACTCTGAAATGTCTGTTGCATCCAATTACACACATACATACATGCATGCATACATACATACATACATACATACATACATACATACATACATACATACCATCTCGGACGCCACAGCCCATGTTAGACGCAGATCAGACATAAAGTGAAAGAGGTGGCGAGGAAGTGAGGAGGAGGAGGAGGAGAAAGTCTGAGAAGGAAATGGTGAAGAAGGGAGAAGAGGAAGAGGTGATAAATAACTGAGAGGATGGAAGAGAGGGTGAGGAAGGGACAGGAGGAGGAGGAAGATGAAAAGGAGGAGGAGAAGAAGAAGAAGAAGAAAGAGGAGTATGTCACGGGGTTATTCTCCTCTCACTGGGTCAAGTCAAGTACAGTGACGCCGGTAATGACGTCATCACATCCCTCTGACGTCACGCCGACATACATACACTCACTCACACGTTTGATCATTGTCCATTTTCCAAGACCTTTATACGTATTAAACTGGAACGTGAACTTTTCTGAACCACACACACACACACACACACACACACACACACACACACACACACACACACACACACACACACACAAAGGAAGTGTTTGGATTACGTCGAATGTATACACGTACACGAATGTGTTTGTGTGTCTAGTGCAAATACAATTGTGTGTTTGTGTATTTTGTGAATAGTTGTTTGCTTATGTGTATGAAAGAGTGTAAGTGTGTGTGTGTGTGTGTGTGTCTGTCAGTGTAATGTGTGTGTATGCACGTATGTTTATGTACGTATGTATGTATGTATGTATGTATGTATGTATGTATGTCTACCCAGTAGTAATTGGGGACCTGGATATTAATCGATTTGCGGATCGTGTTCCGGGGTAATAGTTAGCCAGTGCAGTTGGTGAGTTGTCCGGTTTTCTCGGAGTATTTCTTGACACTGGGTCACGCAACTCGTTAACTTAGGGTGTGGTTGTAGTGTTGGCGACAGCTTCTACACCTTAAAAATTCACGTCTAGGTGGCCCTTGGGCCGGCTATCCTTATATATATATATATATATATATATATATATATATATATATATATATATATATATATATATATATATATATATATATGTGTGTGTGTGTGTGTGTGTGTCAATATACTTTATCCTGTATGTTTAAATATACAAGTATGTATTCATCTACTTGTATTAGGTCAGTCTCACACACACACACACACACACACAAAATACCCACAAAAATTCCACACCGGTATGAAACAATGACAATCACCTGTGCTGTTTCCTTCTTCCTTCCCACAGTCATTAACCTGTTTCACCTGGGCTGCGACGTCATGGTGGGGATCAGCTAACTAGCACGAGGTGTATGACTTTCTTATCTATAAGTTATGTACTGGAGGAAAATATATAGAAATAATTATAAAAAAATGACGGTAACGCAAACTTGATTTAATTCATTTTATTTTAACACAACCTCACTTAACTTAACCTAACCTACCCTAACGTTACTAAATTTTCTCTAAGTAACTGTAACTTAACCTAATGTATCCAAAACCAAATCTAACGTAATAAAATTTCAGCTTTCCTAATTATACCAGACCTAACCTAACCTAACCTAACTTAACTTAATCCAACTTATCCTAACTTAACCAAACTTATCTTACCTTTACCGAACCTAACTTATTCTACCCTTGCCAAACATAATCTACCCTACCCTACCCTACCCTACCCTACCCTACCCTACCCTACCCTACCCTAATCTAACCTGACCTACTTCAAACACTCAAAGTTCAATGAACCGGGATAAAAATACACAAATATGGTCATTGTAACATCTTACCTACAGTGTAAATAGGAAAAGATTGAACGATATCCTAAGTAGACCAATTACCTGTAGCTGGGGGAAGGGGTTAATGAACCACAGGAAATGAGAAAAAGGGCAATGGTTTTGGAAATTGGTTGATGGATTGAGAAAATAGAGTAATGGTATAAAGTGAAGGTAGATATATTGAGAAGCTTTAGTCCCCGTACTACAGAATGGTTATCGCATCCCTAGAAAGTATATATGGTAGGATGACAAGACTAATCCCGGGCATTAGCAACCTTGAGTACAGAGACAGGCTAAAGCATCCTAATTTGCACTCCCTCGAGAAACGTAGTGAGGGGCGATATGATCGAGGTGTATAAATGGAAGTCAGAGCTAAACAAAGGTGATATAACAAAGGTACTCAAACTATCCACCCAGGAAAGAACTCGGAGCAATGATTTTAAATTAGACAAATTTAGATTTAGGCGCGAGAAAGGTAAACACTGGTTTGGAAACAGAGCAGTGGATGAGTGGAACAAGTTACCAAACATCATCATCAACTCGAATACACTGGATAGCTTCAAATATAAGTTGGACGGCAATTTGAGCAATAGGGGATGGGTGTAAACGGGATTGCCCAATATGGGACAATAGGCTCGCTGCAGTTTCTTCCATTTTTACGTTCTTATATTCTTAGAGAGAGTTACCATCAGCAGGGAATAAACCTCACATATACGGCACTGCACGGTATTCCCCCTAACTGGTGGCGTAAGAGGGGAGGCAGGTGGACGGTGTGTAAAGGGCCACTTTCCAATAGGTTTAACCTTGTGGAGTATACTGTACTGCCGTGGCCCGAGAGATCACTGACACCTCATGTTGCCTGGTTCTACCCCTGATGAACTGATGTTGTTGGTTTGAGAGAGAGAGAGAGAGAGAGAGAGGTTAGTGATGGTACAGTAGTAGTAGTGGTGATACAGTAATGATGATAGTGGTAGTGGTGACTAGACTTACACACACAGTCACCATCACCATCATCTAGCAACATTCTCATTATCACGCATACAGATGTCGTCATCATCATCCTCGTCATCATTATCATCCTCGCCATCATCATTACCTCGTCATCATCACCTCGTCATCATCATCATTCTCGTCATCATCATTATCCTCGTCATCATCATCATTATCCTCGTCATCATCATCACCTCGTCATCATCATCATTCTCGTCATCATAATCACCTCATCATCACCTCGTCATCATCATCATCCTCGTCATCATCATCATCCTCGTCATCATCATCACCTCGTCATCATCATCATTCGAGATCATCATCACCTCGTCATCATCATCACCTCGTCATCATTATCACCTCGTCGTCATCATTATCCTCGTCATCATCATCACCTCGTCATCATCATCATTCGTCATCATCATCACCTCGTCATCATCACCTCGTCATCATCATCCTCGTCATCATCATCATCCTCGTCATCATCATCATCCTCGTCATCATCATCATCCTCGTCATCATCATCACCTCGTCATCATCATCCTCGTCATCATCATCATCCTCGTCATCATCATTATCCTCGTCATCATCACCTCGTCGTCATCATTATCCTCGTCATCATCATCACCTCGTCGTCATCATCACCTCGTCATCATCATCTTCGTCATCATCATCATCCTCGTCATCATTATCACCTCGTCGTCATCATTATCCTCGTCATCATCATCATTCGAGATCATCATCACCTCGTCATCATCATCACCTCGTCATCATCATCACCTCGTCATCATCATCCTCGTCATCATCATCATCCTCGTCATCATTATCACCTCGTCGTCATCATTATCCTCGTCATCATCATCACCTCGTCATCATCACCTCGTCATCATCATCACCTCGTCATCATCATCACCTCGTCATCATCGTCCTCGTCATCATCATCACCTCGTCATCATCATCACCTCGTCATCACCATCACCTCGTCATCATCATCACCTCGTCATCATCATCACCTCGTCATCATCGTCCTCGTCATCATCATCACCTCGTCATCATCATCATCGTCATCATCATCACCTCGTCATCATCATCACCTCGTCATCATCATCACCTCGTCATCATCGTCCTCGTCATCATCATCACCTCGTCATCATCATCACCTCGTCATCATTATCATCCTCGTCATCATCATCATCCTCGTCATCATCATCACCTCGTGATGACACCTCGTCATCATCGTCCTCGTCATCATCGTCCTCGTCATCATCATCACCTCATAATCATCATCACCTCGTCATCATCATCACCTCGTCATCATCATCACCTCGTCATCATCGTCCTCGTCATCATCGTCCTCGCCATCATCACCTCGTCATCATTATCCTCGTCATCATCACCTCGTCATCATCATCACCTCGTCATCATCATCACCTCGTCATCATCGTCCTCGTCATCATCGTCATCATCATCACCTCATCATCATCACCTCGTCATCATCATCACCTCGTCATCATTATCCTCGTCATCATTATCCTCGTCATCATCGTCCTCGCCATCATCACCTCGTCATCATCATCATTCTCGTCATCATCATCATTCTCGTCATCATCATCACCTCGTCATCATCATAACCTCGTCATCATCATCACCTCGTCATCATCGTCCTCGTCATCATTATCCTCGTCATCATCATCACCTCGTCATCATCATCATCACCTCGTCATCATCATCACCTCATCATCATCATTACCTCGTCATCATCATCACCTCGTCATCATCATCACCTCGTCATCATCATCACCTCGTCATCATCATCATCACCTCGTCATCATCATCATCACCTCATCATCATCATCGTCCTCGTCATCATCATCACCTCGTCATCATCATCATCACCTCGTCATCATCATCACCTCGTCATCATCATCACCTCGTCATCATCATCGTCGTCACCGTCATGTTCCACCCTGAATGAAGTCTTCCCCTTAAGTGTCCACAGGTTATCCTTTAAGCGCCCTAAGTTACCCAGATTATATATATTCTATTTGAAATTGGGATTTTTCTGGGTATTTTCTTGTCTCTTGGCATCCAGTTGAGGAACTTCATTGACCCAGTGTTAATATTCGTCTTCTAATTGATATATTTCGCTCCCATTGCACACACACACACACACACACACACGCACACACACACACATTCACACACACACACACACACACACACACTCAGCATTAACTCAGTAACACAAGAGACCGTCTGAACGCCCATCACACTACGGACCAACGCACTCAGCTATCAAGTTCAGTTCCGTCTTATCGCAACTCGCCAACACCAGCCTTTATCACTACATTCTAAAACAGTATTTTTTTTAATGAATCACTTACACTACAATTACACAATCATATCAAGAATTACCACAAATATGTTTTCTATCTTGATTTATGTTGTGGGAGGGTTAGTGTTTAATGCTCACGAAATGGGTTATTTTGTGTCATTAGAGACCCTCTTTTATACCAATCGTAGAGAGACTAATTATTACCTCTCTCGTATTGTTATTTAGTCATTTATTTATTTATTAATCTAGCTTCTTCATTTATTATTTATCTTTATTTTATTTTCACCTTATCCTTCTATATGCAGTTGACGACAGAACGCCCACATTGTCGCCGCCAATAGGGAAACACTATGCGTCACTACACTACTTTCATTACAGAAGGATCTATGTCATCTAAATATGGTTGAATTTGATTTATATAATTTCACTGAAGATGGTTCTTATATGATATTAATTAATTCTACTTTCGCTTCATATGTTTCTTTTTGGTCTAAATAAAATCTACTTCCACAGATGGTTTTATTTGATGTATGTAAACTCTACTTTCACTACAGATGGTTTGCTGGCATTTTTCAGCTATTTCCTCTTCTTTCCCAAATTTTGGTGGTTGAAAACTTTTCCTACTTTCTAATTTCCTTTCTATTCCTTTACTGTGAAAATATTTCCTCACTGGGCGCATCTGCACGAAGACCATGTGTGTGTGTGTGTGTGTGTGTTGTGCCAAATAGCTAATGGACATCAGTGAATATATTTTCATCTCTCATTGTACCTCCCTGTTTGTGTTAGTTCTGACGAGTATATATATCTGTTTACTCAATGAGGCTACACCACCTCTCATATGTTTATCTTTTCTGCTTGAATGCACGCTTTCCCACACACACACATACACCACCGAGCATGTTTGCCTCTTTGTGCTTGACTAGCCTGATAAGATAAGTTTATGAGCGTAACTCAGGTGAACAGAGAGAAAAGGTGAAATGATGGAAGGTTGTCTTCGTCATATTCTGAACCACAGATAACGAACGACCCGGCGCTGGTACATCAAGTTGTTAGCAAATTGTAATAAACGTCATTAATATTGTTTCAGTTGTGAAAATTGGCCCCTAGTGGCTGTGATGATACGGGAATTAATTTTATATGTAATTTAATACCATAATTACACTGAGTGGAGTGATTGTTGTAATCATTGGACGAGTATACGGGGTTATGTGTCTGTTAATTGCTTTCCTTTCAAATAATTACTTTTGATAATCTTAATTCTAAATTAATGAACAAATTAAGGTCATGCAGAGTTGAGAGATATTATCACTGCGCAATTATAATTTTAAGGTATGGTCATGCAGACGAGTACAGGTATATTAATTAATTACCTGTGATGATGGTAACTACACGTTGTCCAGTTACAGAGGAAGGGTTTTGGGAATCACTGTAGAGGTAAGCAGCCAATGAAGACAGCGGACAGTTACATGCAGCCAATGAAGACAGCGGACAGTTACATGCAGCCAATGAGAACAGCGGACAGTTACATGCAGCCAATGAGAACAGCGGACAGTTACATGCAGCCAATGAGAACAGCCTGTCAGTGGGTATTTGTTACAGTGCCCCGGGTGATTTATGACCTCCGTGAAGGGTAATGGCGGACAGTGATACCCTCTGTTGGTCAGACAAGTGCCCGGCCTGGCCTGCACCACGATCAATGTTGCAATAGAAGTGATAATCTTGCATTCTAATGTAAATGGTGATTATGAAGACTTACATAAATGAAAATCATGATCGTGTAAATTTATATAAACGATGATCATACACTCTAATATATACCTGTAGATACGATAGTTTGATGCAAATGATGATCATGTAAATTATTCTTTAGCGAATGTATAAATTTTTTATCAAACAGATTTATATATACCAATATGAACTAAAATCATGTTGACAGATTTATAAGCATACTGTACATACCTCTAGAAATACACAAACTATGATTATACAAGCATACAAACTATGAACAGACAGTGAACGTTCATCTGACCTGACTGGTGCTACTGGAGCATACAGTACCTAATTATAGTAGGAGCTCGGTGTAATTTCTGACGACAATTTGGACCTTAGTGATGATTTAGTTGAAATATACCCACTGAGTGTATTCTTATATGTTCATGTATAAGAGAGATTCACTTTAAGAGCTTTAGAATATTCCTCCCTCTATGTCTTGACTCACAAAGTTTAGTATGAGGAATATTGCTCTGAACTGATGACGGTTTTAAGAGCGCAGTTAACTGGTTAAATAAAAAAAAATACCATCAGATAAATACTAAGACGCTTCCTTTACTAGATACGGCCATGTAACATCAAAGGGGACACACAGTTGAGATAGAAAATATTTAGGGAGATATCATAGACTTAACTTTTCTCTGGGTGTGCTGTAACACGACGACCTTGGATATAATTCTTCGAGTAGGAAACCCGCCGCCGCATCGCTGATCCCGGGAAACTGGTGGCGTTTTCCGGTAATTGAGAATTATAGTTCCTGCTCCTGTCTCTGTGTGTTGCTAAGGGGGAGTGTTGTGCTCCAAGACCTTGTAGTAACCTCGTGTTCGTGACGACGGGGTGGAGTTCACTCAACCAATAACTAAGTATTTTCTCTTTTTCATCAGACTCCACCCGTGTTTAGGAATGTGTACACGACATCAGAGCTACACAAACACCATACAAGGGTACATGTGTACAAGCTGCTCAGAGAAATGGGTTCAGGATAACTTAATTGGCCACGAGAGCAGAAGGATCTCTGTGAGCTCTAAGAATGGTCGAAGAAATGGCTGCTGAGATTCAGTGTCACGAAGTGTAAGAGGATGCACCTGGTGCGTACCAACGGTAAGGAGGCGTATCATGTGTCCCAACGGGATGAAGAAACTGCTTTATTTGAGACTGAATGTGAGAAGGACCAAGGTGTGTATGTTGACAATGAGCTGAAGTTCTCGGGCCATTGTGAGAAGAAGGTAAATCAGGCAAATAAATTATTGGGTCTTCAAGAGTGAAGTGCTTCCCCATCTGGAGTACTGTCACCCCATTTGGTCCCCGAGATATGCTAGGGACTGTCAGTTGGTTGAAAATGTTCAAAGGAGGGCCACCAAACTGGTGCCTGCACTTCGGCACCTCAACTACCCAGAGAGATCGGAGCGCCTGAACTTGCCTAGCTTATACTACAGACGGGCAAGAGGTGACCTAACTGAGAAGTATAAGCATCTCAGGGGGCACTACTCAGTCGAGTGTCCTTACTTGGAGCTGGCGGACGCTCACCCCACAAGGGGTCACCGCTCAAGATTGAAGAAGCCGCAAGTCCAGAAAACTGAGGGCAAACTTTTTCGGAGTGAGAATTGTGAACTTTTGGGACAATCTACCAGAAAGTGTTGTGACGGCACCGAGTGTGAGCTCTTTCAAGACAAGACTTGACCAACACTGGAGCAGGTTCAGGTACATTCAGGAGCCGGTGCATGCCCAGTACTTGCCAGCAGTGCGTGACAGAGACGTGACCGATCGCCCAAGCGGATAACGAGCCGATCAGTGGTGAAGAGGATAACAGTAAGTGAAAGAGAGTGTCTGTTGGGATCGAACTGGGTTGTGGACCTTCTGTCTAGGGCCAAGGCCTAGGCTTTGGTTCACCCGGATTGAGGTTTTGGAGGTTTAGACTTTTGGTGATGTCAGTTCTCAGGTAAGACTGTAGAGGTATCTTATGTCTCTACCGTAACTTACTGCAGTTATTTTATATGGGGATATTAATCGTCTTAATTAATATAAATATTTTAAAGTATAGAAAAGGAAAACAAGTTTAAATACTTAGAAATATGAATCTTTTTCTTACGTAACCGGTTTGGATTTCTTGATGTAGGAGGTCAGTAGTTGGTCATAGATCCTCGGTGGGATCACTGCTTTCCCTCACCGTCGTCCATGTCTTGTGACAAGAACGAGTGTCCACAGGTGTCCTCTGGCTCGCCTTCCCTCCACCTCCACTATTAATCAGGCCTCCATCACTTCCCTCTCCTAACTCTACCTTCATTTATCATGATGCAACTCACTTCAACAGAAGTGAAATAACACTTTATCTATACAAAGAAAAACTCGGTGTTTGTCGTTATACGAGTCCGCGTCGTGAAGTGTAATCCGGTTCACTCGCTACAAAAACCTCGGAAAAATATTTTGCAAGACAATATGATACAACGGACGAATGATTTTGACAGCCCTACAAGACTACAGAAGTCTTATTGTTCATTTTGACATCCATTGGACCCCACCTTGCAGATGCAGCTCCCGTTGTACTCCCTGAACAGTACTTTATCTTTTAGTTCTATAACACACATGAACATCACCACACTTTCTTCCCGCATACTAATTTAAGTATTTGTTTGTTCGGTAACAGTCTTTTTGACTTAATAAACTCCCAATATGAGAGTATCTTTGATATATACTTCATTTCAGTCTGCATTAATCATATATCCAACAGTATTAGAGATTATTGTGTGTAACTGAGGGAAAGCTAAAGACCTCGACCTGAATCTCTAAGGTGACGAGAGTAAAAACTCAAGGGACGAAAGTTTTAAAGAAACCAAAAGAATGAATTTTCAACATACTGTGTCAGGACGCAGCAGTGCAGGACGTCCGTATCCTTACTCTTTCTTTCATCACCGTGACAAACATTGTGTGTCATATCCACCAAGGGCTCAGCTCTCCCATCATGTTGACAGACTTTTTCTGTTCAGAGCACACCACATTGTCATACTCATTACCTGCGCTTGCTGTGCAAAGTTTTTTTCTTCAATTTTGTTACAATTGACAGCTACCTGAAAGCGTTGAATTTGTTGCTGCTTTCCAAAATTATGCAGAGATACAGACCACCATTTCTGTGCTCCAGGAAACGTCAATTCCTAGTAGAGGTACAGCTTCAATAATTGGTGAAGGTAAACGCTGGAGATATTGCCTGGTTCAGAAAGGTAAGACGTGGTATAAGTGGTGAGCACTATGTATGTCCGGGGAAACTGTGGTATAGACAGTGTGCAGGTTACATAGTTATTTCTTAACACCGACAAAATTATAATGACAATTAAGACAATATTCAGTTTATATCATCCAGTTCCACAACACTTTCTTGAAAAAAATTCCCAAAACATTTTTCCTAACGGGATAAACATTCCCGCCTTACCCGCCCTACGACACGTAAACCCTGCACTGATGACTCGCCATGCTGAGCTAAATTAGTAATTATAAGATGTTATTGTAAAAATACGATTCTTTAATTTATTTCGTGCCAATATCAAATATTTACCTTATTTACTTGATGGCCACCCAAACTAGAGGTGGCCATGTCGAAGGAAGAAGACTATGGCCACTCAAACTAGAGGTGGCCATGCCGAAGGAAGAAGACTATATGGCCACTCAAACTAGAGGTAGTCATGTCGAGGGAAGAAGACTATGGCCACCCAAACTAGAGGTGGCCATGCCGAAGGAAGAAGACTATGGCCACTCAAACTAGAGGTGGCCATGCCGAAGGAAGAAGACTATGGCCACTCAAACTAGAGGTGGCCATGTCGAGGGAAGAAGGCCATGGCCACCCAAACTAGAGGTAGTCATGTCGAGGGAAGAAGGCCATGGTCACCCAAACTAGAGGTGGCCATGCCGAAGGAAGAAGGCCATGGCCACTCAAACTAGAGGTAGTCATGTCGACGGAAGAAGGCCATGGCCATCCAAATAGAGGTAGTCATGTCGACGGAAGGTCATGGCCAATAGGCCACCGTAACTAGAGGTGGTTATATTGATTGAAGAAGGCCATGGCCACCCAAACTAGAGGTAGTCATGTCGACGGAAGGTCATGGCCAATAGGCCACCCTAACTAGAGGTGGTTATATTGATTGAAGAAGGCCATGGCCACCCAAACTAGAGGTAGTCATGTCGACGGAAGGTCATGGCCAATAGGCCACCCTAACTAGAGGTGGTTATATTGAGGGAAGAAGGCCATGGCCACCCAAACTAGAGGTGGCCATGCCGAGGGAATGGGGATACGGTGGATTTCCTTTTAGAATGAATTGACAAATTTGTCTCCGTTTTATTAGTTATTTGTATTATAATATTGGGATCACCTGAGGATTCTCACCCCAGCTTATTTCACATGAAGATTAATCACCCTAATACTATTTGGGTGGTGGAGATGTTAGGTTGATTAATCTTGGGGTGAATTAAGCTGGGGAGTGGAAGGGAGAATCTTCAGATGAGCTCAATTTTTGCTTTGAGTTTTTGTCATTGGTTCCATCTTAATAAAACTTGAATGGATCAAGAAGTATTGTGGAATATCAATACGGAGATCGATAGTTTGGAAGCAATATCAGTCGTTTGAGTTTTTCCCGTTGATGTCGCAAACTACCTACCTGTATTGTAATTGCAATAGCCTTTTTTTGTCGAAATGGATTTATGTAAATTAGTGGATTATATGCTAAGTACCGTACTACATTTAAATACAAATATTTCTTCTCTGGTTTGATGGATACGTAATTTAAACACCAATTAGACCTATGTGTTCATTAATTTTCTCAACCACTTTACTCATAAGTACTTGCACTCCTGGTATACACACATAATTCAATGCATTAAATTAGTGTTATACATGACAGTATGTCTATATAGATATAACATTGGTCTTTGTTTACAATAAGAGTTTTGACACAACTTCAATCATCTGTTCTCCTCAACAGTGAAGCTACCTGTTACCAATTACCCAATTATTAAATACTATACTATCTCATAATGGTTTGTATAATCAACTGAGATTCAAAGATTTAACACTATTTCAAACTAAAAAAAAGTAAACTAAATTAGAAAAATATATATTGCTAAAAGATCATAGAGCGTTATGGTAAGAAGAAAGGAAATAGTAAATAGTTATTCAAAAGTGGCGGCTGGTAAGGTAGACTGAGCCTCCCACAGATGGCGACAGTTGGTTTGTTGATCTCGGATTGTCTGTCAGTGTAAGCCTCTACATATTCAATTCTTGTTTATAGGCGACAATAACCCCTTATACGGCGTCCCTCAACCCCTTTTGACATACCACACTATACTATGGATAATAGAGCATATAATTCACAATACCCGAGGCTCGTAAGTCTCAGCAATAGGGAAATAAGTCTCTTTCTCTGAGAATTTTCCCCCCGTTTGGTGTTCTCAGTCCGGTTCAGCGTCATATAACCTAAGCCAGAAAGGGTTGTTTAAGGGTCAAGTCTGTTCCCTATCTGAGTACTCTTTTGGCAGTTGTGACCCGGTTTCATAGTTAATATCGGGAAATAGGTCACAGGTGGATTATTTGGATGGTTAACCAATCTTTTGTTACCCCCCAAAACTGGATCCTATGATTCCTCTCACCTTGAAAAGTTTGGCCGTATTTCTTTATTGTGATTTTTATGATGATTAATGTTATTTGTGTGCTGTAATGTACTGTATTAAGAAAGCTTTATGTGCCTTCACTCTTCTGAAATATTAAAAAAGAGGAGAATGTTATAGTTATCATTGGTAATATTCAAATGAAGCCAAGGTCAGTCAAGTCTCCCAAGATACTGATGTGAGTTGTGTTGTACCGTGAGAGATTGATGAAGGCTGTTAATGTCTGGTGGATATATTTGATGTGTAGAGCTGAGGAGTTATTACCTAGCTTCTTTCTGTGTGAAATGTGAAAAAAAAAATCCCAAGGTATAGTAAGGTACGTATATGCTTATCAGTCTTTAGAAAGTAACTTAGCAGAATATTAGTAAGTATAGTCTTAAGTGCGTTAGTAAGTATAGTTTTAAGTGCATTGTATACGTGAAGTGACTGATCAACCTTCTAGATAGACGAATAGCTTACAGCTCTGACCACTTACTGTCTCCTCAAAAAAGCTGGAAAAACAACAGAAACACTCGCTTAGGATTTTATTACTTCTGCCATTGCCAATGAATGATTGGAGGAGAACTAGACTACATTACTAGGTAAAATATTAGTTTCGGTCATCCCTCTATTTAGATATCCATATCGTTCAAAAAAAAAAATAGCAAACCATAATTTGAATACCTAACCTAACCAGTAAAAATTCCCAGATGACTGAAACTAAAGTACCCATTACAGCTCCTTACTCTGTTCTACCACTGTTCGTTATACATTGGGTTTCCTTTATTTATCTACTTTGTCTTCTAGAGAATTTGGTACAGTAGCTAATTGCTTATGAGAGTTGTACACCAGAACGAGCCATAGTAGGATTATTTTATATTTAAGAAAAGTGGATGGAGGTGTCTTGTAGGCGTATTATGCCTAAATACTGGTGTGATTTTTTAAGATGGTATTTTTTTTCACAAAATGCAGATTTGTTGGGAGAGCAAAAATAATCTACGAGTCTACTCTATACTTAAGAAATGGCAAGTAAGCTGTGGTTCATGTAACCTTTGACATTTTAATGTCGGTAATACTTTACAACACTTGCATATGTAAACTACCTATTTTTGACAAATGCATTCAAAACATTCCTAACCTTGAGAATATAAAAGATAAGGACAAAGAATTGCAGTATTTGTGCTTTTGTTTTTCCTATTTCTGTATGAGTAATAGACTTCTAACTGCAAGAGTAACATTCCTTGTGCAAATGCTTAGTTTTTAATATATTTACCCTCAAACATTAGGTATCTACCATTTTTGGTGCATATTGTCTTCTGCTGTTTGTTTACAACCAACCCGCTCAATCTGAGTGTACTCTCACGTCCACCAAAAAACGTAAGGTAAATATTGACGACTAACCAGCTGATGCATTATTTATTTTGATGTTCATTTTCTTACTATATTTTCATCATTGAGTTCAGATATGAGAATCATTTTTGTATTGCAGTATTTCATGTCACCTGGTATTGAATTTGAGAACTTTATGGTTGCAATCAATAGTTAAAACAATTCTAAAACACTTTTCTTCTACGAAGTTACCTTCACAAATGAATTATATATGCCAGAGGGTCCAAGGGGGCAGAGCCCCCGGTCAGGAGACTTGGTTAAGTCATTTGCAAGAGAAATGTCATAGAAGAAAAGTGTCAAAGAATTGTCTAATTTGTTGATTGCAATCATTAAATTCTCAAAATTTAATACCAGGTGACTTGTGCAAATTTACCATAATTTCTTGTGCAAATACAGTCAACCCTCGCTTTACGCGGTCGCACATTCCGCGTTTCCATGTTTACGTGGTACCCTGCCGAAACCGGAATGCTCACATTCCGCGGTGCGTGTACCCCTTTACGCGGAGAGCGACTGGCGAGCTGCGCCACTTTTGGATCCAAACCTCCCGCCCTCTCCTGCCCTCTCCCGCCATCTGCCATGTTGTGTAAGCGGCGCGAGCAGGGTGCGCGCAAGGTCACCCAGTCATCAAAACATTACCGAGTTCTTCACCCGCCACCCACCACAGCCGGCCCAAGTCAGTGATAGTGATAATTATAGTGAGGATATGGACTTATATGGACTTTGAGGGGTTTGACAAAGAGGCCCTGCTAGCCTCTGTGGTGGATAGTCATACAATTGTTACAAGTGATACAGGTGAGGGCCAATAATCTGCCCTCTGCCTCGGAACCAACCCCCCATCCCCGTGTGCCCAGCCATCTTTTCTATTAATGTAAGTGTTAAAAAACCTAATATTATTGATATTTCTCTTAATTATTAATTGTGTGTGCATACCATCATAAAATTAAGAAGTTATTTTTACTACAACGTAGGTATTGTGTCTGAAAAAGTGGAGTTTGGGGGTCGGCCCTGTCTCTATTTCAATTAATCCCATATGTTATGTTGTTCACTTTACGCGTTTCTCACTTTACGCGGGCCGCCGTGGGCTGAATTAACCGCGTAAAGTGAGGGTTGACTGTACTTCCTTTGATCCGTCCCACTGCTAGGAAGTTAGGTAGGTTTCTTAGATTAGGTTGATGAGTTTTCTAACATCGCTTTTCCCACTTGTTTTTCTTATCAACTAAAGATGGTTTGGTTAAAATTATAAATAACCACTTTTTAACACTTGCACAAACTACAACAGTGTCCACTACAGTATAAAACACAGTGATCTTGCGACTTTGTAAAATCGTTTTCTATGAAAATTTAGCGGCTGGTCAGTCATCAATAATTACTAAACGTAAAATTACTCCATGACACTTCAAGAATGTTGCTTTTATGGGCACCAGATATCAAAATAAGTACTTTCTGTTTAATATGGCGGGGTGGGGGATCCCCTAGGATAGGAAGTTAAGTAAGGTTAAGTCGATTTTCTAGGATAAAATGGTTCCTTTGCAATGGAAAGGAAGGTCAGAGTCATTTGAAACACAAAATACACAATGAAAACCAATTTTTGCAAGTACAATACACCACTTCCTTCAAATTCATGGGGGTTGGCTTCTCAAAATGGCCGCGAATCGCCAAATCCCCGAATAACATTTGCTGACTGGGGGGGGGGGGGGGGGGGGGTTACATTTTTACTTGTTTAAGACGAAATGTATTTTCCCTTTGTGTTTGCCCTCAGGACAATTATTTCTTTTACCTGTATTGTATATACGGTATGTGTGTGTATAGATACACAAAATACATACAAATAAATAATAATGGGAAAATCTTCTCACAAATAATCAGAAACAAATTTATTAATAATGTGACAGTCTACCCTCAAGTCTACTCCATGCTTTGTCATTAATAAATCACGGAGTAGACTTGAGGGTAGATTCACATTTATAATAAAATTGTTTCTGATTATTGTGAGAGGATTTTCCTATTATTATTTATTTGTATGTGCTTTCTGTGTATGTGTCTACACACACACAAATACAATACAGGTAAAGGGAATTACTGTCTCTCGAATGAATGGCTACCTGTCAAGGCTGTGAAAATGCCGGCAACTTTAAAACCACCTGCAGACATTCTTGGGTACATCCAGGGTGTCATCCGCAAAATATCCGGGCATACTGTAGTTTCCGTGGAGTACGTAAAACGAATCTTTACCTATGTAAGGATTTGCATGGAATGATGGGTGAAAGCATGCATTTGCTGGGAAGCATTTGCTTGTCCTCCACATATGAAGCAGCAAAATGGATCAAGATAGGTTTTGCGTTTGGAAGTCCGATACCTATTTATAGGAAAAGGTACGAATAACAAGATTACGAAAATTATAAATATTATTTACCATTTTCTCAGTAAAGAATAAGCTGTTGTAGTTTGTCAAATACTGTAGCTGGTTTATGTGCCTCTGTGTCATTAAGCACTACCAAAACTTAATAGAACTCTGTGTGATTATATTAGAAATGAACAACTGTGCAAAATGTATTTGTTCTTTGCAAATGCCTGCCTCTGTGACATAAAATTCACAGGTAAATATATTTTTTAAATTCAAAAAGAAATTAGCTACTTCTGCAATAGTTCTTTTATCCATGATTTAAAAAATAAAAAAATCACAGAATTACAATAGTGCTGCTATGCTCATGTTGTACTTCAGCTGCAAAGCACAAGGGATTGTGGGTGAAATTGGTGGAACACATACTGTAAGTAAAGGGATAGCAAACCGGTGGCACATGTTCCCACTGTGGCACTCCAAAGGAATTAGGTTGGCGCACCTTGGTAATCCTGATGCAGATGTCATATATGGCAGTTTTTGCTGAGATACCACCATGAGGCAGACCTATCATATATATAATTTATATCCCTATTTATATCATTATATCATGGCCAGTTTAGGTGCACAACTTTCATAACATTTGCTACAGCTATCCTCCACTTTTTTTCATACCAAAACCAAATTATTATACAGTATTGTTATGTACTACAGAATTTTTTACAGTATTCAGTTGTAATGTTGTACAGTGCATCATTCTGTATCTCGAGATTCAAATTTTTTGGGGGGAATCTTCAGATAGAGTTTAGTAATTTGTTGAAGCTATTTGGTAATATCTGACCATCCTTTAAAAACTTTTCAGATGTTTAGTGTTATTTAGCTTCAGTCACTTTGCGTGCCTTCCGAGACATTTAAAAGTTTTGAATATGCTATTGGCTCAAATTGGTTAACTGCCCCCACCACCACACACACACTCACATCATTCTTTTTGGTATTGATCCTTTAGATATTGGTACACAGTACTATACTGGTATTGTACAATATTTGTGATAATTGTATTTTATGAAAACTTTTGATTGTTAAGCAGCTTGAATTTGTATACCCTGTACTGTAGTATCATTACAGAATGAAATACTGTACTGTACTGTACTGTACTGTAAAAATGGCATACTGTTTAACTGTCTTATCAAGAGCTTGTTGATTTGAAATATTTTAAAACGGTTTTGAAATGGCAGCTCACCAACTAAGATATAGAGGGCACAGTGATTCATTTGAGATGATACTGAAACGAAAAAATCTGCTCAAGGTATAGGTATCTGCAATCTGGGGTGATACCTGTATATTGGGTACAATATTGAATTTGGTCCATTGGTCAACAATAAATTAATTTGTAAATAAAAGAATTGCCATATTATGAGTGCAGGACTTGTAATGGTATTAACCTCTTCGTCTCCTTCCCCACAGGAGTTTGTAATGGATGTCTTGGTAAAGGTTTTAAGAATTGCTGAATTTTCTTACTTAGTGATGTTCTAAAATTTGGGGATGTTTAGTCATGAGTAGTAATCTACAGTACATTTTTAGGGAAATATTCCTTTATACAAATTAAGTAAATGCTTGTTGTTCTTTTTGTCTAATTTCTAGTTGAGTATATACTGTATTTTTAAGGTCGATTGTCTTCTTTAGATTAAAGATACTGTATTTACAGTACAGCGTGAACTTGCTCATTATCATGGCTCGTACACTTGAATGGAACCTCTACTTGCAATGCTGTACTTCTCAAACTTAATGAATAACAATCAGTAATTCGGTATACTGAAACTTGACCATACAGTTCAGGTGTTCATTTTATGATTTAGCATAGTAAATGCTGTAAAATATTTCCCAGTACTGTACATAATTTCTTATTGAGAGGATTGAGGGGAAGTGTGGAAATCTTCATGTAGAAATCCCAAAGCTTTGATTTAGACTAAGATATCATTAGTGTTTACTTTTCACTTGCAAGCTTTTGGCTGTTGTATTATAGGATGCCCAGGAGTGCAGATCCCCTTCATGTGCTGTCCATCTTTCACCCTTAAATGTTGGATTTATTTTTTTGAATACCTAGGCCGTACTTGTATTTCTTAAGTCTTGTGCAATACAAACATTTTATCTTGAACGTGATGTAGGCAGTCTGTATTAAATATACTGTACTTTACATAAATAATCATTAAGAAGCATTAATGCTGTACAGTACTGTATTTAATATTTTTGTGTTCTGTACCCATAGCTTCAGTCATGAGGTGCAGTTTTTCACCTGTTATTATGAATTAAATATTTCCATATCATTAGTGTATATTTAAATTTATTGCTTTACATTAAGTACATTTCATCAAGGCTATGTTAAGCTGTTTTTATTCTCTTAAGAAGTTAATAATAGAAGACAACTAACTCTTCCTGTATGATTTTAATTGGTTTTTTACAAGTTTTGGTAGATACCAGATATCCTCTTACCAAAAGAAAACATTCCTGAACCAATCAGCAAATGCATCACCAGAAGAATAAAATCCTTCAGCATTCAATGCTGTTACTTCTTCATCAGGGTTCCTTGAAGAGACCTAGAAAGTTTTCTTAAAGTTGCATTAGTACTTCAAGAAAATTATGGCTTTCATGTACAGTACAGTGCATATACTACATACTATACTGTAGAGGTATTGCAAGAAATTCAGCAGGAATGCTTAGCACACTTGCCTGTGAAGTATTCCAGTGATAGGGTAGTAATTCTACATTATATTTTGTTTCATGACACAGAATGTACTGTACTCATAATAATTAGGAATTAAAATTGGTCATTTACCTGTACAGTACTGATAACTGAAGTAAGAATGAAAAATATCAAGACTTGTAAGATCAAATAAAGTTTTAAGTAGATGTACAGTAGCTAAAACAACTAGCTGTGCAAACTTTGTGGGAAAGAATGAGACCGTGGACGATAAATTTGGGCATATGAGGGCTGTCACTAATCACACGTAAAATTTTGAAGCATATCGACCCCCACTTGCACAGATAGTTGTTATAGCTACTGTACAATACCAGCAGGAAATTTACAGGAAGTGAATCCTAGTTGTAATTACTGTAAATGTACTGTACTGTATTATCTTCCAAATTAAATAATTGTTTAAAGATGTTATATAATATATTTTAGCTGTAATGATATATTAAGAGTAATTTGTATATATATATACAGTACAGTATATATATATATATATATATATACAGTATATATATATATATATATATATATATAATATATATATATATATATATATATATATATATATATATATATATATATATATATATATATATATAATTTTATTTTTGTAGCTAATTAAATCCTCTTCTCTCCTGCTTATTGTGCAATTCTGCTAATTAGCTTATCTAGCCTTTGAGGAAATTTTGAAATGGGTTGAATCTTTTTCAACTTTTTCTTTTTGGTAGCTGTGTAATTCATGTCAGGGTTAATTCAGGGATTTATTACAGGCCTTGGTGCAGCCTCACATCACAGTGGTATCTCGTTCGACTCGCAACCAAAGGGCTCCCGGTGTGAGGGCTTGGGGAGGAGAAACGTTAGGCAAGTTGCTCTTCACTTGCTGCTTTTGTATGCTTGGCAGTAGGTTTAGGTTCTTAGATGTAAGCCAATGTTAGGGGCCACACTAAGTACAAGAAATATAAGTGGAAAATACACACCCAGCTGAAGAAAAAGAAAAGAAACGTAGCTACACTTTATTTGATCTAGGGGGACTAACTGGAGATGTAAGTGTTAGGTTATGTATCCAGCTATACTGTACTGTATTTCACATAGCTACTTTTTTTTTTACTGCATTAATTCACAAATCACAAAACATTGAAGATGCACTCAGGTGGATATATGAGGGAGGGGAATCTGCTCAGGTGAGGGCTAAGAATAGGGGGAGGGTGTGTTTATATGAGACACTCCATTACATACCCTCTGAAATATTTTTAAGTGGCAGAATGACCAGTGTATATTTTCCTCCATATATCCTGTAAAAACAAGTTTTCATGATACACCACAGGGAGACGTTAATGTATGGTACTGTACAGGAAAATTAATTTAACAAGATAATGCCGAGACCGCAGAAAAAAATATTTATCTGCTTGCATTATTTATTCATGAACTGTAGCTTGCTTCAAATTGTATGTAGCCTATATACTGTATCATGTAATTCAGGTTGCTTGGCTTAACATTACACCTGAATATCCAGGTATATAGTACTGAAGATACTGTATTGTATTCACCGAGTCAAAGCTTGATAAATTTTTTGCTATTTTAGTTGATATATAGATGAATGACTGTACTGTTCTGCAGTTTAGCTTTACTTTAGTGTTCAGTTAGTGTTTTCTTAATTGCTGTTCACAAAAAAATATTTTATAAGTACTGTAGTGTGCATTGAGACATTATAATAAATACAGTACAGTACAGAATTCATAATTATAAGTATGTAGCTACATAGTTTATTGGTGTGTCATCCACATCTAAGGCTCATATATACATTGTTTAGTACTTTACTCTGTTATATATGTTATACATGTCCTTTGGTATTGTAATTAAGAGAGTGTAGTTCATTAACTTAAACCTTCACCTCATTTAGAAAGTCCATGTGTTATATAAATTATTTTTTTAGATTTATTAATTGATGGTTGATTGGTTGATAAGTTTCTGTCCAGTTCTCTTATATACAAAAGTATATGAAGAGAAAAATGACCGACACTCTCTACATGTTCCATTTTTACAATCAGTCTTATTATGATTGACCAACAGGACTCACCACTGAGAAACACCCAGCCTTCTCTACCCATCAACACACACACACAAGTCATGGGTCTCATGGTTTCCATTCTCTCCCATCCTCTTGTCCTTTGCAGAACATTATAGGTGATGTTATTATTTTCCTTTCAGGTATTATGGGGAGTTTAGGCGGCACTGTTGCCAGAAGCATCGAGAGTCGCGGCATCGTGAGTGGTCCGAGTGTCGGTAACCTCGTCAGCAGTGGTGGAGGTAGCTCCGGGGGGCCCAGCCTGGCAGCCCTGTCTTCAGCGGTGGCAGCAACACACAACACCAACTCGCTATTTATGGCGAACAGTATTCAAGCCACGGCTGCCACACAACAACGGGCTGTCAGTGAAATGCTCAGACATATGCAAGGCCTTGGGTAAGAATTTAAATCCTTTGTTTTGGATATCATAATATACTACAGGACCCCCCATTTTCATTGCATGGAACTGGTCATTATAAACAGGATTTCCAGGTGCTCTCTTCTGAAATGACAGGGGTCTCAACTCCCTGAGGTAATCAGTGAGTTTGTGCTATGACTCATGAGTCACTTGGGGGAGGCATTGAATTGTGGAACATTGTTTGGGTAGCTAATTGTTTAATAATTCAGGCAAAGAAGTATCAAATGTTGACACCAAAATTAGGAAGCTGATTTTATTTTCCTTCTGAATTACTGAAATATTGTAATAAAAAAATTCAGGAAAATATTTACATTGGTTTACTATATGCTTTGAAAACCAATTGATTAAAGTAGAGAAGGAGGTGGTAATGATAATTTAATAAAATATGGAACCATAATAAAATAAAATCTGTTTGTTTACAGATTATTCTGCACTAATAAAGCAAGCTTTTATGTTAATTTCTTAGGCAGATTGCACAGGTCAATTAAATAGTAATTCAAAGAGAGGCCACATCAAAACTTTAACACCCTCATATACTGTGTAGATATTTGGTTATATTAATTCATATAAAGATAGTTGCTGTTTAACTTTAGTCCTGCTTCCCTACATACAAAAGTCTCTGGATGATAAACCACATGGCTAGCTGACAGCCACTGTTGTTGATGCACAATATGGTTTGCCTGGGTTTCTCTAGGTGATGAACAAGAAACTTGATACTTTAAAGAGGATACCCAACATGGCTTGCTAGGCTGTCTTTAAAATGCAAACAACCTGATATGCCTGGCTCAGTGCAGATGGTAAACAACCTTGCCTGCTTGGTCTGTAGATGATGAACATAGATAACTGGGACCTCTTCATGGATGCGTGGTCATACAGACCTAAGATTGCAATCTTGGAGGATTTTCACACATGAGCATTATACATTTGAAGAGAGAAGGCTAAATTAATCAGTGTAGTGCAGTATAGTGCTATGGTAACTAAGTTGTTCTTTTGTTTTCCAGGAACAGAAGCTTAACTGGCTTCGTGGGGAGACCATATGGCAGTGGGGGTGGGAACAGCATGATGGGTCTCCACAGCAATTTTGGAGGAGACTCGGCCCCTCCACCTCTCGATTTATCTGAATTTCCTTCCCTCTCTTCACGAAACACTGATAGCTCTCAACCAAACCCAATGGCTGGGAGACAACCTTACGGTGAGTTGTTATATCATCACCTCATGAGATACTGTACTGTATCTAATTGAATCATAAGTTTTTTATTGCAAATAGGGGTTTAAATCTATTAAGAATGCTCAGTGTTGATCAGTTTATTAGATATTTGGTGTAGCTTCCTCATTCACGTTCACATACACGATCTCTTCTCATAGTCACTGGAATAATCCATTATTAACTGGGTTCGTCACACACTCAGTGGATGATTCTATCAAATTCTGCCTCAGTTTTCAAGGGCTGACTA
This sequence comes from Homarus gammarus, assembly GCA_958450375.1. Taxonomy (NCBI): domain Eukaryota; kingdom Metazoa; phylum Arthropoda; class Malacostraca; order Decapoda; family Nephropidae; genus Homarus; species Homarus gammarus. The sequence continues at coordinate 343,429 of CAUDMG010000777.1, read as the reverse complement.
CATTGTAAACTCTTACAATCATCATCACATGACATTTAATCATGATTAGTGATTGCTTAAACATAATCCTATGAAATTTTTTTTTTATTTCCTATTACATTAATGCAGACTTTTCACACATTATTGTTAAAAACCATTGTAAGTGTGGAAGTTGAGTGATATCTCATGTGTGATGTGGTCATTCAGAGGCTTCCAGCACTAAACAACAATCTGTTGTGCATTTTCCAGTATATGTTATGGGGGTCATACTTGATTTCATTGGTCTGTCTAGTTTTCTATCACATAATTTGCATAATCAGTCACTGTATTTTTCACAATTATACTGAAATTCAACTATTAATATGGAAGTTATGGTTGAAGGTGTACATAAGATTTTATTTTATCATTGGCAAAGGCATGTATGTTGTTCTGACTTTTCTTTTTTCTCAATGAGGTACTTACTCCCAATCTCTTACTTCACCTCTTGCAGCAACTAGATGACTATTTTAAGCTTTTCATCACACAGGAATATGTAACTTAATTTTGAAGCATAATAAATTTCAATGTTTTTCCACAGTTGGCATGGTAAAGCAACCTACTCCAGAGACCTCAGAATTCACTATGAGCAGTGAAGACTTCCCAGCGTTACCTGGTTCTCAAGCGAATCCCACTGGTAAAAGTAAGTGGCGTTCCTCTGACAATTATTCACGTATAATCTAGAGAATTTTGGGTAACTGGAACATTTGCTCCCTTATTCACCGAGTAAGGTATGAAGAATGAATGGACATGAAAAATCTCTGGGGAACTGAATGGATTAAATTACTTGGAATACTATAAGTATATGGAGTGTAAAGCATGCAAGATATTGGTTGGGAAGATGTATGACCACCTAGTTGGAGAGTAAAGATTCAGAGGAAGACTTGAGAAAGAAATGGATAGGCTATAATGTAAAGGTGAATTAAGTTAAGTAATGTCGGAGAAACTATTGTGAATTGTGCAGTGTCATTTTAAACATGATTATGTTGGTATGAACAAGCCTGATGAGTCAGTTTAATACAATACACAGGGAATATATGTGAAACAGTGTAATCAATGTGGGGATTGATGAGCACTCATATACTCAATACATTTTTTTTTTGTGCAAGTTAAAGGTCTATGTAAGGAAGAATATGTGGAGTGCTCCTTATTACTGCTCTAGCCTCTTGCTGTTATGTGTTTCTTCTTACACTACATATCCCACCCAGTTCCTCACTGTCTTGAGTTTTCTGTTTCCTTTGTCCTCCACCCCATGCACTTAGGAGTGGAGGGGTGATTGTGGCTAGATTGGAGAATATTTTTTTTTTTTTTTTTAGGTACAAATAAATTAATCATAGATAGAAAACAGAACTTACCAGACCATTCAGGAGAAATATATAACTTTTTTGCTGTAGATTAACTCGGATAGTAATTCAATGAGAGAATTAGTATTGACCCACTTTAGTATTTTTGTTTCTCCTGCTTATTCCATGGTAGCTAGAATCAAGACCAAGTACAGTACAGTGTACATTTACAATCTCCCTTCATTTACTGTTATTCATTCATTCTTCTTGTTGTAATAGATTTATTTTGTTATAGTACTGTACTCGGCTCCAAATATCTGTTGATTCACACAGCCTGATACAGTACAGTATCACCCATCATCGGTGCATTTTCCTCCACCAAAATCACCTAACTTCCTGCCCCCCCCCCCCTCCCTCCTTCACACTGCTGTTTCCCATGTGCCTCTTCCTCCCTCCCTCCCCCCTCCCCCCCCACTCCTTCACACTGCTGTTTCCCGGGTGCCTCTTCTTCACCCCACCACCTCCTTCACACTGCTGTTTCTCAGGTGCCTGTTTTCCCTCTCTCCCCTTCCAACCTCCTTTATATGGCTATTTCCTGAGTACCTACTCCCCCCCCCCCCCCTTACTCCTTCACACTGCTGTTTCCATGGTCCCTATCCCCCTCTCATTTCAAATATGTACCTGTATATCGTTCACCCCATCCTTCCAGCCTTTTAATTGGTCTCCTCCTCTCCCTCCTACCGTCTGTCTCCTATATTTTTTCTTCTACTTTCCAGCTACTCTATCAATGCCTCCAGAGCATAACCCTGGCCTGCTTTCTGCCTGACACCTCTTGCACTCCAACATTTTCAGTTTGTGATAATTATATACTGTACCACTTGCATATTTTTGGGGGTTTTGTTGTTAGAAAGAGAGAGACATAGTTATTGAGGAGATCTTTGTAATGCATGCATTTTATTAAAGATGAGTCCTTATTAAAAAAAATTAGTAATACAGTATACATAGTTTGCTATAGTCCCTGTGAACTATATAATAACCGAAAGAAAGTTTTTTCGCCATTTTCAGATGATGGGTTTTCTAATAATGAAAAGAAATCTAATTCTACGACGGGCACAGACACCCCATCAGATTTGGTATTACGGGCAGCGGAAAAGAGCCAGTCTCAGAAAAGAGGGATTCAGACGTCGCCTGATGGTGTGTACTGTAACAAAATTGTCTTCTGATATACATTTTTTATAGTATTTGATTGCTTGTATTAGCTCTTGAAAGACATGTAGTTAAACTAGGGAATGTACAGTTGCCCACAAGTATAGTGTTCCACCCCTCGGTTAGGCCACTGAGGGGTGGAACACTATACCTGTGAGCAACTGTACTTTTCAAGAGATGATGGTTGGCATCTAGGTAAACATTTACTTTTCAAGAGATAATGAATGTTATCTAATTTCATGTTGCTTTTGTTCTTCCTACAGGCAAGGTGACCAACATTCCCGGGGGTATGGTGACTGATCAGTTTGGTATGGTGGGTCTCCTAACATTTATCAGAGCAGCGGAAACGGACCACAACCTTGTCTCTCTGGCGTTAGGCTCTGATCTCACTACTTTAGGTCTTAACCTGAATTCTCCAGAAAATCTTTATCCAAATTTTGCCGGCCCCTGGGCAGAGACACCGTGCAGACCACAAGATATTGACTACCACGTACCCCAAGAGTATCTTACAAATCAACAGATAAGGTGTGTTTAGGCTTATTTTATCTAAAGTTAACTTAAAAAATGATGAATGATAAAGATGTATCTATTTAAGTCAAATTATTAATCTTCACCTATAGAGTTGTGACCATTAAACCTTACACTTTCATAAAACATTATTGTAAATACACTTTCATTGTAAAATAATTTTGATACAATACAGTATAATATTTACGTTACTTGATATATTTAGTCGGCTAACTGGACTCATTCACTATTGGAAGCTCTACTCTGATAGTCCCTGATTTGTAGTCGGCTGAAAATATGGTTTGATCCCCAAAAAATTCCTACTATGAAAATGCCCATTACTCTTTCTAATTCATCTTAGACAAGTAATTTCGTTGTCTAACCCCATGTTTTGGGGATCTAGGAATCCAGTTAGCATATTTAAAATAATAGTGAAGTGATTACAGAATTACAAAATCCAAGATGACAGACAAATATGGCCACCAAACTATGAAAATGCCAATGACTCCATCATTATTCATCCTAGACAGGTAATTCTTGTGCCTGACCCCCTTGTTTTGGGCATCTAGGAAACCAATTAGCATATTTAACATAGTGTAGTGATTACTGGTAAAAAGTTATAACAAATCCCATAATATATATTTCTGAAAAATGCCTTTGATCTGAACCAGGTTTACAAATAGTCATAGTCACACTCTTCCTCCTGTAAAGGTTGATTATGTGGATTCTCACAGTTTTCAATTTGACATGGTCCACAAGTGGGTGTGCATGGTAGTCCGTATCCTCTGCAACTACAACGTGTTCAGCAGGCAGTTGTGCAATTACAGTGGATCATCTGCAGGAGGCTTTCTGGCACAGCAGTTTTCTTGGTCATAACTGGCACAAACTGATTGTCCTCCAGTTTCCATCCCCAATCCACTGCATTCATGTCACTTCCCTTTCCAGTCCACACCATGATCTGGTAATACTCTCTAAAGCTATGATATTTAGTCGAGGACTTGGTAGGAGGGAGACTTTCTGGGGTAACAAATGACTTGGCGGAGACAATTTTCTTGATCAAAAGGTTGAAGCGCAAAGAGGCAAGTGAATCGGTACTCTTGCCACCAAACAGAACTGCCATTGCCTTGCTCCCAAGGTCCTCTATGACATTGTTTGCTTGATTTGGGAGCAGAAACGCATTTGCACAGGTCTGAATGGTCAATTCACCATTCACAAGTTTCTGGAACGCTGACTTTTTGCCAACACTGAAAATGTGGGAAGTTGTGTCACATCCTGTGAAAGCATGGATAAACATCAACTGAGAACACATGTCACTACCCAGGACTTGTTTCATCTCACTGATGTTGTACACCTTAGGAACTGTGGACTTGTCCGAACGAAAATAGAGGCCCCTATTGTTTGCTTCAGCATAGTAGAGGAGAAGAATGAGCAGGTCTGTATCCTCCCCTATCAAGGTCGTGAGCTGATGTTGTGACGCCTTGATTGCAGCCTTGACAATGTCCATGTCTGCATCCCCTAATGCATTGATAACAGTGCAGCCCTTCTTCTGTAGTTCCTCAGTTACAAGATCAATAAGTCCTTGTTTGTTGCAAGATCTGGAAAAGAAATCATCCTTTCTTCCAACAAACTCAGTTTTTGCATTGAAGCTGATGATCAGGCGGGTAATTTGCCCATGTCGCTGATGCGTATTGTCTTTGATGGAAGGACCTTCACTATAGCCATCAAAAACTACGGTTGCTTTTCCATAATGGCGTATGGTAAAGTCAGCATACATCCGTGCAATGGCACCATAACTATCGCCCTTTTTCCATGGCAAGCGATGAACCAGGGAACCACCGTCAAGGACATAATGTTCAGTTAGTGGGATAGAATCCATGACAGCTTCTTTTGATTTCTTGCTTGAATACTCAGCAACTGTATGTGCTAGTTGGGGCTTGTCAGCTTTACGAAAGATTTCCTTGGCTTCAAACAGGGCTGTAGGGAATGGGCTCCGCTCATAGCTCATTACATCTTCCAGTGAAAGGTCTCGGGTTTTTGACAGAACCAGAAATCTTTGGAACAGCAGAGCAGGATCAATGGTTCGGCCTTGGGCAAATTTGATGGTGGACTCATGTGCGAGGGTTTTAGCCCGGTCTTTCCATTTGAATGAGATCCCAAAAACAGGTTTTCCAACCATTTTTTCAATAATCTCATTCCCAACAGTCTCATACTCATGCACATTCACATCCTCTTTGGCAACTAAATCAGTAATGATGTTTCTCAGAGATGGGTCTGGAGAAAATGGCATGCATGTGGACAGTTTTTCCTTGATCTTTTCCAGGTCAGAGTGATCCCGTTTCATCCTTGCTTCTGTTGATTCTCGGTGTTGCTCGCTGGTCGTGTAGGTGAGGTCATTGAGTTCCTGCATGGCATTGTTGTACTCAGATGTGATGGGTATGGACATGGTTCATAATGCGTGCATTTCTTCAGTCATTCCACTTCCATTAGTCAAGCCTCCACTACTCTTTAAGGACTGCATCAGTGTCTGCTCGATCACAAGGTCAGAGTTAAGGCCTGGCCAGCACTGGTTGCTGCGGCGGATCACATGGAAACCCCTAGAAAATTTGTCATATACATCAGGATGTCTAGCCTCGAGTTGGCACATTTCTTGGACATAGAAATGTGGTAGACTTTTGAAATGTTATTAAGCACACCTGATACTACAATAAACAGTTGAGAAACCTTTTGTAGGAATTATTTTAGGGTAAGGTGGGTTTTTTCCATAAATGCAGCCGCCTATTGCCAATATTTAGTGTAGAAGAACTGATGGTATGGCATTTATTTATTTATGTTTCTTCCAATCCTTGTAGTGATAGCCATTTTCATTTCATTGTCTTCTATTATTCATTCTGAAATGCATCTTTCAGTGCTCTTCCTTCTACCTGTTTGTGTAGCTATATGTATATGCAAAGATACTTTTCATAATTATTAATTTTAGTGCTCATTATTAACATTATTTATGGGTTATGATTGTCATGATTTTACAGGTAGGGATGGGTTTTTATTTATATTTTATTAAGAAACTAATGAGGTTCTGAGTTGCCAACAATCTGACCTATGGACAGGGTTGAGGAACATTTAATCTGTTTGTAACTCAGGGACCCCCATACAGGTCTTTCTGCTCTGAAAATGGGAAAAGATGCTGTGACAGCAAATTTTGTCATGTTTAAGGCAGCCATCTAACCTTGCTGCCGTGGCCAAAAGTTCTCGGTTGTAAATTATGTCGGAAATTATTATTGTACAGTACTTACGTTAGTTTTATTTAAATTTACCTGATTCTTTTCTTATTTATGCATTTCTACAATAAACATATTGATTAGATTTCATGCTTGTGATGTCTGACCACAAACAATAACAAACAAATGGCTGACTTACCGAGGTTAGTCCCACAACATAGCTTTGTCTTTAAGTACAGTATGTTTAATTCTGTAAGTAACTTGATTATGGAGATTTTTTACCTTGTATAAATTAACAAATTTTGGAGAAAGCAATGCCATGTGTGAAACCAACTGTGACTGTTTCTGTCAAGAGTGTGGGCAGGACAGCAGACATTCAGAATATGTCTGTGCCCCCCTCAAAAGGTGTCAGTTTTATGAGACTCCCAGGTTACTTAATTGTGGATTTCTGAGGTGCAGCTGTAGAGAATAATGTTTACCGGTATACACGTATAAATTTTTTTTTTCCCTAGTGTCTTGATTTATCAAAGAGTTTTGTGTATTAAGAACTTGTCTGGGGAAGAAATATATGAAGGTAATTACCTTAACCAAACAATTTTCAGAGGCAAGTTAGCGCCAGTCAAGTTTGATAGATATGGGGAAGACCTCCTCTTTTATATGTTCTACTCTAATGCTGGGGATCTGCTACAAATACTTGCTGCATCTGAATTGTGAGTGTACATTCATGTTAAGGTTATTACTAATCACTTCTGTAGTTAGGTACAGTATGTCCAAACTAAAGAAAGAATAAACCTTAATCATTTCTCTTCAATGCTAAAATATCCCATTTCTAAACAATATATTGTATACGTGTTTCTAAGCAAGTTTCCTTTTCATATTTTTTATGGCTGTTTTTTGTATGATCTTTAATATATTGTTTTTTGAAAACACATAATACAATGGTAACCGAGTTTCTCAATGTCAGGTAAAATTATTATTATTAATGTTTTTTTTTTTTTTTTCTAAAATATATTATATTTTTTAAAATGTGTTTGCAACACTCCCAATTAAATGTTTTTTATAGGTATAACCGGGACTGGAGATATCACAAGGAGGAACGTGTATGGATAACCAGAGCACCGGGGATGGCGCCTGTGGATAAGGGTCCAAATTATGAGCGTGGGACATATTTTTATTTTGATGCCCAGGTAAGAAAAGTATGCTGCTGTGGAGTTTGTTTAAAGCCCAACAGTATCCTGTATGTGCTTAAATGAACAGTGGATATTAAGAACTGTTTTACTGCTTAACTTTTACCTTTAGATTTGAAGTGTACGTGAATGACTAGTGTATATACTGTACTTGTAAATGTGGTTCCCTCAATGTATAGAAAAGGTATACAATTTAAAGCAAAAATCTCAAGTCTTTGGAGGGAAAAAAAATTAAATATATACAGTCATGTGCCGGTTAACGTCCAACCGAACAACGTCCGATCGCATATACGTCCGTGGCGCCCCCCCCCCCCCCCCCAAAAAAAAAACACTTCCGTGAAGCCTGCTGGACCACCACTCCACGACCCCCTGACGGAAACACGATGATCCTTCCCATACTGGCCAGATATTGTGTTAAAGGAATATCCTTCCTTAGGCTTTAGTAAGCATTTGCCTCCAGGTGTAATGTTAACCTACATCTATCGAGGATAAAATCTTTCACCTCCAAATTGACAATAACACATTTGCTGTAATCAGACATATCTAGTTGCCTCAACAATAGCAACCCCAGTTGCAATTGGGGTTGCAATTTCAAATTCTGTGTCATTACTAAGGAATAACGAAGTCTCTGGTGCACTCAAAGATTAAGAGAGAAAATGGAGGACTCAGGAGTTCTGAAGCGAGAGAAAACGGACTCCTATGATGGGGGACACAAGCACTCACACATGGCACTCATACTGACAGACTTGACACTCACTTACGTGACAAGTTTTACCAACCATTAGTTGTGTACGTTATCTAGTGAATTTAGTCAATATTGTGCAGTACAAGTACACTGCAATACAGTGGTCCCTCGGTTAACAATGGCCCTAAGTGCAAACCTGTACTGTACATGTACTAATGATTATGGCACTAAAATTGTTATGTCTATTGCAAATATAGATTGTTTATACAGGTATTCAACTAAATCACTATCTTACAAGAATCCCAGCAATGTAAGTTATATTCACCCAGGTTATTTGGGTGGCAAATTATGAGAAGAGCTTAGTCACTCTTAAGTAATGATAAATAAACACGCAGGCCTTCAGCGCCAACTGTCAAATCATATCTCAAATGAATAAACAAACACCAGACAGTCTGTCACCTCACCTCCTGCTCCCCCACGCTCGCTGGCTACCTCCCTCCTTGTGTTCCCAGACAAAAGATTGGTGATTTCTTTATGGTTTAAGGTGTTTATTTTATATAATATCTCAGACTAAAGTTAGGATAATATAATTTGCATTGCTGAAATCCTTGCAAGTCAGAGATTAATTTGAATATAAACGTCATATATTTTGCTCGAGATAAAAATTGTAGTACATTAGTGTACAATACTGTAGTTCATTTTATAATATAAAATTTTTCAACTGTATTTTTGGGTGGATTTACATAAATTTCTTCATTTATTTTCTTCCATTTACATGCACACACCATACTAAAAGAAACGTAAAAGAAATAAATGACTTTAGTGTAAAGCTGGAGTGCACATGTACTAATTTGATTACGGTACTAAAATTGTTATGTCTAGGGCGAATTATAGGTTGTTTATATTTAAATAAATCAACATCTTACAAGAATCCCAGCAATGTAAATTATATTCACCCAGGAAATTTCACTGGCTTTTTATAAGAGAGAAGCTTAGTCACTTAAGAACTGATAAATAAACACGCGTTAGACCTTGGGCGCCAACTGTCAAATGTACTACCTCACCTCCCGCTCCCCTCCACCCCCTCGCTCGCTCCATCCCTCCCTCTCCCCCAACTGGAATCCTTGTAAAACAGTGAATAATTTTTATATAAACGTCATGTATTTTGCACAAGAGATAAAAATTAATCACCTGTATCACATTACAGTAGTGATTTAAGAGTAAGGGTGTAAATTTACGTATATAGTATTCCACATACACGTAAGTCTAAAGACAAAGTTTATGTGATGATCGGACAATGTCCCTTTCGGTTAAAGTCACGTTTCCAAGAACGTATCTAGGACGTTAACCGGAGCATGTGTGTGTGTGTGTGTGTGTTTTTTTTTTTTTTTTTTTATTATATTATTTTTTCCCCTCCAAAGACTTGAGATTTTTGCTATAAATTGTATGCCTTTTCTATACATTGAGGGAACTACATTTACAAGTATATACACAAGTCATTCAAGATGTATTGTCCTATAGTTCTGTCCTCTCAAGTTAGAAGGCAGAGTAAAGAAAAAATCGTCAGGAAAGCAGAAACTTTATAAGACTTCTTATTAGTCCTTGAATTACCAGATTAGATTTTATGGTCATTTGATTAAAGGTGCACTAACATAGGACGTACTGTATGTTTTTTTCTGTCTTCTCCAGGACATTTTTCATTCAGCTTCGTTAAGAATGGTTTGGTCAAATCATTATGGGCTGAAGTGGTTTGTTATTCAGCCAAAGATTTAGAGCTACCTGAACTGTGAAACCTCTAATTAATGGACTATATGGAGAGGAAATTCCATTGTATTGAGGATCCATTAGTTGTGAAACCTCGCTTAACGAACTACAGTACAGTATGCAATGGTATATCAAGGTTTCACTGTAATCAGTATCTACTGTAGCCTGTAGGCCATCCAAGGTCATTGTGGCTAACTTTCAAGCTGTCAAAGAAATATTATGTCCAGGAATTTGAGATTTTAAATATGTAAGAAGTTCAAACTTAGAGGGTAGATTAACTTAGATATGCAATGGAAGTATAGTTACTGAGAAACTTGTGTGGTTGTCTGCAGTTAGTGAACACTACATTTTTTTTGTCTTTAAAGGTATAGAAGAGATTAAATATTTATCAACAGTTTATACTTGGCTATGGTTAGTTATTTTACTAATAAAGTGTTTTGTTTTGTTTTTCTCTCCAGAATTGGCGGAAAGTTCCAAAGGAGTTTCACCTGGAGTATGACAAGTTGGAAGAGCGGCCCCACATCCCCACCCCTGGTGGTCTCATCCACACTCCAACTTCATCTACTCTGTGACCACCCACAACTTCTTGCCATGCCCAATACCATCCTCGCAGAGGAGCTTAGGCAGAGGAGCCTGAGCCCAGTTTTTGTGGTGGAATCAAATTGCTATTTATTAACTATTTTATTACAAGACTTCATTTATATGACCTGAAACTCAACCTGTCCATTTTAAATCTTCCAGTTGTATTTATATACCTAGTGTACAGTGATAACTACAATAGAAGTTTTGATAAGCCAAATCCTACTTCATTTACCATAAAGACTGGGCATTTGCACCCATAAGAGAGCCACCACATTTTACCAACATGGTTTGAGTAAAGTGCAGCTGTTTTAAGCACAAGACCAATGGGCAATGAGAATGAAAGGGGGCACCATAATACCTTCATTAATGAGACAGTATTCAAGAGTTTATTTTTATTTTTATTTTTTATTTATTTTTTTAATTTGAGATTTTAATGTATTTTAGCTATATGCTGAATTAGCACTAGATTTCTAATATGGCCCTGAGTGTTACAAATACTTGCTTTTTTGGAAGCATAGAAAAATAAATATTATATTTGAACTTAATCCAGGTTTAATGGTGGCTAAAGTGTCACATTTGTAGTAATATGGGTGATATTGGCCCTTATTGCTCTACCAGGGTTATGGGCTACTTAACAAATGTACAGTCACTGTGTCATTGTGATGCAAGGAGCTTTGGGCACCTTTTTAAGTGGCCATTAAAGTCAAGGAATGAATAACCCATTAGATCATGGGTTGTCTAGAGTTCATAACTGGAGTTGTACTCGGGTTTGTGGATTGCGAGGTTCCACAAAATTTTAATGTTGGTTCATTTGGCATTTTGTGCACTTGACCTGCAGATTATTTTGGAGTGTATCTTCCAGCAATACTGGATTACAGTATGTTCATTAAAATTGTTACAGATATCCCACTTCATTATCTTTCAATAGTAAGATAGAGGAGTATCCTCTTGATCCCCTGGCTAATAATAATAGATATTTTGTTTTTCCCTTTAATGATTTGGTACCCCAAGATAAACATCATCCAGTTTCTAGTATTTTCAATTGTGAAAATTTGATCGGCGAGTGCGTAAATGGTGTCCCAAGTAAAAATGAATTTAAAATTGTGGGTGCAGTTATGGGAAGAGTAGATTTTTTCATAATTATTATTATTATTATAATTTTCAGTGACGACGAGACAAAAAGCTGTCTTAATAGTTGACATAACTGAGTTGGTATTGAGATTGATATCTAAGTCATCTTATTTCTCTCATTTTTAAGTTCTAGTTTATGAAATGTTGCATTATTAATGTGCATCGCTCAGCAATCTAGTGCTTAAAAATTTTCCTCCTTCCTATTATGAATCTAGACTGTATACTCAGTTCCAACTCAGATGATACCATTTTGGATATACAGCCCAGAGTACTAGACTTTACATCGTACACAGTCTGTTCTTCCCTGTTATAGTGTTACCGTTGTTGCAAGCATTTAAGAGAACAAAATACAGGTAAATAAAAAAAGCTGGTAGCACTTTATCTACAGATTTTACAGTTGAAACTATAAACTTAAGTTTTTGACACGTTAAATGTAGTTCATGGATAAGGAATGGAAAATTTTTAAATTCTTTCCAAGTTTTTAGCTTATAGGTTGCAAAGACTTTAAGGCAGAGTTTTATTGTGATACAAAATATTAACTTGTTAGCCCAGTTATTAATGCCAACATCACTCTTAAAGAGCTTCCCTAAGGGCTCCCTTGAGGCCTTGACATATTTTCACTTTACAATAATAAAAAAAGAGTACAAAGCCAATTTCACTACAACAAAAGGAGCAGACTGGTGATGGTGTATGGATTGAGCAAATCTGTAACATGAACCTATTCCTTGATGTTTCTTCTTGATGTATGTATAATTATGTACACAGTCAATATTATTCTGTACCAAATAGATCTTGTTTTACAGTACTTGGATGTCTTCTTTTCTCATAGGAGAGGAGGTTTTAATAGATACTAAGGGGATTTTCTGCAAAGAATGGAAAATAGCTCATTGTTAAATTTATATTTTATGCATTAATAAATGGAAGTTAGATGTGTTTACCTCGGTATTTCCTAGAGGCACTGGGTCGTAGGTTTCTGAGGGAGCTTGTGGGTCACCTGGACATTTCCAGTCATATTTGATAACCTTCCCCACTATCTGAAATTTTACACATTGCTTCAATAGTATGGGTGAAGGCAAGAGAGTGGAGAAAAACACACATGAATGGATTAAATGAACTACTGAGGTCTAGAGGTGTCACAATAGATGCAGCACAATGAATTATTTTTGACTGCTCAATTGACGCATTTTGTATCTAATATTTAATGGTTATACTGTACCTGAAGACTCGCTTGGGTATGTAACGGCAAATATTAAGAAGCATCGAGTGGATGATCAAGATTCTTCCTGTGGCGTATTCAACATGTGCAAGCTGAGGATATGAGTAAGTACTGTATGTGTGAATTATATTAAATCTTTTCTTGCTTAATGTAGCATGGTTTGAAACTAGAGCAAATACTGTACACACATTTTCCCTTTCATTCATTGTTAAAAGTCTTCTTCATCCATCAGCAAAATGCCCTTCTCTTAAAGCTGCTAAACATGAATATTTCCACATAATTTTCATATCTTTCCTGTCACTTTTACACATGTCTTGTACCCCTTTTACAGTGGGGTATGCTATAACAAACGGTTTTACCTATAAAATTGAGAATGCTATAACGAACGCGGATGATTACGGGACTATTTCGTCTGGCGCATGAATATTGTTGTACCGCGACCCACAACAAGAGCATCAGGTGCCATCTTTGTCTCATTGTGTAGCCAGTGCAACACTGTTATTGTTGAAATTTCGTCTTTTGATGTGGAAATACGAGTTATTTGTATTAATATTTTGTTATACAAGTGTACAATTGTAACAATGAAGCGTCTAAAGCGAGTGAGAAAGCTCATAACTCTTGAAACTAAGAAAGAAATAATAAAGAAACGTGAGAATGGAACAAGCACTGCGAAACTTAGTGATGAGTATGGGATGGCTAAATCGACTATATGTACGATTTTGAAGAATAAAGAGGAGTTGAAAACTGTGCAAGTGGCTAAGGGAATCTCTAGACTTGGCAAAGTCAAGGTGTAATGTGATTGAGGAGACGGAAAATTTACTCTGTGTGGATAAAGGAGAGAGAAATGGCAGTTGATAGCATTAGTGAAGCTATAATTTATGAGAAGGCCAGACAATTGTTTGAGGACCTTAAAGCCAAGACTCCCAGTGGAAGTGATAGTGATGTGCCAGTGTTAAGGGGTACCAAGGGGTGGTTTACTGGTTTCAGAAGGATAAATAAATTACATAGTGTTGTGAGACATGGTGATGCTGCTAGTGCAGATAAGGAAGCAGCTAAGGAACACCATGACATTTTTTTGAATGTGATTAAAGAGGGAGGCTTTTTTTTCTCAGCAGGTATTCAACTGTGATGAAACGACTTCTTTGGAAAAAAATGCCTCACCGTACATACATTACCAGGGAGGAAACTTCTGTCCCTGGCCATAAGCCAATGAAAGACAGGCTTACCCTCCTTTGTGCTAATGCTTCTGGTGATTGCAAAATAATACCACTCCTTGTGTACCATGCAGAAAACCCCAGAGCTTTCAAAAACATTAGGATGAACCGCCTTGGTGTTATGTGGCGGTCAAACCCAAAGGCTTGGGTGACCAGGAGTCTTTTCTCTTGAGTGGGTGATTGAGGTGTTTGGACCCAGTGTTCGGGAATACCTCAGGGAGAATAATCTTCCACTGAAAGCTTTGTTGGTGATGGACAATGCACCAGCCCACCCTCCTAATTTGATGGTTGAATTGCCAGAGGAGTTCAACTTCATCACTGTGCACTTCTTGCCACCCAACACAACACCTCTCATCCAGCCTATGGATCAACAGGTAATTTCTAACTTTAAAAAGCTGTACACAAAGGCACTGTTTAGAAAATGTTTTGCGTCCACTTCTTCCAGTGATGTTAGTTTGAAGGAATTTTGGAAGAGTCACTTCGATACAGTATAGCAGATGCTGTGTTTTTAATTGCGTCAGCCTGGAAAGAGGTTACTATGAGGTGTCTTTCTGCTGCTTAGAGGCCATTGTGGCCTGAATGTGTGCTTCAAAGAGACTTTGAAGGCTTCGAAGAGTTAGAGGAAGAGTCTGTTGTACATGAAATTGTGTGTCTGGGCAATTCCATGGGCCTGGAAGTGGATGATGATGATGTTGAGTTGGTGGAAGAGCACAGTAAGGAGCTGTCCACTGAGGAGCTGCTTGAGCTTCATAAAGAAGAAAATGAGACACTGAAGCTGAGCTTAACTTCTGAGCAGTCAGGGGAGGATTAGGACAAGGAGGAAAGCCGCATCATTCCAGCCAAACATCTCAAGGATGTGTTCTTTTGCTGGAGCAAACTGTCTAAGCTTGCTGAGGATTATCATCCTGATGTTGGTTCTGTGGAAAAGGCCATCAGTGTGTTTAATGACAATGTTATGAACTACTTTTGGAAGGTCCAGAAATCAAGGTTGAAGCAGCCAACCCTGGATTCCTTCTTTAAAAAAGAAGCAAAAGACCCTACAGACAAAGTGCCTGTAAGACAGTCACTAAAGAGGGCTAGGAAGGATGACTCCTCTCCTTTCACCTCTTCTCCATAATTATCTCCTCCCCCCTCTGCCTCCTGTCCTGCATGCTGAACAACACTAAGATAAGAAAAAGTACCGTATTTTTTACATTTTCCACAGAAAATTTTCAGTGTTAAGTGGTTGTATTTGGGGGCCTGGGACGGATTAATCCTATAACGAATGAATGCTATAACGAACGAGGTTCTAGAACCAATTAAGATTCGTTATAGCATACCCCACTGTATTTCCTTATTATTTGAGGTTTCTGTGCTTTATCCATCTTTCACAAAAGTAGGAGATGTAATTCTTAGGAGTTCTCATAATTATTGTACAGTATTCCTTAATATAATATGAAGAGTATAAAGTTAGTTAGATTCTATAGCTAGTGCTTTTAATTACTGGTATTGGATCATCCATACTATAACAGTACTGTAGGGATAGATTGTAGAAGCGTTTGAGAAAAAAATACTTGCACCGCCAATGCCTTGGGTGGTGGAATCTGGGTCATATCCAGAGCAATTCATGATGTTGAGGTTAATGTCCCGTTTTAATCACACAATTATCCATAGGTTCCAACCTGGTTCACAGTTTAAGGCCTGTCCACACGATTGAGCAGTGCCCGGCGGGCACGCGTTAAATGCCCGTTATCGGGCAAAATTGGCACGCAAACCAGCGGATTGCCTGCGCCCGTCGTTGAGTGAAATCATGGTCCACCTGCCTGGTGGTTTGCTGCCAGATATGGAGCGACGACTCTGCCAGAACAAACGAAGTTGACCCTGGGACCCTGCAAGTAATCTTCCTTGAGTACTTCATACATGGCTTGACAAGTTGCAGGTATTATGCGAGACAAACTTTGTTTTGATATCCTCGTTCTGAAGTGACGTGTAGGTGCACCCAGTCGAAAGATATATGAGCGTTGCCTCTAGACGAGCCTCTGCAGATATACTCTCCCTCATATTGGTATCCTGTTTTTTTTTATATATGGTTCCACTTTCGCTAGAAGTTTGCAATAGGTGTTGGGTCCATTCTCATGTAATTGGTGAAGTCTTGCTCATGTCCATCTTGCAGTTCACGTAAAATCGTGGCATGACTTCCCAATACTTTTCTTCGACCTAACCACTCTGCACCATTCCTTTTCTGCATTTGGTTCTTCTCTTTGCACATAGCAGCAATTATTATAGTACACAAGGTTATTCGCTTTAACTGTCCGGCGATTATTCCTGCGACACACCATGGTGATCGTACCGGTAAATGGGCAAAGCCCGCCGGGCACTGCTCGATCATGTGGATGGGGCTTTAGTAATCAAATATGTATATAATCTGTAGACAGTACAGTACTAATATATATATATATATATATATATATATATATATATATATAATATATATATATATATATATATAATATATATATATATATATATATATATATATATATATATCCCGACTTACGACTGCTACGACTTACGACCGTCGGGACTTACGACCGCCTCAGATTTTGTATTAAAAAAAAAAAAATTTTTTTTTTTTTTTTTCAAATGACACGCATTTTCTATACCGAAACGTTTCCAGTTAATGTAGTCTCCATGTATAATTAGAAAAGTATGGGGGCCCCATGTGCATTCAGCTGACTACATTAAAGGTAAGTGCTCAGTCACACTGTAACCATTCCTTATTATTTATTACTTTCACTGTACTGGATCCATTCCTCATTATTCATTACTTTTACTGTACTGTATTTTATTGTAGATTATTTATTTAAAAAAAAAAAAAAAAATTTATCTATGTCGGACTTACAAGCTGGATTTGGGTCCCTAACCCCGTCATAAGTCGGGGTCTATATATATATATATATATTAGGGTTATGAGATATTGGTTCACTCTCAGGATGGGATGGAGAAAGGAAACTCACAATGTGCTCACTGTATACATATTGTATTGGATGTTGCTGGGTAGGTAGCATGGTAATAAGCGTTGAGTAGAGAGAGCTGGGTGGTGAGGGTGCCCAGAGGAGGTGACACGCGACTTGAGGGACGCCAAGGTCGCTGGCGGGAGCGGGAGCCACCAGGCTGGCGCGGAGGAGTTGCTGGTGGCACTGGGTAGAAAATAGAGGCTGGTGTAGTGGAATTCTCCCCTGCAAACGCTGTTTGTCGCTGCCTAGCCGACCCCACCAATTCCCCAGTGTATGCCTCGTGGTCTAGGTCAACCAGTGCTGCCATACACCACGGAGCGGGGATCAACTGCTAAGCCACGCCTACCCCTGCTATTTAAGACCTGACCTCGTGGTGATCTGCCTCTTTCTACCTACAGCCGCAGCCAGCAACACCACCTCCTCCGCCGCTGCCTGGCGGACTCGCTCCTCCTCCGCCTGCCTGGCGGACTCGCTCCTCCTCCGCCTGCCTGGCGGTCCTCTCTCCCGCTGGCGAGCATGGCGACCTACAAGCTGTCTTTCTCTGAGCGTCCTCACCAACCAGCTCTCTCTACATCACGCTTGTAACCATGCTGCCTTCCCAGCACCAAGCTGCATTGTACATCTAATATAACATGTATATAGAGAGCACATTGTGAGTTTTCTTTCTCCATTCCATCCTGAGTGTGAACCAAACATATTGAACCCCACAAATGGTGACTCCCGGAGATTCGCACTCACACAGGATGGAGTAGAAACTGATCACGCTCCCAGTCTTCAAGCAACATGGAAGACTGGCTTATCCACACAGAAGCAGCTCTCATCGGCTCTACAACTACTGTCTCTACACCGCAGGTTAGACACCCTAGAGCAGCTCAGCTACTCTAAGCAGACAGTTGCTCCTCTTCCGACCCCAGCACACCCGTCCTGCCTCAGACGCCGACCCCGGCCCTGATGCGGCCTCTGTTCCTGAGTGCGGACCCACACACCCCTCTTTTCTCCCTCAGGTACTCCCTGCTAATGTCCTGCACCCTGCTGCTGTCGTGGACCCAGCTGCTGTCACGAGCCCTCATCCGCTTCTGACGCAGCCCCTGCTCCTGACCCAGGCCCACACACCCCAGCAGGCGCATCTGACGACTCTGTACCTGCCGTGAGGGAAGCACAACATTCATCGCCTCCACACACCCTTTTTCTCCCTCTCTTCTCCCACAGATAGTGTGTATATAGACAGTTGTATCCAGCGACCGGCTCATCCACCCCATCGCCGTTGTCTCACATGAGGCATGCACCGCCCGTTCTGCCTCACATGTGCGAAGCAACTCTGCAGACAACAAGTCTCCTACACCGCCTGGAGGGAAGGGGGAGTATTGTAGTGGAATTCTCCCCTACAAACGCTGTTTGTCGCTGCCTAGCCGACCCCACCAATTCCCCAGTGTATGCCTCGTGGTCTAGGTCAACCAGCGCCGCCATACACCACGGAGCTGGGGTCAACTGCTAAGCCACGCCTACCCCCGCTATTTAAGACCTGACCTCGTGGTGATCTGTCTCTTTCTACCTACAGCCGCAGCCAGCAACACCTCCTCCTCCGCCGCTGCCTGGCGGCCCTCGCTCCTCCTCCGCCTGCCTGGCGATCCTCTCTCCCTCTGGCGAGCATGGCGACCCACAAACTGTCCTTCTCTGAGCGTCCTCACCAACCAGCTCTCTCTACATCACGCTTGTAACCATGCTGCCTTCCCAGCACCAAGCTGCATTGTACATCCAATACAACATGTATATAGAGAGCACATTGTGAGTTTCCTTTCTCCATTCCATCCTGAGTGTGAACCAAACATATTGAACCCCACACTGGTCACAGCGGTGTCAGGCCTTATAAGGCGGGGGTAGATAGTTGATCCCCGCTCCGTGGGCGGCGCTGGAGGCGTAGGCTGGGGAATTCGAGAAGGTACGGTGCTTGTAGGGGAGGAATCCACTACAATATATTATTATTTTTTTTCTTGGACAACCAAGAGAGGGAGGGGGGTTTAAACACCCAATAACACCCATGGAGACAGCCCTGGGAATCCTGTTGGCAATTTCCTGTCATATAGTTTGGTAATATAAGTAATACTGCAGTACTGTATATGCAACCCAAGTCTTGAGGAATCATCTTTTATTACTGTACAGTAATGCTTTATTTTCACCTTTTAACCAGCTTCAGCATTTACCTCTACAGTATTGGTTAAGTTTTCTAAGTTACTCATAGAGTGTACCAAATGATCCACTTCCATCTTTTGTGTATCTGCCTCAAGCAGCCTTATCCCTTAAATGATGATAACCAAAGACGTAGGACAAGGCGAGGATGTACAACATAAGAAATTTAGGAAAAAGGAACAGGTTTCTAAAACCAGTTTTTTGTGCTAATGACCCTCCATTTGTGGATAATAAGTTGTCACAATGTTGCCCAGTACTTACCAACAGTGTGTGACTGACTGCCCAAGTTAATAACAGTCTGACCAGAGACGAATAACTATTATTAATAAAAAGGAAGTGTACAGCAACATGATGGGTACAGTAATATGAACCAGCCTGAAAGCATAGGAGCAAACAAATAATATTTGCGAGTTGTGTATAGGTTCTCTCTGAGATGAAGAAAATTGTCTGGCATTAGCCAAATTAAATATTAAAAGGCGTCACCATAGTGAAGGGGATAATAGTACCGTTCTTCAAAATAAAAATAGCTATAAATAATATAAAAAACGGATAAATAAAATCTTACCAACCTAACCTAACCTCGGTAATTGGAAAAAAATGAGATTTTTATAGGATAAAATATACTGGTGAACTTGAGTTTTGCCAGTAATCTTGCATGGGGTAAATAAAATAAATACGGACTTTGCTCCCAGTTGTACAAGGCAAAGCGCTTGGCGCAAAGTAGATGATAATATAAAATAGCCCTGAACGTGGTCTGCTGCTCTCTCAACGGTGAAATATGTGCATTATCTAAGAAAAGAGTTGGTGGAAGGATAAAATATATAAAAAAAGTATTCAAGAAATATCTAGTGAATTAAACGTTCAAACATTTCCATCACATGTCTCTTCGAAGAAAACGTAAGCCTTAACAAGGTAACCTAAGCGACCGTCTTGGCCTCAGCTGATCACGTACTTCAGGCCAACCAAACAACAGTAATTGACAGGCCAACAGCTCGGTGAGTGTGTACGGATGACGACTGAAGTGGAGCCGGAGGGAATAACTCGCGTAAATTGCACATATAATGCAAGAAGAATTGCATTTTTAAAAGACATTTATGCCATCAAACATTATTTTGTAAATTTCTGCGTTGTCGAGTGCTGTCCAAGAAGCTAACGAGCCGTCAGTGGTGAAGATTACCGACTTTGGGGTTTGTACTCAATCTGACCTCCATTCCTGTGCAAATTAGCAGTGTTAAAAATGAAAATGCCAATTTTTTGCAATAAAAAAAGAAAAAAGAAAAATCAATTTGCACAAGAAATGAAGGCCAGATTGGAGTAATAAATAAATAAACAAAAAAACAAACAGACAAACAAACAAACAAACCAACCAACCAACAAACCTCTTCTTGTACCAAAACCTGAAGACAGCCAATGGACGAATATTTACCAAATGTTGGGTCTTAAATAAAGAAAAGGGTAAATATTCGTCCATTGGCTGTCCTCAGGTTCTGGTACGAGAAGAGGTTTATTTAGGTAATGGATATTATACCAAGACCGGGTAAGTTCCTACAAACACTTTTGGTAAATGTTTACTTAGGTGCTGTGAGTGATTTTGCCAGCAAAAACATTCTTGGTTAATATATATAGGACAAACCAGCCGGGCTGCATATCGCCGATGCGGCCATATCTCACGTCCAGAAATGCCTCAAATTTCACCATATCATAGCTCTCTGTTTAATATACCCGGGAAGTTAGGCAAGGTTAGGTAGGTTTGGTCATTATTGCGTTTACACACCGTTCATTCCTACCACTAATCTATTTTCATATTCGAATAAGACATCTAATTATAAGATAATTTTCATCTATTACATTACCGGCGGAAATGTATAATAACGGAGATAGCATATCCAAAATTTTCTCAATTTTCTTCCATTAATCTTCCTCCATTATCGAAATACCTCCAACACTGCGTATCTCCTGCATCTCCTTCATAAATCATCACGCGCATGCGTTCCCATACACGTCACGCAGCCAATCAAAAGCGTTTTTGTTTTTGCAACCAATTAAAATGATTTTGGGTTTAATTCGCAGTATACTTGGCTCAATCAAATCGAGTTTTATTTTGGGTCTCATATTTCGAAATTCAAGTTCAGTTCCGACCATGGAAGTCTGCGATAGGTGTCACTTAAAGTATATGGAGCTGATTGCGAGTTTTTGGGAAAAAACGAAGGAACTAAAGCATTTTTTCGATCACATGGTGTTCTTCCGACCTCAGTAAAGTGTACTAAGAGCAAGACTGAATGTAAATATTGCAAAGACCAACATATGTGGTGTTGTGTAAGAATCCCAAAATGCAACGACGAACAAGAACCAGGCCAATAAGGTAAGAAATAGGTGATTCCATCATATGGTGAGAGTCAGTTAGGTTTGGTTTGGTTTGGTTTTTCTAGTGTTTTGTGCCATGATTTTTTTCGGAAAATGTCCAACGAAAAAAAAAGGGCTAATTTCCGCCAGAAATGAAGGTCATATTCGGTCTAAACACACACAAATACACAAGAAAAATATATTTTTGACTTTCTAACGGAGAACGGTGTGACAATGCAAATTTACCTGGGTTTGTTTGGTATGGTTGGTTAGGTCTGTTCTTCATAACCACAAATGTTAAGTAGCATTTATGTTAAAAAATATCCGTTTTTTTTTTTAACATTCCACAAACTACAACAGTGTCCACGATAATATAACAATGAAAATCTGGCATTTTTATAATTGTTTTCAATCAATTTCGCTCACGGGTTAGTCTTATATAGTTACCACATTTTTTCCTGCTGAATTTTGCTGCATTTTCTATTGGAGATAGTATTTTTTCTTGGGGAAAAATGAAAAACATGCAGGGTAAAACATGGTGGAAAACTGATATGATAATAAAATGATGTCTACGTGCTTTGTACATGAAAAAATTCATTGGCGATTATTGTCGTCTGCTCTTTGTTTACGCTTGGTCCAAGTGTACTCTCACGTTCACAATAAAACGTAAAATTACACCATGCCACTTCAAGAAAGTTGCTTTTATTGGTACCAGATATCAAAGTACTGTAAGTACTTTTTGTTTAATAAGGCTTCAGCTAGGAGCTAGGTAAGGTTAGGTAGGTTTCTTTGGTTGGTTTGGTTAAGTTCTGTGCATTGTTGTAATTATTTATTAATTACCCTGTACTGTCATCCAAAGAACATCTGTGGAAAACTGAAGGAAGTCAAATGTGTTCTGATGCTTATAGCAAATATGTTGTACATTTATATTTTTTGAGTTATATTGACAAAGATTTCACTGAAGAAATATATAAGTTTGTGGGATACATTGTTACATGACTAAAACCCGCTAAGCAGCTCAATTAAGAAGTCACATGGTAATCCTACATAAATGTCTAGGCTTTTTAATTTGATATGGTTAGTTGCCTATGGTGTTTTGCAAATTTCTGTAAAGTGTCCTAAGTGTGGTGCAGACGGCAAGAATCATAATGATAAACACATTTGGTTTTTCACAAGACACAAAATCGCTAAAACAAAGGTATGGTTGGATCAGGTTTTGTTTGGTTCTGTTTGTAAATTTTGCTGTGTTTTTTACATCACAATTTCCCTCCACTTCAAAGCCATCCCCACTTTGTATAATCAAAATTTCAGACAGAATTGATGGTTAGATTCTTATGATACACCATGAAAAACATCAGAATAACCTATTTTTGTTAGTACAGTGTAGCTTAGTGTATGTGGCCAGTTGTCAATTTTCTCTTTGTTAGGCTCACATACATACGTACGTGTAGGAGATCTTGCACTAAGGATGGAGGTGAGAAGGGAAACTCACAATGGCATTTTCTATATATACTCTGTATATATATATATATATTATATGTACAATTCAGTGCTAGGGAGTTGCTGTGTGGTGAGGAGCTTGTTAAGAGGAGGTCTTGTCTGTTTGAGAGCGTTGGGTAGAATCCTCTTCACGGCGAGGCTGGGGGGTATTTATACGATTCTGCCGGAAGTGAGCGGCGCTGCTGATTGGCTGAGGTGAAAGACGGTAACTGGCCAATCACCGTGCAGTCCGAAAGCGAGGATTGGTCTGAGGAACTCGCCGTGGGTTGGCTGGTAAGCGACAAATCGGCAGTTGTAGGGGAGAGTATCCACTACAACAGTATATACAGTAATTTTCGTGGTTGTCCTCTATTGAATTTCCTGGTTTTTCTTCTTAGAATGTAAATTCCAAAAGTTATACAATCCTGTACATGAAGATTCCATCAAAAGAATGGAGGTTATACCGAGGTATTGTACTTGTATTCCACATCTTTTTATTAAAATTTTCCAAATTTTTTTTTTAAATTTTCCAATTATGAAACCATAAATATTGCAGGAACTTGGGGGAGGCAGTGAACAAATTAATTAATTTATGATATTTTCTTTCCAGACATGGCATCCACAATAAAAAAAATGCATACCTTGCGAAGCCTTGTCAGAGAGTTACGCAGGTCTCTCCCCAAACACGAGAGGGTGCAGCACTCCCCTACTTATTCATACATAATGAACCAGTACCGTCAAAATGCTGTCACAGATGAGCTGTATTGCCGTGAACAAGAAGAGATGGCTCACCTTGCCCAGACTTGTGCTACCTATTTAGAATCCAGCAGAAGGCAAGTAATTACAGTATTGTATTGAATTGTATATCACTATTGTACTTACCAGGGTAGATTATTTTTAGTTCAATAAATTCATAATGCTACTCTAATAGACAAGTGCCAGTTAATTTTTACTGATTGTTTAGGTGATGGTGAATAAGTATCTTGTCAATGAATTAAAGTTATCCAACAGTAAATGGTACATAATGTCATTGTATGACTGTGTTGGTGAAGAGAAACCTTGATTCAAATTACCTTAAATCTGTATATTGAATTATACATACTGTATTTTATCCTAACTTACCATTTTTTCCCCATGTCAGTGAGATGTTGAATTTATACTTTTTACTTTTACTTTTATTTTTATCCTCTTCGCCACTGATGGGCTCATTAGCAGCTTGGGTAGTCAGTCATGTCTCTTATACTTTGTTGGCAAGTACTGAGCATGTACTGGCTCCAGAATGTAACTGTATCTGCACCAGTGTTGGTCCATTCTGGTCTTGAATGAGGTCACACTAGACACTGTCATGATGCTCTCTGGTAGACTGTTCCAAGAATTTACAATTCTCACTCCATAAAAGTTTGCCCTGACAATTTTCCAAATTTGTGGTTTCTTCAACCTTGAGCTGTGAACCCTAGTGGGACAAGTGTCTGCCAGCTCCAGGTGTAAACACTCGACTGAATAATGTCCTCAGAGATGTTTATAAAATTCAGTTAAGTTACCCCTTGCCCACCTATAGTATAAGTTAGGTAATTGCATGTGTTCTAATCTTTCTGTGTAACTATGGTGCTGTAGTGCAGGCACCAGTCTGGTGGTCCTCCTCTGGCCATTTCAGTCAACTGACAGTACAGTTGGTCCTCGTATTACGCGGTTAATGTAACCCGGAGGGTACCGCGGAAAGTGAGAAATGCGTAAAGTGAATAACATAACATATGGGATTAATTGAAATGGAGTCTGGGCCGATCCCCAAACTCCACTTTTTGACGACACACAACTATGTTGTAGTAAAAATATTATCTTAACTTTATGATGGCATTCACACACAATTAATAATTAAGAGAAATATCAATAATATTAGGTTTTTTAACACTTACATTAGTAGAAAAGATGGCTGGGCACACGGGGACGGGCGGTTGGTTCCGAGGCAGAGGGCAGATTATTGGCCCTCACCTGTATCACTTGTATCAATTGTATCACTATCCACCACAGAGGCTTGCAGGGCCTCTTTGTCAAACCCCCCAAAGTTCATATAAGTCCATATCCTCACTATAATTATCACTATCACTGACTTGGGCCGGCTGTAGTGGGTGGCGGGTGAAGAACTCGGTAATGTTTTGATGACTGGGTGACCTTGTGCGCACCATTTTCGCGCCTCTTGCACAACATGGCGGATGGCGGGAGGTTTGGATCCAAAAATGGCGCGGCTTGCCAGCCGCTCTCCGCGTAATGGGGTTCACGACCGCGGAATGTGAAAATGTTAGGTTCTGGCAAGGCACCGCATTAACGGTGAAACACGGATAGTGGGACCGCGTAATAGGAGGACCAACTGTACTTTAAATGGGAAAGCATTATTGAAGAGCTTCACAGGGGATATCTGAACAACCTTCTTATAAGACCTACTAGCTTAATTGCTTGGTTCACTTTCTTCTCATAATGGCACGAGAACTTCAGGTTCTTTTCACATTTGGTCTCTGTTAATGCTGTTTCTTCGCCCCGATGGGACATTTGATGTGCTCCTTACTGTTGGTACTCCACTTTGTGACATTGAATTTTAACAGCTATTTCTTCAACCACTCTTGAAGTTGACAGAGATCCTTCTGCAGCTCTTCACACACTGTTTGGTTCACCATAAATGTCTGAGGTTCAGTATGAAATAGGGACATAAAAGAGTGAAATCATACAGTATAAAATAACATATTTTACATTAGCTACACAAGTAATTTCAGCTCATAAGTACTCAGGAGGTATTGGTGGAAGGTGGTGGTGGTCGAGGCAGTGGGCAGGTGTGGTTAAGGTGGTTGGGTAGGTTTCTGTAGTAATTTTTGTGATTAAACTTTTTTCTTAAATTAAGCACTAGTGTACAAAAAGCACAAACACAGTATGGAAACTGTTACACATTTTCATAGTGTGTGTTGACACAGTCGTAGCACATAAAGACATATGTGGCAACTGGTGCTTCTTCATTTACTGGGTGTTGACTTGTTGTGGTGACAGGGCGGGGGGCAGGTTTGTATATTTGTTTATAGGTTTAAATTTTTTCTCATTTTTGTTTGTTGCAGCATCACCAGAAGGCTTCATAGATATTAGGAAGCCATAATAAAACTCAAACAACTAGTACAGTAAAGTATACTCAAGACAAAGAGGCAGCATGGAAGTAATAATACATTGTGTAGCCACTCGAAGAACTATTTACAGGTATAAAAAAATGTGTTGAAAAAATATGACACGACGGAATAAGGATTTTGGCAACCCTACCGAGACGGCTCCCAGACAGATAGCCGATGGACTTTTGGCCGAACGGACATTTAGCCGAATGGACAAATAGCCAAACCTAACCTAACGTAGCCTATACAAATGTGCAAAAAAAGATTTTTCTATCGTTTCTATCAATTATGTTATCTTTTTATCCTGTGTCCGTTGGTGAAAACTCCGTCGGCCAAATGTCCTTCGGCCATCTGTCCGGCCACCGCTGAGACAATCGGAGTCACAGTGTTCATTCTGAAGTTCATCGACCCCCCCCTCAGTAGAGATAGTTTTTGAGTGAATGTACATGGTAGTCCACACGATTTTTTCCAAGGGGGTGTAAGAAAGCCATACAAGACCAGACATATCGGTTTATTCTAAATGAGTATGTACAGGGGGTCCCTGGGTTATGAATGAGTTACGTTTCTGAGGACGTTCTTAAGCTGGAACGCATACCCTATGTGCACTGTATCATAGCTTAAGTCCTTTTATATATCTCGAATCACTTAATTTAACAGAAAAGAAGAAACTGAATGACAAAATCCAGTAAAGGAAACTAAATATTAAAGTTCAACACTTACAGTGAGACCTGGGATGGTTGAACTGAAACTTTCTTCTTTTCGTCTAACTCTCTCTGTAGCATCATAAACATTCAGTAATACCTATATGAATATGGTGAATTTTGCTGTGTTGTTATCTTGCTGTTCAAATTTAAACAATCCTTCAATAAGCTTGAAACCATTTGCTATTTCTTTTGTAATGAATCGCTTTGGTTCTGGAGTTTCAGCTTCTTGTACAGCCTCTGACAAAATTTGCTACTCCAGTTCAATCAGGTCCTCATTATTTAATTCTTCAGCATGAGATTCAAGCAACTGTGTGACATCATCCTTCTGAATATCAAGCTGGAGTTGGCTCCCAAGGTCTACCACTGTCTGTGTCACTTCCCCAACATCATTTTCAAGGCCCCTGAAATCATGGACAAACTGTGGGCAGTGTTTTTTCCAAACAACATTTGCCCCTATCTTGAACCTATTAAACCAGCTCCTACTAGCAACAAAATATTCCCCATCACTTTAACCACCACGTTTAGCCTTCAAGTCAGTGTGCAAACTTCTATCTTTTTCCTGAATCAAAGCTGGACTTGGAGGCAAATCCCTTTCCTGAATCAAAGCTGGACTTGGAGGCAAATCCCATTGATTTTGATCTTCCACCCATATCCCTAACAATCTTTCCATTTCACTTAACAATCCACTTCCTTGTTTTGTGATCACAATTAAGTGTAGATCCTTTTACATATTCAAGAAAGTTCTTTTTGTCTTTCAAAATTGTTCCGACTGTTGACCGACTGAAGCCCAATGCGTTACCAATGACTGGGTGTTTCGCCTTTTTCAGAACGTTTAATTACATCAACTTTCACTTCCATTGTAATTGTTTTCCTTCTCTTGCATACACTACTATTACAGTACTTGCATCAGGTTTGCATTTGGGAACCATGACGAGGGCAAAAAAGGAGAGTTAATAAGCCAAAAAAAACTACAGTTTGCACTTGATCACACACGTTAATGCAATGAGGGTAAAGCGTGCTAACACTCCCTCAAGGTGTATGGCTGGGCAACGCTTCACTCCTCACCCGCCGCTCTGCCTTACGTCTATGCCACGTAAACTAGTTCTTGTACATAAATACAGTACTGTACTACGAATCAGTTGTACTTATGTCGGATTCTTAAAGTAATTGGCCTTATGGTTGCTAGTTCGTATTGGCGGGCGTCGTAAGTTGGACGTTAGTAAGTCGGGGACCCACTGTACATCCATATAAAAGTATGATCAAATTTAATTGAGTTAAAGTAATATCTCCATTAGCCGGAATCCCTCAAACTCGGAACTCTCCGATAGCCGGATTTGAAATTTTCTCGGAAAATCGTTCCCAAAGCTGCAATTTTCCGGACAATTCCGGCTTTGGGAACAATTTTCCTGGTACGGGTACCCGGAAAATTCTGGGGATGGGGAGTTTTTTCCGGGTTTGCGAGTTTAAAATTGGGCATTTTCTGGAAACTCTGAGAAAAATTTTCCGTCGCCCAGAAAATTCCGGGGATGAGGGATATTTTTCCGGGTTTGAGAGATAATGTAATCGACAATTTCTGGAACTTCCGAGAAAATTTTTCCGTTTCCCGGAAAATTCCAGGGATGAGGGATATTTTTTCCAGCTTTGACAGAGTCGTCTTGTTGCCAGGAAATCTCTCATTTCCAGAAGTGCTCTGCACCAATTGTTCCGGCTAACGGAGATATCACTGTACTATCGAGTGCTTTATGATGAGCAATATCATTTATCAGTGTTATCACAAAATTATCAATCACTAAAATTTTCATAGCGTTGACCTAAAACATTAAAAAACAAATGAAAATAATTCATTTTATATCATTAATCCCAAAATCTAGGGATGGCCAATGCAAACTGTCTGCCACGATGGTAACTTGCTCAGAACATTAGCTGCATCATTTCAATGGTTGAATAAATACTGCAGGTGGAGCTTATCTGCTCCAAAACAATCCATCATGTCTTCAATGAAGTTTTTCGTTCTATCTAACACCTTTTGGCAATACTGTACACGCTGCACATGCTCAATCTAGCCAAGTATTCAGTTGACATTGTTGATCGACGCCGTGTCTTGACACGTCTCAGCATGGTAAATGACTGCTCTACTTCACAAGTGGAGGCTGGAAGTGTGAAGGAGATCAATCGGGCTTCTAAAATAGCAGTAAACAAATCACACTACTTTACAAGATCCGTCTAGGACAAGGTTGGACCGAAATCATATGCATTTTTCTTCTGGGAATTTTGACACTCTCCATATTTCAAACCAGGACTGTGACTCCTCAGCAAAATTATCAGTGTTATAGATATCAATTTACTTAGCCATTTTTCATGCATTCAACAATCAGTTGATATTTTCTCACATTGCAACCACAACTTGGTTTGCAAGTGACATGCTTGGTAAACATGAAGGCATCGTAGCAGATTTTCGAAACACGCTTATAACTCAATAATTTCCCTGGTAATAGTGTGTTAAAATTTAAAGAAAAAGTAATACAAATTGTCCCCAACGATACTGAGCTCAGAGATTTCCACTATACTGTATATTTGTTTTTGCTCTTATTTTCATCTATGAATTATAATACTTCCTGTAGTAACGAATATTGTATACTGCTCGTAAATGTGTCATATTGTACTAGACCCTGCTGCCATATGGCATCACGAAAATTGTGACCAAGTTCCAGGTTGCTGATCTGACTTTCTGCCTCATTTACATACAATTGCAGGGTCTCAATTGTTCCCCTTTCTTTGACAACACAACATACTGTACATACAGTATAGCGTTTCTCACTGTTGATCTTTTTTAATTTTTGTATATCTTTATAGTTCTTTATTATTATTATTATTATTATTATTATTATTATTATTATTATTATAGTTATTATTTTTATTATGATTTCTTCTTTTAATTTTGCATTTACCGTATACAGTGACCCCTCGTTTAACGAACGCCTCGGTTAACGAAATTTCGGTTTAACGAACTGCCTTCCATAAGGATCTTCAATTCGGTTAATGAACAAAAATTCGGTTAGCGAATTTCTTACGAACCGACCTCAACATGTTTTTGCTTGCACTGACCGGGCAACCAGCTTTAGTATCAGTCCGCCAATACAGTAATCGGTTTTAGGGCTTAAATTCCTTACTATTTTAGTAAATATCAAGAAGTTTATACTATTCAATAATTTTAAAAGTTTAATATTAACTTTTTTTAGTCATTTTAACAATTATTGAACATAATTGAAGGTAAAGAAACTAGTCTCTGGTGTGCCATCCAGCCTGTTAACACACCAGACAGGCGTTAGTCTCTCTCTGTTTTCAGTGGAGGTAACGTCTTGCTTGAAACTCTCTTCAACTAAACACTTTTTTCTGTGTTTCCAAGCAAATTATTGGTCATTTTGAAATATATTTTACATATTGACAATATATAATGCAGCGCAGTGTTGATTTAAAGAAAATAATCTTGAAATGCACCAAGAGAACTAAAATTTTATGGGTGAAATGGTGCCATGTGGTGACTTCTCTTCCACCCCAATGCCTTATCTTCTTCCTTCTCCTCCACCCCCATTCTAAATCCCAACATCATCATCATCATCCAGGAGCCTTCTACATACACACCTCAAAGTAAGTGAACTTTTCTTCCATTTTTGTTGAATTTAGGAAATTTTCGGTGAGCTGGAACCAATTACCCAAAAACCCATTGAAATAATGGTTTCGGTTAACGAACTTTTCGGTTAACGAACAACCTTTTGGAACGGATTGAGTTCGTTAACCGAGGGGTCATTGTGTACCCGTGTATAGCACGAGTTCTTAAGACCAAATTTTTTGGCAAAAAGTTGGGGGTCGACCTCTATACGGGTAATAATTTCGTTAGGTTGAAAAATATTTACCAGTAACTACCAGTAAACAATGGAAACGACGCACCAACGCACCACCCGCCGTGAGTGTCGGTACAGTTGCCAGGGCAGATCTCTTGCGTCATCATAGCAAGCCCAAAGTAGCCAAATGCATGGTATGGTATGCACAGGAGTATGTAAAACAAAAAGTATTCTTTTTTAAAATTTTATTTATAGATACATAAATTTTTTTTTCATTAAATTTGAAACATCAATCTTTGTTAATTAAATTTGAAACAAAAGAAAAATACGATACCTTATTTTTAAATATTTTTCATTGAAATACAGTGACCCCTCGTTTAACGAACGCCTCGGTTAACGAAATTTCGGTTAACGAACTGCCTTCCATAAGGATCTTCAATTCGGTTAACGAACAAAAATTCGGTTAACGAATTTCTTACGAACCGACCTCAACATGTTTTCGCTTGCACTGACCAGGCAACCAGCTTTAGTATCAGTCCGCCAATACATTAATCGGTTCTAGGGCTTAAATTCCTTACTATTTTAGTAAATATCAAGAAGTTTATACTATTCAATAATTTTAAAAGTTTAATATTAAATTTTTTAGTCATTTTAACAATTATTGAACATAATTGAAGGTAAAGTGACTAGTTTAATGCGCGGCATCCAGCCTCTTAACACAGCAAACAGGCGTTAGTCTCTCTGTTTTCACTGGAGGTAACATCTTGCTTGAGACTCTCTTCAACTAAATGCTTTTTTTCTGTGTTTCCAAGCAAATTATTGGTCATTTTGAAATATATTTTACATATTGACAATATATAATGCAGTGCAGTGTTGATTTAAAGAAAATAATCTTGAATTACACCAAGAGAGCTAAAATTTTATGGGTGAAATGGCGCCATGGGGTGACTTCTCTTCCACCCCAATGCCTTCTCTTCTTCCTTCTCCTCCACCCCCATTCTAAATCCCCTCATCATCATCATCATCCAGGAGCCTTCTACAAATACACCTCAAAGTAAGTGAACTTTTCTACCATTTTTGTTGAATTTAGGAAATTTTCGGTGAGCTGGAACCAATTACCCAAAAACCCATTGAAACAATGGTTTCGGTTAACGAACTTTTCGGTTAACGAACGACCTTCTGGAACGGATTGAGTTCGTTAACCGAGGGGTCACTGTATTACATCACAAGTACAGTATATTTTACCTTAACTGTGCCTGAATGAATATATTCTCAGAAGTAAATATGGAAATGTAATATTTTTGCTGAAATGACGTACGTATTACAGTGGAAAGTGGGATAAAATTGTGACGAAAACAATGACTCACTTTCTTTCGTCGCTCAAAAGATTTTACCGTAATCGCTTTTCGAATGGTTTTCAGTTAAAAAACTGTTGTATTTCAATAATATTCTATCCTAATTGACTTGAATAAATACTACGATACCATATTTCTGAATATTTTCATTAATATCCATCAAAATCATTTTCCTTATCATCTGCAGCGCCAAACAGCTCCTCCCAGTCCTCTCCTTGAACAGCATCGTCATATGGATCAACACCATCATCAGCCATAGGATCATCAATATCTTCATCCTCATTCACTCTCTCATTAGCCTCATAATCCCACAACAAGTCATCTTCTGTTCCATCAAGAGCATTCGAAATCCCACATTTCTTAAAAGATTTCACCACAATTTCTGGTCTGATTGCATCCCAGGCCTCTACAATCCATTCACATAATGTTGCTAGTGATGGAGCTTGGATGTTGCCTCCTTTTGTGTATGTCTTATCGCCTTCTATCATCCAGTTGTTCCACTTCACTCTTACCGCATCTTTAAATGGTTTGTTTATGGAAACATCCAGTGGTTGGACAAGACTTGTTAATCCACCAGGAATCACAGCTGTATCAGTGTTTTCCTTCCTAATCCCAGCAGTAACACTGTCAACAAGATGTGACCGAAACATATCCCACACAAAAAGACACTTTTCTTTGCGCAGTCCCCCTGGTCTAAAGTTCCAGACTTTTTTTAGCCATATTTGTATGCCGCCTTCATCCATCCATCCTTTCTCGTGCTCATGGATGATTAAAAAAATGCTGTCTGACTTGCAACACTGTTGGTAGGGTCAGGTGGTTCTAACGGCACCTGCCAGGACCCGGTAATCAAATTTATAACAGTGTCTAACCTCAATTACTGTAGTTTATCTGATGTAGGCAATATGAAGTAAAAAATACCAGTTAAAGTGAGAAATTGGAAGAGAATAAACAAGAAAGATGTCGTTGGGCTATTTTTGGTAGGGCTGAAGGAGAGAGTACCAGCTGTTTGGTCTTTTTTGGCGGGAGAGTCACGTAAATAACCGAAGTACTGGTATTTGTTTGGTGTCTTCTGTATTTTTCAAAATGAATACAGTATTACCCCGCCTAACGCGGTTTCACTTAGCGCGTTTTACCATATACGCGGTGCCTTGCCAGAGCTGAACTTTCACTTAACGAGGGTTTTTTCCACATATACGCGGTGAGTGTCCGGCTCGAGAGCTATTTTTAGATTCACCCCACCCGCCACCCTGCCTGACTGCCTGTTTTAGCTCATAAAATTCATACAAATTACCCAGCCAGAATATAATTTACATTGTTGGAATTCTTACAATTTGGTGATCATTTTGAATATAAACATCATAGATTTTGCATTAGATATACAAATTTTAGATATAAAGTTTATTCTGAGTAAATATGTTATTTTTTGTGCAAAATATATGACATTTGTATTCAAAATATTCCTGGGCTTTCAAGGAATCCAGCAATGTCAATTATATTATCCTAACTTTAATCTGAGGTATTATTTAATACTAAATGTTAAAAACTCTTGAGGGAGGATTGGTGGGGGGTGGGGGGGGTTGGGACTGACCGCACGGTTGGAAGAGGGGGGAGGCAAGTTGGGGTACTTTGATTGACAGATAGTGTTGTGAAGAATATTTTTTTTTTTATTAACTGAAGATATTTGTTTTAGCTCATAAAATTCATACAAATTACCCGGTCAGAATATAATTTACATTGCTGGAATTCTTACAATTTGGTGATCATTTTGAATATAAACATCATAGATTGTGCATTAGACATACAAATTTTAGATGTAAAGTTTATTCTGAGTAAATATGTTATCTTTTGTGCAAAATATATGACATTTGCATTCAAAATATTCCTGGTCTTACAAGGAATCCAGCAATGTCAATTATATTATCCTAACTTTAGTTTGAGGAATTATTTATTACTATACCTGGTTTTCCCCCCAAAATTTCTCAAGAGGGAAGAGCCAGTGAGTGTACTGTGAGAAGAGGGGGAGGGAGTCGAGTCCATTATTTGAATGGACATTAACTTGGCGACTGTATTTCTCTTAAGTATTAATTGTGGGCATGTACCATCATAAAATTAAGATGTTATTTTTACTAGAACATAGGTATTGTGTTGGAAAAAGTAGAGTTTGGGGATGGGCCAGTTTCTATTGGAATTAATCCCATATGTTCTGTTGTTCACTTAACACGGTTTTCACTTAACACGGTACCCTCTGGGTTTTATTGACCGCGTTAAGTGGGGTACAACTGTACTTGTAAATTAAAAGTACCGTAACATTATATTAGATACAAACTTGTCATATTTCTGGAAAATAAGAAGCAAGAAAATAAGAATATACCGGTAAACACAATTTCAATGTTCGCTAAAATTAAAAGCTGCTTAAGATGGGCCGATGCAAACACAAAGCCTCCGCGACCAGGGCTCTGCCGTATCAGCTAGACCAGGGGTTCTCAACCAGGGGGGAATTCCCCCCAGGGGGGGGGGGGGGGGAACTGATTCGGGAGCAAGATATATGTTCGATGAGAAATCAATCACAGAATTTTGGCCCTTGATGTGCGATTCCTACCCAAAAGTGGCAGAAAGAGCTATCCGTGCATTGCTTCCGTTTGTGTCGACATATCTTTGTGAGTCAGGCTTTTCAACTCTGTTGCAAATTAAAACGAAGCAACGTAGTAGATTAGAGGTAGAAAATGACCTGCGTTGTGCCCTTTCAAGCACTCCTCCGTGTATCCCAGAATTGGCGAAGAAAAAACAATCACAGGTTTCTCATTGACTAATCTTCATCTGAATAAAATTAATTACAAATTTACAATATCCTGGTATTCTATTGAACTTTTTGTTTATTGCATTATGCTTCAGTTTGGTCTGTTAAGTAATTCATTATAAATAAAAAAAAAACTATTTTACTTTTATTCAAGTTATATAAATCCATCAACATTTTCAATTGGCATTTAATTTGTAAAACTCCACTATAAAAATAATCCATGTAAAATTGTAAATGTACCGTATATGTACTAATATGGAAAAAATAAAGGATTTTCAGAATTATATGCATATTATTTGGAATGCACTTTTTGAGGCAGACAATCTTGGAAAGGAGGGGGGAATGACATACTGACATATGATGAAAGGGGTGCATGGGGCAAACAAGGTTGAGAACCACTGAGCTAGACGGTACACGTGTTTTTCGAATCGTTTTCAGTTAAATAACTGCTACATCACAAGTGAATTAGGATAGAATATTATTGTAATACAACAGTTTTTAACTGAAAACCATTCGAAAAGCGATTACGGTAACATCTTTTCAACAAAAGAAAGCGAGTCATTGTTTTTGTCACGATTTTATCCCACTTTCCACTATAATACGTACGTCATTTTAGCAAAAATATTACATTTCCATATTCTCAGAAATAGATAGTAGTTTTGTCGAAACGTGATGTATTTCAATGTAAATTAGGATAAACTACATGATGAAAACAAAAGACTTTACCAAACCTTCCGATGTTCAAGATATGTTACTCATTTTTTTAATAGTTTTCAGTTAAAATACTTTTATATTAGTGATATTCTATTTATACTGTGGTTGATATAATACATTCACGGAAATGTAATATTTTTTGCTGAAATGACGTACTTATTACAGTGGAAAGTGGGATAAAATTGTGACGAAAACAATGACTTTTGCTTTCTTTCGTTCAAAATATGTTACCGTAATCGCTTTTCGAATGGTTTTCAGTTAAAAAACTATTGTATTACAATAATATTCCCTCCTAATTGACTTGAATGGAAATATACAATATTTTTGTTGAAACTACCCGCGTTTCAGTGTAAAGTGTCGTAATAATAAATGGTAAACAGGTTTATAGGATGTTGTGTTTTTCTGAAGGTTTTGTTGTTCCTTTACCCTCAAAAACTTGGGTCGACCTATAAATGAGGAATATCATAAATTAGCGATTTCTTGGTAAAAAAATCGGGGTCGACCTATATACGAAGGGGGGTTATAGACGAGTATATACGGTATTATAAATTGTAATTGCTTTGAACTAATTATTATTATTATTATTGTAATTATTATTACGTTTTTGCCCTCCAGGCCCCGATATGGGTCAGTGACCTGTGCCGGGTGGGATAATCCCTGTTTAAAAAAAAAAAAAAAAAATTATGCAGTTACCCAAATATCATACTAGTTATCAAAAATTGAGAAAAAAGGAACAACCCACAATTAGTTAAGTTACGTTACAATATGCAAAGTATTTCTGAAAATTGCTGAGGCATTTTTGATGACAAGCAGTCGCGACTTAATCATGATCTAACACGAGGTATACACGGTTCCTCTGTGATATGGACATCATGATGGTCTTACCTGAGTCAACCAGCCAGGCTCAGGCACCAGTTGTTGCTATTGCCAATGACATTGTGATTCTAACACACAGAGGAGTTGTAAAAAGTACCGGCTTACCACAAGTGTCTGTTGTGGTAATGTTAAAGAACAAACAATTCACTTAAAAACTTGTAATATCATACACACATTGTGAACAAGGATTGCAGAAAAAAAGAACTTTTCTTATTTTCCAGGGGGTGTGCAATGCACCCCCTTTTAGATGCCCATGATGATGTACAGAATGTTGCAGCACAACCCTATCATAGCAAGAGATGCATAGTAACTAATTCTGCTCGTTCTGGACAATAACTGGCTAGTTGGGCATGTCTAAAATGACTACGGTAATAATTTTTCACTGTATTCCCCCCAAATTGCTCCAGTATCAAGGAAATAATCATATTTGTTCAGAATAAGGATAAGAATTATTTTTCTTAAACATATAAGGATATTTGCACGCATCATTGCATTAAAGATTACACGTACACCATATATATGACAAAACAACAGCTTTCTATCTTTGTATATCTCACTAATATTCAAACACATCATCTTTGCAGATATATTGAACTGCACAGTGAATACCACGGTCGTGGTGAGAGGACGGTTAAAGAAACTGCAGACATGGTCGGGTTTAAACTTCCCAATGACCCTAAATGATGACAAGGAATATTGTTAATAATTAGTTTGAAGGTTCCCCCAATATATATACTGTACATACATCCTGTAGTATTTCTATCCCAACATTTTCCTAATGTTAAGTCTTGGTTTAAGTACTTAGCACCAAAATTAAAATTTAGTACAATTACCCTACTGTACAGGTATTAAAAACTGGTGTTAATAATATATGTGGAGAATCTTATCATTTTTATTTCTCTGATTTTGTAAATTATAGCTACATCATTGTCACTTGTGTAGAGTAAAAACAAAACAAAAAACAGGTGGTTATGTGCAATGGATTGTAAGGTTAAACAAGAAACTGATTGTTGGCTGCCTCTTCCTCTATGGTTCGGGTACAGTACTGTACTAAGATCTTGGCTGAAAACATGAATCTTTTTGTACAGGTTGTGGATCCTTTCTCCAAATTCCAAAGACTGAAACTATAGGTCGTGTAGTCTTCAAATACAGAAAGCTGTGTGTAAGTATGAAGGCATATAATGATGGATATCTTGAATGAAGGATAAGATAATTTACATCAATAACTTATGATTGAAAAGCTGTACTGTATGTGTAAATATAAGTTTATCATGTAAATTCTGGTTGTGAGGAAATCGGTTATTTGGGGAAATTTACATTTTCAACACGTGCTATATTGTGTGATGCAATGAAATACATACCAGGTAACAGCATAGGTAAATGCAGTTTGTGTCTGCTGAGCAGCTGGTTGGGCCAGACTGCTGACCTGTATGCAGCTGTGTCCTTGCATATTAACTTTTAACCCACAAACTTCTCTATTGCCACTAGTATCAAAAATTACCCAGGAAAAATCATATGTACTGTAAAATTGTTCTAAAGTTATAAATACAACTGAACCAGCAACAACAAAATGTGGCGAGAAAAAGTGGTGCTACCAGGTGTGAGAAAATGTCATTGACAAAACCGTACTCACTGTTTTATCTACAATCCTACAACAGTGGATTAAACCAAACATTACCAAAGCTTAAAGTACTGTATAAAAGAATACCCAAAAAAAAATCATGGTTACTGTAAAAATATCTTCAATGGAAGAGGCAGGAAGCAGTTGTGTAAATAGAAGAATTGGATTGGTTACATTAAGGTATGGTGTAGGCTTAAGCCCCGTCCACACGATCGAGCAGTGCCCGGCGGGCTTTCGGGCAAAGCCTGGGTGTTGTACACATGAGGGTGGTTGGCGGCAGTCATAGTCGGGCGCCGGTAGCTAGTAGGTAACCGCATTGAGTGCCGCTGTACGTTTGTCCCTTTCCCTGTACAAGTCCGCTTTGACATTCCATAGGCAAGGGTGCTGGCAATAGAGTTCAATTAACAGCATGGTCTCTTCTCTAGACCAATGAATGTTTCTTTGTTCTTTGGTGTACGGAGGGCTAGACATGGTACAGTGGTGACTGTTGTGGCGAGACTGAGAAACTGACAGCCAGGGTCCCAGGGTCAACTTCGATTGTCTGGCAGAGTCGTCGCTCCATATCCGGCAGCAAACCACCAGGCAGGCGGACCATGATTTCGCTCAAAGACGGGCACGGGCACTCCGCTGGTTTGCCCACCAATTTTGCCCGATAACGGGCATTTAGCGCGTGCCCGCCGGGCACTGCTCGATCGTGTGGACGGGCCTTTAGAATAGTGTACTGCAATGTAAGTAGGCCTAAACATTTGAAAACTGAAAATATCTGTACACCAAAATGTAATCAGCCCAAGGTTTTCAGATAAATGATCTTTGACCTGTACACTGTACATACAGTAATTGTAATTTAGTATAGAATTGTAAAACTTGTGTATTCACGTAGTACAGTACTGAGAAGATACCTAAATCCTCAGATAATAAATTTTATTATTTCATTACATCGTATTTCTTATTCAGATTTGTTAACATCATCTTGATCATTATGATTTTTTCAAGGAAAATTTTTTATGGTACATATTCTAATGGAGCTCAACTTGTTGTAGTACTTCTTCCATCATTGTTTAGTTATTTTTAAATAATTGTATAATAATAAACAATGGTATCAGTGCAGTGCTACAATGTCAGAAACAATGTCAGAAATTCGTGAGGTGAGTTATACCAAATGATGAGTAGGACAGGAGGATGTATATTTGGTCTGGAACCAAGCAAAGTCAGTGCAGATGGGCTAAAAAGAGAGTTCCAGAGGCAGATTGCAAGTGAGGTCATGTCAAATCCAAACGCTTTCTACTGTTACACAAAATCAAAATTAAAAACGTGATGGAGTATCCGATCTGAGGCTTGAAGACGGTAGTTATGCAGACCCAGATCAGGATACAGTGGAGGCATTAGCCAATTTTTTTTCCTCGCTGTAACAAGAATGGATGCAAACAATCGTCCTGCATTTGAGAAAAGGCGGTTTGACACTGCTGATGCATGTTGTGTTCTCAGAAGAGTGTATAAGAAACAAATTGTCAAAGCTAAAGGTTTACAAGAGCCCTGGGCCAGACATGGTGCATCCCAGAATGCTAAGAAAGTTTTGCATTGGGCTTGCTGAGCCCCTTAAGACCCTGTTCTGTAGTTGCTTGGATGAGGAAAAGGTCCCCAGCGACTGGAAAATAGCTTACCGTATATCTTGGCCTATAAGGCTTCGGGGTGCATAAGACAGCCCCCCAAATTTCCATTTAAAAAGTAGCTTTTGAGCTCTATTCGCTGTATAAGACCAGTACCCCAAATGTGACACTTACCCACTGACTCAGTAGTCCTTTACCAACCATCCTTGGTTTTTTAAAATAAGGCCAATTCACTTCAAGTAATGTCATCAAATGTTACCCGCTGGTGTAGTGTAAACACTAGTGACGTCACTGAAGCGTCTGCTATTTACCGGTAACTGGAACTAATGTCGGTGTCGAGTAAAATTTTTCCATTTACTTGAAATGGATTTACCGATTTATTTGTTTATTTATTTATTTATAATATACTGTAACATAATAAACACACTGCAAGTATTTTCTTTAATTTATACGCTTGCTTCACATGAGACGATCGGTGGTGGGAGTGTGTTCCCACTGTTTATACAACAGCTACCACCGTATTCTAATTGTGGTGTTTCATTAGGATTTGAGTGAAAAAGATTATGGTGCGTACTTCACACACACACACACACACACACTACATCCTTGACCACCGAAGGGTCAAGACGTACCTGGCGCTCCTCTCGGAGCAGCCAGGTCAACTGTTAAGTTGGCCCATACCAACCCCCTCCCCTGAACCCTCCTCCCCACTGGAATACCAACAAGTTCTCGCCAGAAGTTACAATTTCATTTAGGAAAGGAACAGAACCAGTGTTAAACAGAGGTGAACAGTGCTTAAGTCAGTGAGAACAACTCAACAGTAACAGTCGTACCCAAGTTAACCTTCACACAGTGAGGTCCCAGGTACCCAGTGATAACAGCCCGTGAGACCCAACAACAACCAGCGATGTGTTAATCCGTTTACGATAGGAAGGCCTAAGATCAAACCTCACTCATATAACACCATCTGTGAGGGAATTACTACACCACATGTCCCTCACAACACCATATGTGAGGGAATTACTACACCACGTCAAGTCCCTCATCACACCATCTGTGAGGGAATTACTACACCACGTGAGGTCCCTCATAACACCATCTGTGAGGGAATTACTACACCACGTCAGGCCCCTCATAAAACCATCTGTGAGGGAATTACTACTGCAAACAGGGTGTTTGTTCCCAGCCCTAGATCTTGACAGGCCCAGAAATATTGGGTCAATAATTTTTTTTTAATACAGTTTCTTTTTACAAATGAAAATATGCAGCTGTCTGGACATAGTGTGAGAGTGTGATGCTGGTTTAAAGGTGTGAAGGTCTTTGAGGCTGCTGTGACGATGTACTGTATGTCTGTGAGGGCCATGGGCATTTGCAGGGAGGTGCAATGGAGTACACTTGCACTCCCTAGAAAATGATAAATGTTCTTTTTTTAATTCACGTTCACAACATGTGTACAAAGTTGCAAGTTTTTAAGTGAATTGTTTGTTCCTTAATGTTCCCGTAAAGGACACTTTTGTTAAGCCGGTACTTCTCACAATTCCTCTGGAAGCTGGGCTTGGCTGGTTGACTCAGATAAGACCGTCATGATGTCGACAACACAGAGAAACCATGTATACCTGGTGTTAGGTGATGATGAAGCCGTGGCCACTTGTCATCAAAATTGACCACGTATGCATTATTTTACAGTTAGTTTAACAGCAATTTTCAGAAATACTTTGCATTTGTAGGTGTGGTTTTTTTATTTTTATTTTTTGCCGGTACATACTGAATAATATTTGGGTAACTGTACAATTTATCTAGTACAATACGACAAATAACTATAATCACTACTGTATGTAATATTCGTTCATATTATTATTATTATTCATAAATGAAAATAGGAGCAAAAGAAATAGAGTACTGTAGAATGTTCTGAGCTTAGTATCATTTGTGATTAATTTTTTTTT
Source organism: Homarus gammarus (assembly GCA_958450375.1). Lineage (NCBI taxonomy): Eukaryota > Metazoa > Arthropoda > Malacostraca > Decapoda > Nephropidae > Homarus > Homarus gammarus. Next base: position 301,814 of record CAUDMG010000777.1, on the reverse strand, counting down.
ACACCTACTGCCTTGAAAATTATTTACAATTATAAGCATGCTTCAAAAATTTGCTGCAATGCCTTTATGTTTACCAAGCATGTCACTTGCAAAACCAAGTTCTGGTGGAAATATGAAGAAATATCAACTGGTTACTGAATGTGGGAAAAAAAAGTTAAGTGATATCTACAGCACTGATAATTTTGCTGAGGAGTCACAGTCCTGTTTAAAATGTGGCCAGTGTCAACATTTCCAGAAGAAATATGCATATTATTTCGGTCCAACCTTGTCCTAGACGGATCTTGTAAAGTAGTGTGATTTGTTTCCTGCTATTTTAGAAGCCCTATTGATCTCCACACTTCCAGCCTCCACTTGTGAAGTAGAACAGTCATTTACCATGCTGAGACGTGTCAAGGCATAGCGTCTATCAACAGTGTCAACTGAATACAGTACTTGTATGGATTGTGCATGTGCAGCGTGCGTCGCCAAAAGGTGTTAGATAGAAAGAAAGCCTTCACTGAATGCGGGATTGGTTGTCTTGGAGCTGATAAGCGCTGCCTGCAGTAGAGTATTTATTTAACCATTGAAATGATACTGCTAATGTTCTGAGCAAGTTACCATCATGGCAGACAGCTAGCATTGGCCATTCCTAGATTTTGGGGATTAATGATATAAAATGAATTATTTTTTTTTCTTTAATGTTTAAGGTCAACCCTATGATAATTTTAGTGATTGATAATTTGGTAATAACACTGATAAGCGATATTGCTCATCATAAAGTACTTGATAGTAACTCAATTATAATTGATCAACTTTTATATGGGTGTATATCCAGTATCTGCTTTGAATAAACTGATATGTCAGGTCTTGTCTTGCATTCTTGCACCCCCTTGGAAAAACTCTTTTGGACACCCATGTGTGATGCTGTATGCCTGTGAGGGTGTGTTAGGCTTTTGTGGCAGTGTATGCCTGTGAGCCTGCTGTGATGGTGTATGCCTGTGAGGCTGCTGTGATAGTGTATGTCTGTGAGGCTGCTGTGATGGTGTATGTCTGTGAGGCTGCTGTGATGGTGTATGTCTGTGAGGCTGCTGTGATGGTGTATGTCTGTGAGGCTGCTGTGATGGTGTATGTCTGTGAGGCTGCCGTGATGGTATATGTCTGTGAGGCTGCTGTGATGATGTATGTCTGTGAGGTTGCTGTGATGTTGTGTGTCTGTGAGGATGCTGTGATGGTATATGTCTGTGAGGCTGCTGTGATGGTGTATGTCTGTGAGGCTGCTGTGATGGTATATGTCTGTGAGGATGCTGTGATGGTGTATGCCTGTGAGGCTGCTGTGATGGTGTATGTCTGTGAGGCTGCTGTGATGGTGTATGTCTGTGAGGATGATGATTTCATGCCAATATTCACCACACACGGCTTGCGGTCATGTAGAAAGTCTTCTATCCACTCTAGGACATTTCCCCGAATTCTGTACCCTTCCATTTTGATTTTCAGCCTTTCGTGGGGTACACTGTCGAAAGCCTTGGCAAAATCTAGGTAAATATTGTCGATATTACCACCCTGTTGCAGAATACAGGTAGTCGTCGACTTACGACCTATGCGACTTACGTCTGTTCGACTTTACGACCGGCGGTACGACAGTTTTGGCCCCAGCCCCAGTGTAAATAATAAACCAATTGTACTGTAGTATGCAGTGATTTACTTAAACCTGACGACCGTAACAATAATGAACAAAGAAAATGTTGATAAAATATGACTTAAAGATGATTATATTATCATTACACATTACAGTATAATATGCGTAAGGTAATTATAACATAGGCCGACTTACGACCAGATCAACTTACGACCGGTCGGCCGTAACCAATCTAGGTCGTAAGTCGACGACTACCTGTATGAGTGTGAACTCATTCCAGACCAGACTTGACCAACATTGGCGCAGGTACCGATATATTTTGAAGCCAGTACTTGCCCAGTGCTGTGTAACATGTTAAGGCCCGTCCACACGATCGAGCAGTGCCCAGCGGGCACGCACTAAATGCCCGTTATCGGGCAAAATTGGCGGGCAAACCAGTGGATTGCCCGTGCCCGTCGTTGAGCGAAATCATGGTCCGCCTGCCTGGTGGTTTGCTGCCGGATATGGAGCGACGACTCTGCCAGACAAACGATAAAACCGGAAAACCGACATTCCTATAATATTGTCATTAATATCCAACATTACACAAGCCTGCAATACAAGACACGTGTTATTATTGGAACCTCACGTGACTGTCAAAAACAGCTGATCACTACGCCACCGCTGACCTCGGGGGTCGGGGTCCTCAAGTCGGTGAGGTATGAACAGAGATACTGACAGAACGTATGCTAGCACTTTGTAAAACCTGAGTTAAGTACTGCAAATGTGATACGTATATGTTCCCCGCTCGGTCCAGATGTCCAGTGTATAACCAAATAAGCTTATGCAATGTACATTATTGGCGTGACAATAAACGGGAGATTGTTTATGTATTATGTAATGAGGACATTCGTGTGTGTTCTTCGTTCCTGCCGCTCTCCTCACTCTAGTCCCATAGCTTCCTGTCTATGCATATCATAATTCTTACATTATTCAATGAATTTTTATGTACTACAAATCTCACCTGCAAGTAATCTTCCTTGAGTATTTCATACATGGCTTGACAAGTTGCAGATATTATGCGAGACAAACTTTGTTTTGATATCCTCGTTCTGAAGTGACGTGTAGGTGCACCCAGTTGAAAGATATATGAGCGTTGCCACCTAGACGAGCCTCTGCAGATATACTCTCCCTCATATTGGTATTTTGTTTTTTTATATATGGTTCCACTTTCGCTAGAAGTTTGTAAAAGGTGTTGGGGTCCATTCTCATGTAATTGGTGAAGTCTTGCTCATGTCCATCCTGCAGTTCACGTAAAATAGTGGCATGACTTCCCAATACTTTTCTTCGACCTAACCACTCTTTGCACCATTCCCATTTCTGCATTTGGTTCTTCTCTTTGCACATAACAGCAATTATTATAGTACACAAGGCTATTCGCTTTAACTGTCCGGCGATTATTCCTGCGACACACCATGGTGATCATACTGCACCCGCCACTGCCGACCACCTACTAGCTACTGGCGCCCGATTATGACTGCCGCCAACCACCCCTGTGTGTACAACAACACACAGGCAGCCCGCCAGGCACTGCTCGATCGTGTGGACGGGGCTTTACACACGAGACGATCAGTGGCGAAGAGGATAAAAGTACAAGTACTGTTAAAGATAAATCAATTGAAAAACTGAAATACTATTTAAACTTAAGGAATATACAGTACTGTATATGCTAGAAATAAACAGTGTAGTGTATCAGCAGGAAATCAAGAATGCCTCAAGAAAATTTTATAATCGACTACTGAATGAGAAATACAAATGGTACAAAGGCCAGGTAGTAGAGCCAGTACAGGGATTATGCCCAAGGATTGAAAGAGTATGAGTGAAGAGATCAGTTGACAAAATGAAGACTGGAAAGGCAGCTGGAAGCTCTGGAATAGTTGCAGAAATGCCGAAAGCATCAGCAATGCAATCATAATGGAATGCACTGTTCCAGATGACTGGTGGAAGAGTGATCGTGAATACTTACCGTACAAGGGGTAAAGAGGATGCACCTAAAAGTGAGAACCATGGAGGCCTGATGTTGCTAGATCAGTTTATGAAAGTTGTGGAAAGAATAATTGAGAAATTGATAAGTTTGGATGTATGTCAGGTAGGGGGGACCACAGAGACAATATTTATGGCCGGGTAGCTACAGGTACAAGAGAAATCTCTAGGGTACCGCTTGAAGTAGTAAAGTAGGCAGTGATAAATGTTGGAGTCGAGGAATGCCTTGTTCGAGTGGTTATGACGTGAGTATATGAGGGCTCAAAAGCCTCTGTGATAATGGTGAGGAATCTGAGGTGAAAGCAGGGGTCTGTCTTGAGCCTCCTTATGTTTTTCATGGTGCTGTTGGCAATATCACGGGACTATAGGATGGGTCTGCCATGAGAGTTGTTGTATGTTTGGCTTTGTGCTGATAGCAGGTAGTACTGAAAAGACAGTGGAGAAATTGAAGAATTGGAGGATGGAATAGTTAAAGGGCCTCGTGAGGGTGAATGTGGCGAAAACAATAGTGTTGATTTTGGGTGGGGGTGAAGGATCTATGGTGGAGAGTGGAAAATGGCCATGTGCTGTCTAAGAAAAGTGTTGGCAGCAGCTCAGTAAAGTGCAATGAATGAGGAAGGTGAGTGGGTGCACAAGAGGTACAGTGGAATAGAAGTGAAAATATATAAAATTCAAGTAGAGACTGTTGAACAACAACAAAATGGGATAGGGAAGGTGTGTGTGTGCGCATGTGAGAAGAGGGAAAATGGTGGCAATATTGTGAGGTGACCTCAGTTGAAAAAATATGCAAATCCGTCGCATGTATTAGCTTTGGTAAACAAAATACGTTGTATTGTATCGTCAAATGTTAAAATACTTTCTCCCTCTGATGTCTCTCAGAACGGCAGCTGACCGTGTTGTCAACCGTTGGAAACTCCCAACGTCAGCTGACCTTGTCGCGTTGGAAACTCCCCTCTGTGTGGCGTTCATCTTCGTGTCTTTTAAGATTACTGCAAAATTAATCGCATTTCTAAAATCTAAGAATGAATACCATATTTGCTTTAAAGATGTGATGTCTGTGGTGTTAAAAACCTGGATGAGGTACTTTATTTTGTGCAAGTTACACCGACTGCCAAGAAAAATGAAATCGTTGTTGCTGCCGTTGCCAGACGCCTCTATTGTGCAAGACGTTGTACAGTGAGGGGACAGTTCATAACTGCTGGGGATTCTGTAAGGGAATACACACAGTGGGTTTCCCATGTGCCTCTATTTACGTAACCGCGCTTCACCCTTGAGGGGAGAGTTTAGCAATAAGTTATAACTCGAATTTTTAAGTAAAAATGGTACTTATATTTTCAGCCCTCATGACAAAATTTATATTAATGAAATTTTATGCTTTCTTCTTTATTAGTGAAACTTTTCCCAAACTCCAAATTTGGACAATAAAAAGTGTATTTTAAATAAAATATAAGGTTTCATATTTTTCACTCAAAAAAAAAAAATATTGTATTTATAATAAAAAATAAAATTAAGTAGGCACACCTCCATCCAGTTATACCAAAATATTTAACGCAGATTTAAATAGCATTTCACATAATGCCGTCACTTGACACTCTTCAGATAGGCAACCACTAAACATTTTCAGGTGTGATTGCTCACAACTGTAAAATTGGGGTTTTAATCAGCTCGTTATGATATAAAGGCGATTTTAGAATAAAAGAAATATGGACAATAGAGTTGTTAATTGAGACGGCCAGAGGTCTACCAACCAGCACCTCACCTGCTGAGACAGACTACAACGTTCACAATTGTCTAGTTTATACTTCAGAAGAAAAGTGGATAATTTAATACTTGTAGAAGTGTATAAGTACTTCAAAGGAAACTACTAGAGGTCACAGCCTCGAGTCAAAGAAAGTACTGTATCAGTGCAGAAAATTATCAACTAATTTCTTTGGAGCGAGTTGTGAATCTCGTATAAAAACTTGCTCCAAGTGTGAGCTCATAATTTCAAGTCTGACAAACACTGGAACATTATTAAGTACTTCAGGAGCCCGTACTGTATAAACCCAGTACTTGCCACTAGAGCGCAACAGGCTAGCCTGTTGACAAGTGACAAAGAGAACAGAGTAATAATTACAACAATAATAATGATATTGATAACAGAATTTTTAGCATAAGGAAATATCGGATTTCTTAAATAGTAGCCCCCAAGAACAGAATTTCAACTGATGATCAGAAGATTTTACGTTGGATTTTTTTTCTTTTTTAACCTGTACTGTTTGTGTGTCCGTCAACTGCGAAATAGAAACACTTTCTACATATTTATTTTTATTTCCAAAATTCAGACTGGTATGTACACGAACTATAATGTACTGTAGATACAACGTAAATTAATTACACCATTGTTAACTTAACCTTACATAATTTAGGTATATTTTAGCGACATTAAAATGGCATGTAAAATCTTAAATGCAATAAAGCGCATTTTTCCACGCAATTAATATCCATGAAGTTATAACATTTAAAACAAATGTTATCCCGCAGTCTCTACTGTATAGAGTTAGACAAATCGAGTCTGAACGTGTTTAGTTATGTACTGACAGTATATACTGTAGTAAGCTTTAATCATTTTCCATAACCAACATTAAATCTTTTGAAAAATTAATAGATTACAAAATAATCTGACAATGAAGTTCAGAAAATGATCCTGACATAGATACAGTCAAATATCTTCTCGGTGAACTCGGCTGATGGACTCCTGCCAAGAGTGAGGTTATTCGAGTGGAAATTTCAATGCACAAGTTGTTGTCTGACATAAATTGTTTACCTATAAACCACATGTAAATGTTTTTAAAGTAGTAAACCTACTTGATTTATTTAATTGTGGTATACATATAAGTTCCTTCATGGTCTATTTACCACACCTCCTCGATTCATTTACAAGTTTAAACCCCATAGTAACAAATACCATCGTACATCTGCCACACGTTATACATGATCAAGGGCAAGATTTCGGGCCATATAAGGAAGGTCTTTGAAGATGAAAACTGTTAATTTTTAAGTAAGTATAGGCCCAGATCATGTTTAGCAGCAAACATTAATGTCATTGCCCCCTATTTCAGTTTGTTACAATATATATTATTTCCTCGTGTCATTTGTCACAATATACGCGTGGGAAGTAAGAACTTTTTACACAAAGTTGCCAGTGAGCAGAAACCGTCCGTCTAGTGGCGAGCTGAGCCTTGAGTGCCCCTCAGAGCACAGTGGGTACTTGAGCATCATTCTGCAGCTAGACTTGGCCGGTGGAGGGTGAGGGTCAGGCGTCATCATACCGACACTCGAGAGATAAGGTGAGTCGCTCGAATATTTCATTGCTATTTCCAATATTTGTCTTATATTATGAAGCTCTGCAAAAAAGCCTGGTTGGTGGCTTTTTTCAGAATAGACGAATATAAACCTAAGCTGGAGTGAAGTTCTAGAGAAAGATTCTGCACATTAGTTTTATCCCGCAAAGTGAACGTATATTTACTTAAGGTAGAGTTTCTGAATAACTTTGATGCTATATTATATAAAAGAAAAATTGTGCTTTTACTCGTATGAACAATTAGGTGCATACTTTAATCGTTATTTACGAACCTATTCATCGTGCGAATCTTTGTGAATTCGGGCCTAAACACGCTTAAAATGTAGTCGTCTTTAGCTCAAAGGTATTATGATTATATGTCAGGTAATACGTTTGTTATTTCATTAGCTGGAAATAATATAAGAGTGGAGCTAATGAAAAAAGGTGATTCTTTTGAGTAAGATGAAGTTCAATTATCGTTTGGTATGCAGTATAGATTAATAAGATAAACAAGGTTCGGTCAGCAGGGATGCAATTGCTTTGGGCTGCTGTGACTCGCAGGACCGGCTCTCAGTTTAGTTATGCTAGACAGCCACAGCCGGGTGTGAAGAACATGTGTACTGTATACTGTAAATAACCATACAGAAGACTACCCCCACCTCTCTGTCACCGATCCACTTTGCCTCGGAAAGCGTGGAAGTATAAAATGACACGTGGAAGCGGTTTTTAGCATTTTTTAGGGGACCACATCTGTTTAGGATGCGTTAGCCCCTCCCCCCCCCCCCCCCACACACACACCAGAGACGCTGTATGTAGCTTTTGATTTTTAATTGTTGATGACTATTGCATGTAGTAATTATAATATAATCTTAGTTGTTAAAACACCTAAATACATTACGTCAACAGCATTCTCTCATCAAGGAGAAGCCTAGATTCGACACTGTTGTTACAATTGTTATAATAATAATAATAATAATAATAATAATTAACGGTTTATTGAAAGAGCTTGACAGCCAGAAGGCTGAAAATATACAGTTACATATTTGGGGAATGGGTTACGAATTACAAATAATATACAAGTAACATAAGTGATACAAATAAGATATATAATAACTAGATGGGGAAAAGCTCAAACTACAGGGCATTTCAACATAGTGACAGTGCAAGGAGTAGTGTTTACTGGGAGTGAATACACTGGTTTATTACAAGTTATTGATAATTTTTACAATGGTTGGGACTGGACTGTTCTTATAGCGATCAGTTCGTGCACGTATGAGCTGGATGCGGTTGTGGTGTCGAACAGCAATTCTCGGGCTAGGGATCTCAGGTGGGAGTAGGAGCCGGTGTCGAGGATGGTGTAGAAGCTTCTTACCAAATTTGCAGATGAGGTCGTGGTGATGGTCAGTGAGAGTCGAAAGGGTCAGTGTGTTGAGCGCTTCTTGATATGTGGAGTAGGAAGGGGAGAGAATAATCTTGCATGCCCTCTTTTGCACTTTTTCTAGGTGTTTACGTTGTGTGGCATTTAGGGAGGAAGACCAGGTGGGGGAGGCATAGGTGAGCTTGGGAAGTATGAATGTTGTGCAAACACTGAGGAGCTCGGGTGCAGGAACTCCGAGGGACTCGAGTCGGCGGAGGAGGTGGAGATGGAAACTGGAGGATTTGACAACTTCACTGACGTGTGGTTTCCAATTTAGTTTGTTGTCTATGGTGACGCCGAGGAGCTTCGTGGAATCTACAACCTGGAGTGTGTTCGGACCTAGAGTAATGGAAGGAGATGGGACAATGTCGGAGGAGAGGTTGATGTGCATAACCATGGTCTTGGTATGGTTGATGGTGACATGGTTGTTGGTGGCCCACTTTTGGAGACTGTTCAATAAATCCTGAAGGGCGGTATAGTTGGGAGCAGAATTGTTGACGCTGATCCCAATGGTGGAGTCGTCGACATATTTCCAGCGAGCAGGGGCTTCTCTTAGGGCATCATTGATGAGCATAAGGAAGCAGAGTGGTCCCATCTTGGTGCCTTGAGGGACGCCACAGGTGAGTGACTGAAAGGTGGAGACAGCCCCTCGGAAGCGTACAGCTTGGCGTCGGTCACTGAGGAAGTCTGTAAGCCATGGTATAAGACTTCTCCGAAGCCCGAGGTCAATAGCTTTGTTGATGATTATATTGTGGTCGACTAGGTCGAATGCTTTAGTGAAATCAATGAAGGCGACAGCTACAGACGTTTTTCGTTTCTCGAGATGGCGGTATATGTAATCGAGAAAGCTGACAAGACAGTGAGTGGTGGAGGAAGTTTTCATGTTGCCAAATTGCTGAGGGTCTACGACTCCTGCAATATCAGCATAAGCCCAGTCGAACACAAAACTTTCACAGATTAGGCTGGGTATTGGGGTGATTGCAATAGGTCGTAGGTGATTTAAGGATTGTGGGCTGGTTGACTTGGGCACTGGTGATACATAAGAGGTCTTCCAGTCAGCTGGGCATCTGGCTTGACTGAGAGAAGCATTGATGATGGAGCATAGGGGTTTAGCAAGCTCCGGGGAGAACTCCTTGAAGAGTTTCATTGGTAAGTCAATGGGGGTGGTAGAGCGTTTTAATTTTAGTTTGTCCAGGCGTTTTGCTACTTCAAATTCTTCTACTAAGTCAGTGGGAAGGGGGGCTGGTAGGTAAGCAGGGTGAGTGGTTGGGTCAAGCCGGGGGAGCGTTTGGCATATAGTAGCGAAATGGTTATTTGTTTGCTCAGCTGCGTCAACATTAGTGAGATGGCTAAGGAAGGGGAGGGGGTGTGTCTTATTGTTTAGTCCACAGAGTTCTTTAAGCTTACCATACCATTGACTGATGTTGGTCTGCTTCAGGTGTTGTAATTTGGTTGGGTAGTGGGACTTCTTTGCAGTGCGTATTTCGCGGATGACTCGGTTGCAAAGGGACCTGTAGCGGATGTGGTCATTGAGATGAAAGGCTCTGTCTCTCTGTTGCATAAGTCTTTTGATCCGAGGTGTGATCCAGGGCAAGTCAGCTGGGTGAGATCTGACTGACTTCTCGGGGAAGAAGTGGTGGTGAGCTTCCGTGGTGGTGTTGGTATAATTTATCCATTTGGTTTCCACGTCATCCACGCCAAGTACTTCAGTCCAGGGATGGTGAACTATCCACTGCCCGAAGAGGCGCACTGCAGAGTCAGTAATCGGCCTGTAGGTCTTGATGTAGGGTCTCTGTACTTGAGTGGGAGTGGCAGCTGGGGACCAGAGCACTGATAAGTGTGTGCTAAACCCGATAGGAGGCATTGGTTGAGGTGGTTGGTACTGGTCCGCTAAGTCAGTTAAGATAAGGTCAAGGGTATTTTGACCGTGTGTGGGGAAGGTCACAACTTGTGATAGTGATAGCTGGTCCTGGATATCAGTGGTGTCAATTTCATTTAAATCCCCACATAATACTAACTTGGCACATGGGTACCTAACTCTGAGGTGGTCTGAGGTGGTAATGAGATGATTGATAAGAGTGTCTCTGGTGGTGAGCCAGGCGGATGGTATGCCACACAGATTATGATGGAAGCAGTGTGGCGCGGGTGGGCTGGTGGCACAACACATACCCATAATGCTTCCACATCTGCTTGGACTTGAACATCCAGGCGTGACGGGCGTAGGTCATCTTGACAGAAGAGGGCAACGCCCCCTCCGCGTCTATGTGAACGAAGGTGATGAAAGAGTTGATATCCCTCAATATGACACGTTTCAGGCACAATTTGCCAAGCCTCACATATGGCAACGACGCTCGCGGCGGCTGACCTGACTGTAGTTGCCAGCTCGTCGAACTTGTTAGCTAGGGAAGTGACATTGGATAGCAGTAGAGACAGGAGATCATACCATATCCGTGGAACTTCAGTGTAGTGGTACGGTCTGTCAGGGGTGGGTTTCTCCGGTTTCCTAGTGGAGGTTACGGTTCTAATGGGCTTATGTGTATGACGGCCTTGTCTACGGCTACGCGCGTGGAATATGTTCAGTGACTTCAGTCTGTGTTTGGTGTCGTGTGCAGGAACTCATTGCCTATGCAATCTGTGACCAAATAGTCGCCATGCGTGTGGTGACACGATACGTAGACTGTGCATACCCGGCTTTGGCAACAATATATTAACAAAATACGATATGGTGTATCGTAAGGTTACCAGATTGTTGATTCCAAAATGTGGGACACACCATTTTTCTTCGGGGGGGGGGGGGGGGATAGATAAATATGAATCAAGATTAAGTGTTATTTGGATTATTAATAACATTTGAAATTTAAACGAATTTTGAAACGCTATATATATGGACCTGGACTAACTTCTGACATTCTTATTTAGGAGAAATTTGTCAATATAGTTAATTTTCTACGAAGATATGATATTGGCATGTGTACAACTACGTGAACAGCCTGACAGTTCTTTCAGCACAATATATATATATATATATATATATATATATATATATATATATATATATATATATATATATATGCAAGTAAAGCGCTTTCGTGTAATTCACATCTTCAGCGGTGAGTACAGACTGTCCTCACCCCTGAAGATGTGAATTACACGAAAGCGCTTGGGAACTTCGTGTTTTCTTCCTTCCTTGTGGTTATCAGCATATATATATATATATATATATATATATATATATATATATATATATATATATATATATATATATATATATATGCAATCAGTTTACATGCATAGGACTATAGGCAAACGTCAATCAAATCATATTTGTTTTCATGACATTGATTTTGTAATAAAAAAAAGTAAACTTTTTCCGTGTCTGCCTTGTTCCTTTTAATTAACCTCCCTGATTTACCCCCCCCCCCCCCCTCCCCAAATCCGCCAGCGTTAACTCACAGAAGACCACTTCAACGGCCTATACGTAGGCCAACGAAATTCGCAAATTTAATTCCCACTGGCTTCACTGTACCGGCTACAACAGCAATTTATGTATGGGCGTTTGACGATCGATCTTCGGTGAATTAAATTTGAACCATCACTGAATTAATTAATGATTTTAGCAGGAACAGACGACTGAGAGATGACTGAAAGCCAAACAATAAGCAGCATATTCAGCTGGTTTGTTTAAATGTGCCGCTATGGTGCAATGTATATACTGATCAACTATTTGTGAACATGGTTGTTCCCCGCAGATTAAAAATGTTCTTTAGGTAAGATAAATTATTCTTTGTATAAGAAAAATATTGTAAGATAAGTATTTTAGTCACGGAAATAGTTTTCAGCGTTACGTCCCTCGTTATATTTTTAATTGAATGTAATGGTTTCTGAGAGGAAAATTTTTGTGCCAATTACTCATCCGACTTGAAGCACCGTCTGTACGTGGTCAAGTTCGTCATTTTGTCTTTCATTAAACCAACGATATGGTACAAAGGAACTTAAAGTGTAATTGGTATGCAGGTTAGGATATAATTGGCACCCTTACTGTATACAGCAGAGAAGATGTGTAAGAACTGACAAAGATGTGATGTTGCAGCCTGCTTTATAGGAGTATATTTGGGTGTTTTGTGTTTTCTGTTTGGGATAATTGTCAAGTACCGTATAATTATTTTATTGAAGTTACTGGATTCATTTCGAATATTCTAAGAATATTTATCGTCTATCATTAAGGTTCAAGCACATTAATTGCCCAGATCCTGTGAGAAAATTATAGTACCCACACATTTTTTATGAACTATTTGTAAATTTAATTTTTTCAGTTATCCTAAAGACCATGACAGCAAGCAGAGAACAATGGGCGGTGTCGATATTGGTGGTGATGCTGTTGAGCGGCTATGCTCAACCGGCCTCTTTCTCCAATCTTCCAGGTGTGGATTTTATTTATTTATTGTTTTTGTTTTTAATGCAACTTGTCTCTCAGTAATTAGCTGATCAGCCAACAGGGGGTTATCTAACCTTTAGTCATCATCCACATAAGCGTACATTGTGCAGTCACTGTCGTATGCTAAACCGGACAGTCTTGTGCGCATGCGTCATCTAACTTTAATTTTAATGTGGAACACATTTATCATGAGTGGTGTGTATTAACAATTTAGTATAGTTATTCTACTATCTGATCACACAGGACGGATATGTGTAGCGGAAGGTGTGGACTGCTCCCGGCTGAGTCAGGTGTCTGGAGGGCTGCTGACCTGCACACCCGTGAGAGACAGGTAATTACACCCCATACTGGTCTCATGTGTGATAGATATGACTTGTATTGTAGGACTTTGAAATGCTGGATATGTGACTCATGTTAATTATGACTCGTGTGGTGGTAGATCTTTGACTCATCAGGTACTGTAGATACAGTATGTGACTCGTACGTGGTAACTATCTAAATTCAATAATTATGTGGTAAATATGACGTGTGGTGTTGAGACATATGTGTGTGGTAAATGACATATGGTCAATATGATACATAGGAGATAAATGTGACATTTGTGCTACTGTATATTATGTGAGAGGTGTATTGCAGACTTATGACAGTTATAACATGTACAGTACTCGTATATATGAAAAATTTTGTGGTATGTAATTTTTTTATATACAGTGTGTGTGTGTGTGTGTGTGTGTGTCACCTCTCTTATGTGTGCATCATACCATTTCGTAAGCTTTCTGCATTTCTTGACTTATTGATACTGGTGGAAGGTTGTTCTAAGGATCACCAGTTTATTTTTAAAATGTTTGATAGATTTTTTTTTTTACTTGTCGAGGCTGCGAGCTTATCCCCAGGTGTGTATGTTTTTTTTTTTTTGGGGGGGGGGGGGGTGGTCTCTTTTATTTTGAGGGGAATCTCGTGTGTTAATGAAGTGTTTATGAAGAAATTTGTTTGCCAAAGATGTTTAATCGTCTGAGATATTCCACTTAGTGCCCAAAGAATAGGAATCAGCCTAGTGACACCGCCTGGAAGTACATATTAGGTGGGACCTGCTCGTCTACTTTTTTTTTTTATTCTAATGACCGCACCAGGATACAGAACCTTACTAACAATTATTATGAATCTTTTGAAAACGATGATACTTCAGTATAGTATTATAATAGCAGTCATATAACAGACTTATTTTACCGACCTTCTCGCATTCAGTGCATAGCCTCGTTACAGCTTAAACAAACACATACAACTACGTGGTGGGGTTGGGGATGGGTGGGTAGGGGCCCTACCATGGTAGTCGTGGGCTTGGGAGATGGGTGTTGTGGGGTCCCTCGAGGACGGGGGGAGGGGATGTTGGAGCGTCCTTGGCTTCACGTAAGCTGATGAGGATGTTGTAGTGAGGCGCACTGGGGAACAAACTCTCTCTCTCTCTCTCTCTCTCTCTCTCTCCGTCCCTTCCTTATTAATTCCTTGTTCCCTCCGTATTAACCCCTACTTTCTTTCCCATTAACTCCCACTGTTTTCCCTGTTTACTTCTAGTACCTCCCAGTAATGCCCAGTGCCTCTTCAATAATCTCTAGTACCTTCCGAGTGACCTCTAGTACGACACCCAGTAACCCCCAGTAGCTTTTCAGTAACCTGTAGTAAATCTCCAAGTAACCTTCATTACGATACCCAGTATGTCCCGAAGTATCTCCTCGGGTGTCTTTCCAATAACGTCAGGTACAGTGAAACAATCTGCCAGAGAGGAATGTGTGAGATCATTCAAGACTAAACTTAACAAACACTGGCGCAGGTGCAGATACATACTGCAGCCAGTACTTTCTAACACTGCTTAACAGAGCCATGACCGGCTAACATGCTGATCAGTGGCAAAGAGAATAAAGTATAGTAAAAGTATTCCCAAGTAATCCCTAATACTGTGCCTCCCTAGTAACCTCCATTACCATTTCTAATAACTCCCAGTAACTCAGAATACACCCCTGTAACCTCTTCCAGTAACTTGAAGTAAACCTCATTAATTAACTACGGTATATCTTCAATATTCCCTCCGTACCTCCTGAGTAACCCCAATACCTTAAGTACTTCCCTGGTAACCCATAGTACCTACCCCTTTAACCCTCCTAGTACTTCCTCTATAACTCAATGCACCCCCAGTACCTATAGTACCCAGTAACCCCCTTAACCTTAACCCCAGCATGTCCTCTATAACCACACGGACTACCCAGTAACTCCTAAAACCTTCTTCGGTAATCTCTGGTACTAACCCAAGTATGTGCCTCAGGGTGGACTGCCTGAAGAAGATGAGGGACCACGAGGCTGACTTCGGCTTAGCGGGAGCAGAGGATCTCAATGTGGCGGCTGATTCGTTTAGTGGCAAATTCCAGGCAGTCATTCAGCTATGTGAGTATCAATGTCTGACTCTCTCTCTACCACCTCATCAATGTCTTATTTTTTCTCCCTCTACCACCCCATCAATGTCTTGCTCTCTCTCTACCACCCCATCAATGTCTTACTCTCTCTCTACCACCCCATCAATGTCTTACTTTCAATCTACCACCCCATCAATGTCTTACTCTCTCTCTACCACCCCATCAATGTCTTACTCTCTCTCTACCACCCCATCAATGTCTTACTCTCTCCCTACCACCCCATCAGTGACTTACTCTCTCTCTACCACCCCATCAATGTCTTACTCTCCCTCTACCACCCCATCAATGTCTTACTCTCTCTCTACCACCCCATCAATGTCTTACTCTCCCTCTACCACCCCATCAATGTCTTACTCTCCCTCTACCACCCCATCAATGTCTTACTCTCTCTCTACCACCCCATCAATGTCTTACTCTCCCTCTACCACCCCATCAATGTCTTACTCTCTCTCTACCACCCCATCAATGTCTTACTTTCAATCTACCACCCCATCAATGTCTTACTCTCTCTCTACCACCCCATCAATGTCTTACTCCCCCTCTACCACCCCATCAATGTCTTACTCTCCCTCTACCACCCATCAATGTCTTACTCCCTACCCCCATCAATGTCTTACTCTCTCTCTACCACCCCATCAATGTCTTACTCTCCCTCTACCACCCCATCAATGTCTTACTCTCACTCTACACCCCATCATGTCTACTCTCTCTACCACCCCATCAGTGACTTACTCTCTCTCTACCACCCCATCAATGTCTTACTCCCTCTACCCCCCATCATGTCTACTCTCCCTCTACCACCCCATCAATGTCTTACTCTCCCTCTACCACCCCATCAATGTCTTACTCTCCTCTACCACCCCATCAATGTCTTACTCTCTCTCTACCACCCCATCAATGTCTTACTCTCTCTCTACCACCCCATCAATGTCTTACTCTCTCTCTACCACCCCATCAATGTCTTACTCTCTCTCTACCACCCCATCAATGTCTTACTCTCCCTCTACCACCCCATCAATGTCTTACTCTCTCTCTACCACCCCATCAATGTCTTACTCTCTCTCTACCACCCCATCATGTCTTACTCTCCCTCTACCACCCCATCAATGTCTTACTCTCTCTCTACCACCCCATCAATGTCTTACTCTCTCTCTACCACCCCATCAATGTCTTACTCTCCCTCTACCACCCCATCAATGTCTTACTCTCCCTCTACCACCCCATCAATGTCTTACTCTCTCTCTACCACCCCATCAATGTCTTACTCTCTCTACCACCCCATCAATGTCTTACTCTCCCTCTACCACCCCATCAATGTCTTACTCTCTCTCTACCACCCCATCAATGTCTTACTCTCACTCTACCACCCCATCAATGTCTTACTCTCTCTCTACCACCCCATCAATGTCTTACTCTCTCTCTACCACCCCATCAATGTCTTACTCTCACTCTACCACCCCATCAATGTCTTACTCTAACTCTACCACCCCATCAATGTCTTACTCTACCACCCCATCAATGTCTTACTCTCCCTCTACCACCCCATCAATGTCTTACTCTCTCTCTACCACCCCATCAATGTCTTACTCTCTCTCTACCACCCCATCAATGTCTTACTCTCTCTCTACCACCCCATCAGTGTCTTACTCTACCACCCCACCAATGTCTTACCCTACCACCCCATCAATGTCTTACTCTCTCTCTACCACCCCATCAATGTCTTACTCTCTCTCTACCACCCCATCAATGTCTTACTCTCCCTCTACCACCCCATCAATGTCTTACTCTACCACCCCATCAATGTCTTACTCTCCCTCTACCACCCCATCAATGTCTTACTCTACCACCCCATCAATGTCTTACTCTACCACCCCATCAATGTCTTACTCTCTCTCTACCACCCCATCAATGTCTTACTCTACCACCCCATCAATGTCTTACTCTCCCTCTACCACCCCATCAATGTCTTACTCTACCACCCCATCAATGTCTTACTCTCTCTCTACCACCCCATCAATGTCTTACTCTCTCTCTACCACCCCATCAATGTCTTACTCTCCCTCTACTCTACCACCCCATCAATGTCTTACTCTCTCTCTACCACCCCATCAATGTCTTACTCTCCCTCTACCACCCCATCAATGTCTTACTCTCTCTCTACCACCCCATCAATGTCTTACTCTCTCTCTCTCTCTCTCTCTCTCTCTCTCTACCACCCCATCAATGTCTTACTCTCCCTCTACCACCCCATCAATGTCTTACTCTACCACCCCATCAATGTCTTACTCTCCCTCTACCACCCCATCAATGTCTTACTCTACCACCCCATCAATGTCTTACTCTCCCTCTACCACCCCATCAATGTCTTACTCTCTCTCTACCACCCTCATCTCTCTCTCTCTCTCTCTCTCTCTACCACCCCATCAATGTCTTACTCTCCCTCTACCACCCCATCAATGTCTTACTCTACCACCCCATCAATGTCTTACTCTACCACCCCATCAATGTCTTACTCTACCACCCCATCAATGTCTTACTCTCTCTCTACCACCCCATCAATGTCTTACTCTCCCTCTACCACCCCATCAATGTCTTACTCTCCCTCTACCACCCCATCAATGTCTTATTCTCTCCTCTACCTCCCTCTCTCTCTCTCTCTCTCTCTACCACCCCATCAATGTCTTACTCTCCCTCTACCACCCCATCAATGTCTTACTCTACCACCCCATCAATGTCTTACTCTCCCTCTACCACCCCATCAATGTCTTACTCTACCACCCCATCAATGTCTTACTCTCCCTCTACCACCCCATCAATGTCTTACTCTCTCTCTACCACCCCATCAATGTCTTACTCTCCCTCTACCACCCCATCAATGTCTTACTCTCTCTCTACCACCCCATCAATGTCTTACTCTCTCTCTACCACCCCATCAATGTCTTACTCTCTCTCTACCACCCCATCAATGTCTTACTCTCTCTCTACCACCCCATCAATGTCTTACTCTCCCTCTACCACCCCATCAATGTCTTACTCTCTCTCTACCACCCCATCAATGTCTTACTCTACCACCCCATCAATGTCTTACTCTACCACCCCACCAATGTCTTACTCTACCACCCCATCAATGTCTTACTCTACCACCCCACCAATGTCTTACTCTACCACCCCATCAATGTCTTACTCTACCACCCCATCAATGTCTTACTCTACCACCCATCAGTGTCTTACTCTACCACCCCATCAATGTCTTACTCTACCACCCCATCAATGTCTTACTCCACCACCCCATCAATGTCTTACTCTCTCTCTACCACCCCATCAATGTCTTACTCTCTCTCTACCACCCCATCAATGTCTTACTCTCCCTCTACCACCCCATCAATGTCTTACTCTCTCTCTACCACCCCATCAATGTCTTCTCTCCCTCTACCACCCCATCAATGTCTTACTCTCTCTCTACCACCCCATCAATGTCTTACTCTACCACCCCACCAATGTCTTACTCTACCACCCCATCAATGTCTTACTCTCTCTCTACCACCCCATCAATGTCTTAGTCTCTCTCTACCACCCCATCAATGTCTTACTCTCCCTCTACCACCCCATCAATGTCTTACTCTCTCTCTACCACCCCATCAATGTCTTACTCTACCACCCCATCAACGTCTTACTCTACCACCCCATCAATGTCTTACTCTCTCTCTACCACCCCATCAATGTCTTACTCTCTCTCTACCACCCATCAATGTCTTACTCTCTCTACCACCCCATCAATGTCTTACTCTCCTCTACCACCCCATCAATGTCTTACTCTCTCTCTACCACCCCATCATGTCTTACTCTCTCTCAACCACCCCATCAATGTCTTACTCTCTACCACCCCATCAATGTCTTACTCTCTCTACCACCCCATCAATGTCTTACTCTCTCTCTACCACCCCATCAATGTCTTACTCTCTCTCTACCACCCCATCAATGTCTTACTCTCCCTCTACCACCCCATCAATGTCTTACTCTACCACCCCATCAATGTCTTACTCTACCACCCCATCAATGTCTTACTCTACCACCCCATCAATGTCTTACTCTCCTCTACCACCCCATCAATGTCTTACTCTCTCTCTACCACCCCATCAATGTCTTACTCTCTACCACCCCATCAATGTCTTACTCTCCCTCTACCACCCCATCAATGTCTTACTCTACCACCCCATCAATGTCTTACTCTACCACCCCATCAATGTCTTACTCTACCACCCCATCAATGTCTTACTCTCTCTCTACCACCCCATCAATGTCTTACTCTCTCTCTACCACCCCATCAATGTCTTACTCTCTCTACCACCCCATCAATGTCTTACTCTCACTCTACCACCCCATCAATGTCTTACTCTACCACCCCATCAATGTCTTACTCTCTCTATCACCCCATCAATCTCTTACTCTCTCTACCACCCCATCAATGTCTTACTCTCTCTCTACCACCCCATCAATGTCTTACTCTACCACCCCATCAATGTCTTACTCTACCACCCCATCAATGTCTTACTCTACCACCCCATCAATGTCTTACTCTACCACCCCATCAATGTCTTACTCTACCACCCCATCAATGTCTTACTCTCCCTCTACCACCCCATCAATGTCTTACTCTACCACCCCATCAATGTCTTACTCTACCACCCCATCAATGTCTTACTCTACCACCCCATCAATGTCTTACTCTACCACCCCATCAATGTCTTACTCTACCACCCCATCAATGTCTTACTCCACCACCCCATCAATGTCTTACTCTACCACCCCATCAATGTCTTACTCTCTCTCTACCACCCCATCAATGTCTTACTCTACCACCCCATCAATGTCTTACTCTACCACCCCATCAATGTCTTACTCCACCACCCCATCAATGTCTTACTCTACCACCCCATCAATGTCTTACTCTCTCTCTACCACCCCATCAATGTCTTACTCTCTCTCTACCACCCCATCAATGTCTTACTCTCTCTCTACCACCCCATCAATGTCTTACTCTCCCTCTACCACCCCATCAATGTCTTACTCTACCACCCCATCAATGTCTTACTCTACCATCCCACCAATGTCTTACTCTACCACCCCACCAATGTCTTACTCTACCATCCCACCAATGTCTTACTCTACCACCCCATCAATGTCTTACTCTACCATCCCATCAATGTCTTACTCTACCACCCCACCAATGTCTTACTCTACCATCCCACCAATGTCTTACTCTACCACCCCATCAATGTCTTACTCTACCACCCCATCAATGTCTTACTCTACCACCCCATCAGTGTCTTACTCTACCACCCCATCAATGTCTTACTCTACCACCCCACCAATGTCTTACTCTACCACCCCACCAATGTCTTACTCTACCACCCCATCAATGTCTTACTCTACCACCCCACCAATGTCTTACTCTACCACCCCACCAATGTCTTACTCTACCACCCCATCAGTCTCTCTCTCTCTCTCTCTCTCCACCAATGTCTTACTCTACCATCCCATCAGCGTCTTATTCTCGCCTCAGCACCTGTCAACGTCTTATTGTCCTAAACTCCAATAATGTCTCAACTCTCCTCCACAACCCCACCAGTGTTTAATTCCCTCTACGTCACCTCATTAGTAATCTACTCCGTCAACATAATTACTATACCATAAAAGGCATAGCTTCTCTCCAAACCCCCTCCATTTCCCCCTGCAGTCCATTTTTATTGTCCCATGCCACTCGTTTTTCCCTAATGGGAGTTTTCACAACCATCCTTCTCATACCCATTAACACCATTATGTTTTTCTCCACCACTACGAGCATAGTCTGTGTAATACCTTTCTTTCTATAAACGAGAGGTAAACAGTGTGTGTGTGTGTGTGTGTGTGTGTGTGTGTGTTACACAGGTTAATGGAAACAAAGTTACTGTACTGTACTTTGTTACCGTCTACTGCTGCTATAAGCTCTACTGCCATCATTACCTATACCTTTTAAGAACCATCCATCTCTAGTTGACTCTTCTTATGCCCACAGTGACTGGCAAGGATGTGAGGAGTGTTTACCTTTTGGTGCATAATGCCTCCAACCCAAACATCAGGAGTGTGTGTCACCCAGGGATCAACCTCCAACGTTACTATCCCCGTGCTCTGTACCGCCCTGTCACCAGTACTTCTGATGAATTCCTCCCTGACATTGAGGTTAGGACACATCATGACTTAGTCTAGGGTAATTAGAACATGTCAAAATGGTATATGTAAGGGATAGAAATTCTTATTTTATTTCTGAGAAGAGATGTGCCATTGATAGACATTCCCTGGAAGAGCCTTCTGTCATCAAGGAGCTTCTGTTACTTAGCAGCAAGACACATTATCCATATGAATAATAGGTCAATTTGTAGTTGAGAACACAATTAGATATAGAGTGCAGTTTTTTTTTTCAGACAAAAACAGGTTGTCACATTGGTTGTGTACCATAGGTAAATTATTGTTCTACTCTTTTTTTCCCTTTTTTTTTTTTGAGGCGGTTGTCATAACAAATCAACGAAGATTGGGTGATGAGGCCCACCAAGGTCTCAAGACCTCACACCTCATGTTTTCTTCTCTGGGATCACCTTTATGGTTCATCTACCATGAACCATAAAGGTGATCCCAGAGTAAGAAATTGAGAATTGTGAAGTTCGGAGACCTTAGTGTACATTTGAGTGGTCCTTGTCACCCAATCTTTCTAAATAGGGATGTTATGAATCCCTTACCTGACAAAAGGAAAAAGAAGATCAATTTTATAAGGTGCATAACATATTAGACATCCTTAGAAAAAGATGAAATTCTTTGTTAATGAAAGTTTTTTTTTTACTTTGTGTAGGAAACATTTTGTACCTGTAGGAAAATTGTTTTAATATATGTGGGAAGAATTAGGGATAAGTCTAATGTATTTAAGGTATGTAGAGCCACTTCTGTGCATTATAATATTCATATCTGGTAAAGATTATCAGTATGATGGTTTTAAGGAAACTATATTGAATCATAAGTTTAATTCAGAAGACTGTAAGTTACTGGTTATAAGTTAACAACATTGTAACAAGCTTGTTTTTGATTAATCATATTTCATATTGTTGCACATGAAAAGGAAGAAGCTTCGAAAACAGCATTAAAAATCTGTATAAAGAGAGAAAACAAAGAATCAAACATTTAAACACTTAATTTGTAAATGAATAGAATGTAGATATATTAAATATAAAAAAAAATTGGGAGGAATTCATGAAAACAAAATACCTGTAGCTGCTTTTGATCAAATTTTCCTTATTCACCTACAGAGACATATTGAAGCACTGAGTAATGCCTGGGACAGAGCCTGTATTCCTGGAGCCTGGTCTCCTGACCCCTTCACTGATATGCAGCTCAGTGAGTAGACTTCCATTAGAGCCTTCACTCTCTCTACTTCTTCTCGGGTCCCAATGTGTACTGTAGCTATGTTATGCATCTGTCCAAAGAAATTACTTGTACACTGTAGTAGATGTAGGCATAGGGGAAAGATGTTGAATGACATCCAATAAACTTCTCTTCATGACCATTTTACAGCCATTTTCCATGCTTGTGTGGGTTAGCCATAATTCCCGGATGGCATGGTGTCCCTTTTGCCATCAGACAATTTGCATCAGGTTATATGGCTAGATGCCCTTCTTATCGTCACCCTACTTTTACAGAGTGGGAACCGGGCATTACAGTATATGTAGGATTTCCAAGTGCCCTCTTAGTTGGCTAGGCAGGGTCACTACTCCCGGGGTAGTCGAAAATTACCTACCAATCTGAATCTAAGGAACTTTTGTTGAGTCAAAATAAGCACCACAGTTATTACATATACATGAACACACTACTTACAAGGCCAAGCACAATCTCTTAGGATCTCTTGCATGTGGACATTGACACACACAAACACATGACTGCAGGTGTCAATCACTTTATATGCCTTCTGTTACAACCCACTTTGCGCAAGAAAAACTTGCAATTATGCAACTGGCCAGATTGGATGTGCTAAGCTAAGGCAATCAGTGTAGGTGTGTGTTTTGACTCTGCTTTGCAGTTGGAAAGTGTAGGCTTGGTGCGAGCATGTGGAGCAGTGTGTGTGTATGTAGCCACATCAGGGTAGAAGCAATTACCTGTACTGTAGTCTGCTCCCACATTCAGCAATGTATTGTCCATTGTTGTGTGTAAACCTATGCTACTCTCATTTCATATGGAAGTACTGTACAGTATATAAATTTGCCATTACAGTACTGTTGACTAGTACAATGTCGTGTAAGTGTCCCTACAGTTCATCTCCTAACCCCGATATTCATGCCCAAAGAAAAGGAGGACCACTTAACATTAGAAACAAAGTTAGAAATATTGAAGTAAACTGAAGCAAGGAAGGAGGGTTGTCTGCTTGTCTGCACTTGGTTGTGTGTTTGGCCCTAATGAGAGCACAATACATACCATTAAGAAGAATTCCGAAAAAAAAAAAATCTCAGTGATGCACTTACCATCTCTCTTGGCAAATATAAGAACAAAAAAAGAAGTCCTCTCTCCACAGCTGGGATAATGAAGATGGGGATCAGAGCATCAAGAAAGTAACTTATTTTATTTGGTTTAATGTGTTTTATATGCGTGAAGATTATTATTCAGGGGAGTTTTTATTGGATTTGTTATGAAAGTGTTTGCTTTTGGGAATGGGTGGGTGGGTGGATTAATACATGTAATGAATGCTCTCATTATGAGAAATTACTCCGTAAATTTTTTTTGGAACAAAACCCTTGCTTAAAGTAAGGGACACCGGTACACTTTAAACCCAGAGGCATCGTATCACAATCTTACTTGTTGTACAATAATCACCTTTTCTACCTTTATTTTGTTTACTCATGAATTCACATGCTTTACTGTACCAGCAACAGCTAATTCTTCCTTGATCTCATCCAACAGAGCAAAAGCACCCTAAGCTGTGTAGTATATGTCTTCGTCAGAACTGTGATGCTTCAGATCCTTATGCTGGCTCAAGGGCCATACAGTGCCTTCTTGATGGTGTTGCTGATGCTGCGTTCGTCTCTGATGTGGACTTCCTCAAAGCCAGGTCACAGGTAATTAAGATTTATTGAAGGTGATAGAACCAGCTCAAAATAAAAACTGCCAGGTTTAAGTTACAGTTTATTTTGGCAGGTACAATAGTGTCAAAAATAGTATTATTTTACATTTTTTGTGCACTAAACTAGATATTTTAAAGACATGTGTTACGCAAGTTGATCCTTAACTCGACAATAGCCCATACACACCACTGTGGTTTTCTTCCTGGGAATCCAACTGTCACCACACTTGAAATATGGTTGCCAGAGATCAAGGTCTTTCTCAGTACAGGTATCTCTTGTTTGATGATTGGGGATGCATTCCTAAAAATCCATCGCTAAGTAAAATGATCGCTAAATGGGGTATAACGAGGAATAATATCCTAAACAAGGGATAAAAAGAATAATATCCGTAGAAATGGCAGATACAGTAACTGAGTAGCTGACTCGCCACCCAATATCACTCGGAGTGGGCAAGGCTGAGTTGTGAGCTATGTTATTGTTTAACTCGTAATTTTTTTTTTTTTTTTTTTTTTTTTTTTTTTTTACTGTTACACGCACACACATTTGCTCATAGATACTGTGCAAAAAAAAATTATCATAATGTCAAAAACACAAAGGGGATAAACATTTCTTTGTTTTCTGGTGCATAGAAGTTAGCCGACAGAGCAGAGGATGGGGGAGCATGAAGGGTGAGTGGAGGGAGGAGTGGCGTGAGGGATATCTCAGCTGTTCTCTGTCTCATATCCCATGAAACGATTGCCAAATGGCAACTCAGTATTTTACTTTTGTTTTATTTATTCCTCACTTTTACTGGTACAGTATACAGGGGACAAAGTTCAGCCAGGCAGTCAACAAACTGACTCAAGAGACATGTATGACTATTGCCTGTGTGCCGTGATGTCACATGGGGGGGGGGTATGCGGCTGGCCACAGTTACAGCTCACTGCCTCAATACTGTATATACTGTATGTTCACTTCCCACACATGCACTCTCATGCTCTTTATGTTTATTATTTTATACTCTAGTTTTATGTTATGTGTTCTTTATTTCGAAGCCACTAAATTATACAGTACAGTACAGTAAGTCCTCGTTTAATTTTGCCCCCAATAAAGTTATTTCGTTATAACGTCACTACTCTATAGCTACCAGTAATTTGGTTAACATCCTGATGACTTAATATAATGTCGTTTTTAGTGTTGTCACGGACTACTTTTTACAGTGCATCACCTATTCTCGTCTTGGCGCGCTACCTCTTACTCGTAGAATGTCACAGCGTCCCCAAGCGGTGTCAGTCTTTATTAGGCTTCCACAGCGCTCGTGCGTGTTTAATTGTTTTTGCTCTAATACTGTAATGTACGTACTATTAACAATTCGAAATGGCTTTCAAGAGCCCATCAAGTGCTACTGATGCTATTGTTGAAAAGAAGCAACGTAAGACCATTAGCTTTGCTATGAAAATGGAGGTTTTATACCGGGAGGAGGAGCCACTTGCCTGGTCTCAGTGACTCGCCACCCTCCTCCTCCACTCCACTACCCACCACACACTTGCTCCACCACCTCCGTCCATCAGTGAGTACAATATAAAAGGAATTAGTTTATTTATATATAAATTATTTTCCATAAAAATTCCATTGAATTTCTGTACTGTACAGTATATGCAATGTATTTCATGGGGCAAAGGAGGCTCAGGAACGTAACTCCTGTATTTTATCTATTTCTTATGGGGAAAAATTGATTCCGTAACATTGCCTTTGTTAACGTTATGGTTTTCAGGAACGGAACCACGATGTTAAGCGAGGACTTACTGTATTGTAATAATGTGCGCAAGGAGTACAGAATCATCAGTTTTCCAACTTTCCTCCCAAATTTTTCCTAGCGAGTCAAACATCACTAAACCGAAAATTGGCCATCGTGAAACAAGGGTGTTAAAAATTTTATATTATACGTACAGTATTGCTAAACCGAATTATCATTAAGTGAATGGTGGTTAAATGAAGGATATCTGTATATAATACAGGCAGTCCCCAGTTTACAAAAGAATTCAGTTTTTGAACCATTTGTAAATTTACTTCTTGTATACTGTATTTCATCCCATATACAGTACCCATAGACTCCCATTATAAAAGCTGAGATTCCTGGTACGTTCCTAAAAAACACACACACACAAAAAAAGAACAATGTCCTTAACATACAGGGTATTAGAAAACATGTTATTGATGAAATTTTTTGGTGTCCTGTACATAATGATTATAAGCCAATAATAAACATAGTAAGTGAAATACAGTACGTACATTACATGCAGCAGAGCACACAGAAGATACTACTAGTTAACCACTCTTAATACAGTACTGTACAATATTGTAGGTTGTTTTTAGATTGTCTTTATAAACTTACCAGGTCTGGTGCAGGAAGCCCTGAGATGCCTATGTCAGCACCTCATTATCTTTTAATACTGCCCCAAAAACTATGAGAGAATAAAGAAAAAATTTTTAACTGAATTTTTCCAACATGAATCATAACATGGGAAAAATTTATACGTATTTTCATATCTTCAGATTTTCTTAAACCAGATCCTTGTAAATCAGGGACAGCCCTTACTATTTCAAGGACAAAATTCATTGTCTATTACTTTTTTCAATGCTCTTATTTTTTTTTTTTTTTTTACATTTTATTACCCAAATAAATAATATTATTCAATACTGTACTGAGTTAAAGTTCTTTTATACGAGCTGTTCTTATTCAGATGGCGACCATCAGACTGCATCATTATACCGATTATTAACAGTATGAACCAACCAGTCCTAACTGAACTCACTTAACCTAACAATCTTAAAATACTTTTTTAGTTAAGTTAGGTCTGGGTAGGTAGGCTATATTGGGGTTGGTTGGCTCAATTTGCATGTTTTACTTATCCTTTTATCCTCTTTGCCAAAAGAAGCCTTGTTTGCATTTCTCTGTGGGGGGAGAAGGGGGGAGAAGAGAATCCAAACTGTTTAAACATTACCGGTAATTCCATGGGTGAATGTAGGGATATAGTACAGTATTCTTGAGGTAAAGAACAGCTTTTCTTCTATACAAAATTTGAAACATACCAGATAACTGTTCAGTGAACTATTTTCATCTTCATGAGAACATCTTGCATACTCGGGTAGTTTATATTCAAATTTTAAATGAAAGGTTACTTGATTATTTTTTCCTACCAGAATCCTGAAGTGGAGAAATTATCACATTTTTGTCGCATTGGCAATGGGACCATCATGCCTTTAGGAGGCCGAGCCACTGGTGATGGTGAACCTTGTGACTGGGGTAGACGGCCACTACCAGTTCTCCTCTCTCCCACCTGTGAAGATAATGAATGCTTGTAAGTGGTTGGGAGACAAGTCTAAACCAATGTAGGATGGGGTATAATAAGAGGAAACAGGGCTTAGTATGAGGGTGAAAAGACTGAAGGAAGAAGGTTTTAGAGAATTAGTGAAAGGGAGAAACATTATAGAGGAGAGATAGACCAAAAGGTAAACACATCAGTATTGTACTGTACAAGGTCTGTTTAAAGAACTTGTAGGGATTTTATGTAGTTATGTTTTCCAGAGCATTGACCAAATACACCAACAGATGACTTGTTTAGAAGGAGCAATATAACACAAGTACTCAGTGATGTCCTCTTTGAGTGTCAGTCATGGAACATTTGTTATTTAAATTAAGCCCAACAATAAGAGAATGTTGTTAGGCCATCCATCTGTTTATCAAAAAAATTTAAACCCTAAGTCTTTATTCTGAAAATGCAATGGATTTTTTTGTTAATTAATATTTTGGAAATTGTAACTTAAAAAAATCCCTTCACTCTTTTTGTTGGTCCTTATACAAATCAATACTGATGTAAAGTAAAATAAAGTAATTGAGAAAAGAGGAGGAAGGGGGTTTATAAGTATTTTAGTGAACTGTACTGTGTTAGTATAAGATGTAGAAGACGTGAGTTATGTACAGCACAGTAGTTGGGAATGAAGGGTATGGAGTAGTTTAGTGCAAAGAAGATAGACTTGTTAGGAAGGAAGGAAGAAAAAAGAATTAGCAGTTAAATTTTTAGTTAGAGTATTTTGACAACCAAGGGAAACAAGAAAATTCTTTCATGAACTTAAAGGTTTTCTGTACTGTATTGGTTGAAGTATAATATTCTTTATAAAAATGATGAGAGTAAAAAACAAACAAATTCCCATTGAATGATTCTGATCTTGCATATGGTAACTTGAAACCAGAATTACAAGTATTTTTTCACTTTGCATTATATTCTGGCAACTTTTGATGACAGGAGTCGACGGATGATATGGGTGAAATCTTTAACTTCACAAGTCAAAGCTGTGAGAGAGGTGTTGGGTCTTCCCCGTGGCACTCATTTCATAGCTATTGGGAACATCCTGACACCTTCCAATATCATTAAACAAGGTAAGTCATTTTGATTAAGAGTTGACGTGTTAATTTTATCACTTTTTTCTTCCAAATATCAAGCCATCCTACAACCTAGTGGAATCAAAGTTGCTACCTCAAGTAGGTAATAACTTCAAGAATCATGTCATGCTGGTCTGTGACCAACCCCAGAATCTTCCAACCAAAACTGATCTATCTTCTGAGAGATCAACTTTTAAAAATACATACAGTTAGATTAAGTAAATACAGAAAGGTAACACATTTGTGTTCAAATGTCCATTATTATTTAATGCAGCAGAAGAGTCAGGCACTGTCTTTTGTTACCTCTCTGCCTGAGTTGTGCATGCCATTCTTGCAGGTGACATTAAGATAATCAGGGAAATTAAGAACTGAATGCTTTAGGAGTGGTCAGTGGAATGGCACCTGAGATTCAACATTATGATATGCAAGAGAAAGCACCTAGGTCATGCCAGTAGTAAAGAGGCAGTTCTCCCATTGAAAAGAATTGAACTTTATCATGAGTTTGGATTCATACTGTATGAGTATTATGCTTGAAGATCTATAAGAGTGTAATGATCATGACAAGAAACCAAGGTACAGTACTGTACTCCATAGAACATTGAATTTGACTAAAAGTCATGCAGTTATGCATTTTTTAGTGGTGATTAAAAATTAACCTGTTAATTTGTTATTTTCATTCATGATTTAGAATCACAAATTGCATTTGATCTTTATGCTCATACAAGAGTGATTTAACAGTCTTAATCTATAGATTTTACGACAAACTAAATATTCTGTACAGTATTTATATGATATTTTTTGCAACTTTTGACTTTGAACTGTAATGTTGAATGTCTTGCTTAGCTATGCTAATAAGCTTCATATGATTGAGTTTTCTACTGTTCCTGCAGCTGGATACAAGTTTAATGTGACTCAGCCCAAGAAACCAGTGCGCTTCTGTGTTCAAAATGAGGCAGAGCTTGAAAAGTGTCGTGACCTTCAGATAGCATCGCGGGCATATGGCACAGATGCAGGTATAGGTGTGGGCTGCTTGATGGAGCCTGCCGTCTCCCATTGCAACCCAGAAATATATTTTGGCAATGCTGATGTTATCGCACTGGATGGTGGAGATGTCTACCAAGTGACTCAGTGAGTAGCAGTAACTTTTGATTTCTATACTTCATTACTGTGTAATTTTATCCATTTGAAGGTTCTGAATGTAAAAATGTCATTAGAATGGTTATTTTGAAATTTGAGTGGTGGCCTATGTTTTCTTCGGCATAGGATTTCTTTCACTAGTGCCTACCGCCCCCCCCCCCCCCTCTCTCTCTGAAAAAAAAATGTTGCTATTACTGGTAGCTATACAGTACTGTAATACTGTATATATGAGTATATACCTATACTGTACCACTGTTTTGCTAGTCCCATGTAAGGGTACACCCTTGTATGAATGAAATTACCCCTGTATTGAAAAATATAAAACTTCTTGTGTGCTGGTAGATACTCAAATGTAAGTTATGATCAAGCACTGTGCAGTACTGTAGTTTTCAGAATATAGTCAAAAATATTTTCTTTGGAATGAATTTATTCAGTCAGCTGAGACTGTTTCCACAATGAAAGAATACAGTAGAGAGTACAGATATTTTACATATGATTTGATGGAGAGATAGTTAATATAGAAAAGGGGATTGTATAAGAAAAGGAGACTGGAAGGAAAGAGGAGGTGGAATGGGGAAGGAAATAAGAGGGAAAGGAGGAATAGAGAGGAGGCTAGGAATGTAATACATTGTATAAATGAATAACAGGAAGATTGGCGGAGAGTAAAACATTTCATATGACAGTTTTATTTCTAAATTTGGCACTTTAGATGTACAGTAGAAGCAACTATGAGGATGAAGTGGGTGTGGTTGAATTTGTAAAGACTGGTTATGTACAGTTTGTGTGTGATATAGGTTGAGATTAAATGTATGGTGGCAAGAGTATATTAAATTAATACTATGCAACATTATGCAGTTGCTCCTCGACTTACAACGGGGTTAGGGACCCAAATCCAGGTCGTAAGTCGAAAATGCTTAAATAATACATAGAAAATCTAAAATGGGTGTCTCTTTTTCTTCTCAGCACCACAAACTCTCACTTTTAAGCTTGCCAGCCATTTTAAAGTGAATTACAAACGAAAATTTTGTCAGTACACAGTGCAATCACTACTGTAGGGACTCGAAAATACGTAATTTGAGAACATTTTGGTACGACTGGGGCAGTCGTATGTCCGGGTGGTTGTAAGTTGAGTAGGTCGTAATTCGAGGAGTAACTGTATATATGTTCAGTAGTAGCAAAGTTACAGTGTTGTTGATTTAAAACACTTATTTGATCAGTATGTTGTTGATTTAAAACACATATTTGATCAGTATCTTCTCTCTTGCTTCACTCTCTTCTCCTCATGTGTCTTCTCATTTGTCCTTCTGTTACTGTAAATTTTTCTTTGACTAATGTTTATTTCTTTGTTTGCTGGTGTAATTGTTGTTTGTGATCCTTCTTTTATTGTTTTCTTTTGTCTTATTTACTCCTCAGTTGTCTTAGCCTGTCCTCTCTGTCCCTTCTACAATATCATTATCATATCTACATTGCCTCCCTTTTTATTCTTATTTAGTCTTTCCTTTTGATATTTTTTGTGTTTCACCTTTCCATAATTCCCTCCTGTTATTTATATATTTATTTTTTGCATATTACAGTACTTTACTTTTTCCTTTTTCTACTTTATAATACTCTAATAACTTTCATTCTTTGATTTTTTTTTACTGTATTTCTTCTCTTCCATCTGCTCTCCTCTTCTCATCTCCCTACCCTTCTTTCTTCATTAAGTCACTGTTTTAACTTGACTTTCCCCACACAGAGATTTTGGGTTTGAGCGTGTGCTGAGCGAGGTGTACAACATCAATGCTGCATCGCCAACATCGTCCTATTATGCTGTTGCAGTTGTAAGGGCAGACTCGAACATCACATCATTCAGAGACTTAGAGGGCCGTAAGTCCTGCCACACAGGACTCGGCAAGACAGCAGGTACGTACTGTGTTAGTTTAGAGGAGTGAAGGTAAGATGTGGGAAAGAGTTGGCATTTGAAGAGGCATTGGAATGAAAAGGAGAAGAGATATTATAGGAATAGTGTAATATAATGTTACATGTGAGGGTTAGAAGGGTAATTAAGAGCTTGGATGGGATGTAAGAGGATTTTGACTGATGGTATAACTTGGAAGAAGAAGTAAGATAGGACTGGAAAGATGTGAGGAGAGCTTGATAGGGATGATGTGACTACTGAAGAGAAATAAAGTGGGTAAGAATATAAGAATTAGGTGGGAAGGATGAAAGACTGGAAGAATAAGAGTTGTAGGGAATAGATGGGAGAAAAGAAGGAGGTAAAGGGAAGAGCAAAGAGGGAAGACCACTGTATGTAAGTTTGAGAAGAGCTTTTTAAAGCCAGAGTAAAAGAAAACTGGTGGAGAAATAAGAAGTTAAATTAATTATGAAGTGACAAGTTAGTATTGTAGATAATGAAATGGGTAAAAATTGAAAATAAAATACTTAAAAGGGGATTGTAGATGGAAAATGTAATAAAATGAAAAGAGAAGTTGAATGGGGAGAAAATACAATGAAGAACAGTAACAGGAGAAGGAAAAGAGTTAGAATATGCAGGGAAAAACAACTGATAATTTCTGTCCTTGCCTCCCACAGGATGGAAAATGCCATTAGCTACCCTCCTTGAGCTGAGACTGATTGATCCAACCCACTGCAATTATATCATAGCTGCTGCAACATTCTTTAGCGGTGGCTCATGTGCCCCCGGAGCCAAGAATCTGGCATACAACAACCAGGGCAACTTCAAGGATCGTCTCTGTCGTCTGTGTATTGGAGAAGGCGAGAACCAGTGTGCCAGGAGCAGCTCTGAGCCCTTCTACTCCTACACGGGTGCCTTCAGGTGTCTGACTCATGGGGGTGGTGATGTGGCCTTTGTTAAGCACACCACTGTCCCAGAAAATACTGGTAGGTCATGACCCAAGGTAATATATCGTAAAATGGATTACAACATTGATGGGTGATGATGCAGAAGTAGGAAAAAAGGCTATTGACTTCGGTAGATGTTGGTCTGGAAGATAATGAAAGGGGATAGTCAAAGAGCAGGGAAGTAAGGGATAGCAAAACTGTGAGGGAGAAGACAAGGGGTAAGAACACTCCTAGTTGAGAGCCAATAAGGTTAAAAGAAAGACAAATAACCACATATTGTACTTAGAACCAGGCACTTCACACTGGTAGATGAACAAGGCTTCATCTCTCTGTGCTTAACATTGTGCTTCCAGTCTTGAGGTCAGTATCCAGGTGGAGTCACTGCAGTTGGAAAAATATAAGAAATTCTTTTAAAATGTTGTGAGGCATTAGTAATATTTTATTTGGCATCTATGGTATCAGGTTTATTCCCTGCATTTGTTTCAGTGTCTGTAAGTTTTGTGCTTCTATTCCAGTTAAAGTTAGATAAAACATATCATGATAGTACAGGTATTGTGCCTGTTATGCTGTCATTATACCTGTAGTATGAAAAATTCATACTAGCAAACTTATGGTTATTATTTTATTCTACCTCATCTACGATCCTATTTGTATCATCAGTGAATGCAGTGAGTGATCCACCACCATCGCACTTGAAATTTTCTGGGTTGTCTTCTGATTCCAATTTTGTGTAGATTCTAAGTGGGGCATCCTTGAGCTACAGTATCAAAAGTTTTTGCAGAGTCAAAATAGATGACATAAAAAGATGACTCTTTAGCCATCATATCTCTCTAGTTGGAGATACCAGATAGGTGACAGTAGATTGGTAAGGTAGGACCTGCCATGTTTGAATCCATGCTGGTTGTACAAGTTTGTAAAAGGAAGTCTGTAACCCTTTAACAAAGAATTAATTACTTTCTGAATTTTTGTTATTAAACTGAGTATATTTCTCTGATGTCTTAACTGGTGCTGTTTAAAAGTAATTAACTTACTGTATCTTCTCATCATCTGATATTATTGTGATACACCTGTAGTACAATAATGGAGATTATTTTCTTAGCTGTCATGATCTTCACAAAATGGATGCCTAAGAACTTTTTCATTGTTTTATATCTGAAAATTTTGTGCTGTATAATAGTATAACCTCAATTTAAATATTAATGGGAGTGATGAGTTATTAGCTTTAAAGGTTGTAGTGGTGTTTTGTATTGTACCAACTAACAATTTAATTTGAACGTGTGTATTTTTATAACTAGTATGTGTGCACTAGTGCCTTGCAGTTTCTAATTTCGTCTCATATGTTCTAGTGCTGTACAATAACTCTCCATTATTTGAAGATATTGTTTGATTTGGTTGATATGAATTATACCTGTGGTCAGTTCTTCATCCTTTAACTGTTTTGCTTTCAGATGGATCCAACACAGAAGACTGGGCAACAGGTCTACAATCTGAGAACTTCAAACTCTTGTGTCCAAATGGTGGTTCAGCTGCAGTCACTGAATACCACACATGTAACCTGGCCTTGGTCCCAGCACATGAGGTAAGTGTCAGGGCTACACTGCTATGTTACTGAGCTTAATGTCTATTGAATTCTTTCCAGTTAGAGTAGTTACTGAATCTTGATGTACCTCAGAATGTCAAAGTTCAGTAACTATTGGTAATTTGTTGCTTTCCAAGTAATATTGTCTTCTATAACTATAAATAGGTAATAACATACTTGTGCTTATGTACAAGAAATACAATGTTAGTAAATATTGCAAGTATTATCCAGTGGTAGATTATTCATTTAAGCTTGTACATACAGGACCAACGGTAAAGAGGCATATCATGTCCCAACAAGACGAAGAAGCTGCATTAATTGAGACTGAATATGAAAAAGACCGAGGTGTGTATGTTGACAACGAGCTGAAGTTCTCAGGCCATTGCGAGAAGAAGGTGAATCAGCAACTAAATTTGGAGGTCTTATAAGAAGGTCGTTCAAATATCTAAACTGTCTGTCCTTTGTAACGATCTTCAAGAGTGAGGTACCTCCCTGTCTTGAGTACTGTCACCCCATCTGGTCCCCGAGATATGCTAGGGACTGTCAGTTGATTGAAAATATCCAAAGGAGGGCCACCAGACTGGTGCCTGCACTCTGGCACCTCAGCTACCCTGAGAGATTAGAGCGCCTGAAATTGCTTAGCTTATAGTACAGACGGGCAAGGGGGGGGACCTAATTGAGGTGTATAAACATCTCAAAAGGCACTACTCAGTCTTGTGCCCTTACCTGGAGCTGGCGGATGCTCACCGACAAGGGATCACAGCTCAAGGTTGAAGAAGCTGCAAGCCCAGAAACCTGTGAGGGGTAACTTTTTCGGAGTGAGAGTTGTGAACTCTTGGAACAATCTGCCAGAGAGTGTTGTGATGGCACCGAGTGTTAGCTCTATCAAGACCAGACTTGACAAGCACTGGAGCAGGTTCAGATACATTCAGTAGGCAATGCATGCCCAGTACTTGCCAACAGTGCATAACAGAGATGTGATTGATCGCCCAAGCGGCTAACAAGCCGGTCAGTGGTGAAGAGGATAAAAGTAGAATGTTATAAAGAATATTTTCCCACACAAATTCACTCATGAGAATCTAATTGGTTATCAGGCCAGTAATGCTAAAAAATGATGACAATAGACCTTAGAATGCCTGTAGTTATCTAGTTTATACATGTATTATCAGAGGCAGATCAAGGAATATCCAAAGAAGTTGTGGGTGGGAGAACATAGTGAGCACAGAGAGCCCACCTAGCTGGTGAGTTTGGGAGGGTGGGGGGGGGGGGGTTGCTGTAAATCCCCCTATAATTTTTTTTTATATCTGACCATCATTGTGGGCATTTTGAGGCCATTTTGAAGCCATGTGCACTTGATATTAGGAGATATTCTGAGGTCAATACAGTAGTGCAGGGGTAATTACTTTTTACTTTATAAAAATGCCTGAGTACAGTAGTGCATTAAAGAAAAAGTATTGGAATTTTCTGATGAAAAGGGGGTTTGGTTCCCCAAGACGCCCCTGGATCCACCCTTGACTGTAAATGGGCAAGGGGTGAGCAAAGAGAAGTTGATAAGACCCTCAGGAGACACTACAGTACTCAGTCGAGTGTTCATACTTGGAACTAGTGGATGTCCACCCCACTAGAGGTCACAGCCTCAGGTTAAACTTAAGAAACCATAAGTTCAGGAAATTATCATGACAAACTTTTTGAAATGAGAGTTGTGAACTCTTGTAATAATCTGCCAGAAAATGTTGTGGTGGCACTGACTGTGAGCTCATTTAAGACCAGACTGGAGCCAGTATTTGCTAACAGTGCATAACAGACATAATGACTGCCCAAGGGACTAACAGGCCGATTAGTAGTGAAGAGGATAAAGTACTGTACCCTATAATGGTAAAGTATCTCTTATCCCATCAGGTAGTGGTATCAGGAAGGATGTCAACAGACCGAAAGAGTCAGGTGCGGCAAGTGTTACTGGGAGTGTCAGAAGTGTTCAAAGGAGGTGCCCCAGGAAGTGAGACATTTAAGTGAGTACAGTATAGAGCTTATAGTATTTTTGTCTTTTTTTTTGTTTTTCTTTTGAAATGTTGATATGAAAGAACAAAAAATTGTGAATAAAATTTGTTGATGATGAAAATAACTTTTGCCTAGAATTGAATATTGTGCTACATAAATCTAGAATGTCACTAATTGCTGTAAGTTTACAGTGTGTAAGTTAACAAGATTTCATATAAGGACATCATTTCTTCATCTTGGCTTCATATGTACTGTACCATCACTAAACTGTTGTCATTGCCGGATTTTCTTGAAACTTTTCAAGTCTGAGGATTACATAAAAAAATGTTGGAGGTTGCCCCGGGACAAGTCCTGGAAACTGGAGGACAAAATGGCAAAGGTAGATAGGGGGTGCAAAATTGTGTACTGTATTTTAGAACTATCCTGAGGTGAAATTTTCTCAATTCATTATTCTAGAGAACCTCTGAATTACACAGTTGAGTAACTTAGAACATTTTTTTCTTCTCAGGTGTGTCATTTCATGTGTCTATGGTAACACCCCCTTGGATCCACAGCTACTGGAGTTACTCTCCAGCTTAACAAAATTACTTTCCTCCAAACCAAGTGTTATTTTTCCAACAATACCTGTCCGAAGGACAGACTGGTGCCTGCACTGCAGCACCTCAGCTACCCTTAAAGATTTGAGCGCCTGAATTTGCCTAGCTTATACTACAGACGTGCAAGGGGAGACCTAATTGAGGTGTAAAAGCATCTCAATGGACACTACTCAGTTGAGTGCCCTTACCTGGAGCTGGTGGATGCTTGCCCCACAAGGGATCGCAGCTCAAGGTTGAAGAAGCCACAAGTCCAGAAAACTGTGAGGGGTAATTTTTTCTGAGTGAGAGTTGTAAACTTTTGGAACAATCTGCCAGAGTGTTGTGATGGCACCGAGTGTAAGCTCTTTCAAGACGAGACTTGATAAGCACTGGAGCAGGATCAGATACATTCAGGAGCCAGTGCATGCCCAGTACTTGCCAACAGTGCGTAACAGAGACGTGACCGATCACCCAAGCGGCTAACGAGCTGATCAGTGGTGAAGAGAATAGAAGTAATAACACTAAAATGTGCATTGTACACTGTGCTTGTAGCAGTTGAGAGCATGACCCACAAGGGAGAGCCAGTCTTATGACTTAGTTTCCCCAAAGCTTCTTTTTATTCTGTATTTCTGGTCTCTACCTATATATTTTGAGCTCCCTTAAGTTCCTTATCATATTACATCCTTTTGATTTTAAACCCCACCTCATGCCTGTCAGTTTCATGCTTCTCAAACTCCATTACACATTTGAATATTTCTCTTTCATCATGTGTCTTCTCAAGTTCAATTTATATTTTACCCTTTATCCTTTTATCAGGCTATTTGGAAGCTATCAGGGCAAGTCAGACTTGTTGTTTAAGAACACAGCTGTAGGTCTGAAGGCCTTAAGTGAAGACACTCCAGATGAAAGGAAAATGAAGAGGGACTACTTTTCAAAGCTTAACGAACTTCACAGTTGTGAAGGTGAGGGAAGAAGAAAATAAATTGTACATTAAATCATGATCATGTAAGATAACCAATTATATGTACAGTGCTGTATACTTTAAAACCAGTTTTTGGTAAGAGTAAGGAAATAAAACAAAATTTTATATTTTGTACAGACAGTAACATTTGGACTTTTTAACTTATTGGTATGAGAATCATTTGACTCCTGAAATTTTTCAGTTCGTGTGTGTGCCCTTGAGGGGGAGATGGCAGACTGTGAAGCCATGGTAGAGGTGATGAACGAGGTGGGCCAACAATTTGTCTGTGTCAGTGCCAGGGACAGGTGAGACATAACCTTCAATGTTATTCCTCATTTGTGTGTTTAAGTTAGAAGAATATTCACAGGTGTTGATGAATGTGTTTGGATGACTGTATACCAGTGGAAGGCTGATCGTGAATGTGAGCAAATGTAAAGAGATAACAAAGAGAAATAAAAGAAACCGAGAAAATAAATGTGAGCTTTTCTGGAGATTGAATGGAGGACATATAGAGTTTCATGTATCTTGGATTAGATGTGTCAGCCGACAGAATGATTGGTGATGACTTGAACCGTGGAGTAGTGGAAGAAATGAAAATAACAGGTAGTTGGAGAAATATATAGAGAGAACTGTGTTAAAAGGCCACATGTTTGAAGTATCCTGGACTGTGGGTACAAGAGGAAAGAATAAGTTGGAAGAGACAGAATGAAGTAAATAGGATGCAGAGAAAAAAAATACAGAAATAAAGATAGATAAGGATGTGAAAGTCATGTTAAGAAGAAAATGGGTTTCAGTTTGCACATTTAGTATAGTCATATTGAGACACTGGGGAATGAAAGAATGATATAAAGTGTAATGTGAGCATGTGGACACGCCTAGTAAGAATGTGAATATTACCTGTTGTATTTTACAGGTAACAGAGACCTTAGCCTATGTTTGCTATGCTAATAGTTGGGGGGTAATCACCTGTATGTCTCTAGTTCTTTTACTAGTAGAGAACATTCATCTCCAGCATTCCATGAGGATTGATTGCTGTCCCATTTTACTATGAGAAATTCATACTAAACACTTCTTATGAGTCCTGTCCTCCCCTCTGCACTGCCCCTTTTTTGGCTTCCTCCCAGCCATCACTGAGGTTGTTTGTTGATGTTTCATGCTGTCAGTTAAGTGTTTTCTTTGTTTGTTTTATATCACATATTAATATTACAAACACGAACACAATTGGATGGGAATAACTGTATATATGAAGTGCATTACTGTTTATAAATTGGTCCTTCATAAATTAAGAGATGCCTAGAGTGTGTGTATGTCTGTATGTAATAGTGTACTTCATTTCTTGTTTGTGTAGGCTGGATTGCGTACAGCGTGTGGTGCGCGGTCAAGTGGATATGACCCCTCTTCCTGGGAGTTACCTTAGTGTCAACTCAAACCTCCGAATCATTGCATCAGCCCGTGACCCGAAATTTTCTCAGGGTGAGTTTTCAGGAGTAAAGACTGACAGGGGCCATGTTTTAAGAAATGACAGATAGTTAATAGTATAACTTGATCAACTCTCTCCTTTTGAGACCCTTTCACTGAGTCGGGAGGTGGTTCAGTATGAACCCATTTCTTCTAGATCTGAAAGAGCCTGTACAGAATACTGGAAGGATTATATGGCTGTCTGTAAGATGCTAAGAAGAACCTTATTGGTTGTAGAGATTGAGTAACCTTAATGAGTAGAAGTTCAGTAGAAGCCCAGCCATGTGTAAGATGGAGGTGTAAGACTCAAACTGCTTGGTGGATAAGATATTTTTTTTCCTATAATTGGAGAGACCATTATAGAGGTGTATGTCAGCATATGAAACAAAAATTTTTGATGATTAAACTTAGCTAAAGCTTAGTTTATATTGTACATAGAAATTATGGACAGTCAAATATATGTACAGGGATATAGCTATTTCTTGTTATGACCTTGATCTATGGTTTTAGAGGATTATCGATACAAAGCGGTGGTGGTGGTTCGCCGGTCTACAGTCAGCAGACTTGTTGATCTTCGTGGTAAGAAGGCTTGTCACACTGGCTATGGCAGGACAACTGGCTGGCGCATCCCTGTGGCACTGGTAAGGTCTGATTCCTCCTCTTCAGGTGGTTCTAAAATGTAATAAGCATGCGAAAGGGAGGTGAATATGTTTCTTGATAATTTTTTAAGATTGTACAGGTACTTGTTTATGCATATATAGACAGAATTCATCTTTTCCAGACCTTGTTTCTCACTGCTTCATGTACTGTATATGACAAGCAAACCAGTTTGTAGAATTCTTCAGTAAGTTGTGTATATCAAATGGTGGGTAATGCTTATTGCTTGAAATGCATAGGAATGATTCGACATAAAACAGTCCTTCTAGTCCTTGAAGGAAAATCATATCAGACCAAAATTTATACAGTAGTACATATTTATTGGAGAATTATCCACTTGTAATGTCTGAGTCCTTTAGTAAAAGGACAGAGGCTAATGTTTGTTTTATTTTACAGCTAAAACGTGCTGGTGTGATCAGTCCTCTCTGCAGCCGTCACAAGTCTGAGATGGAGCACGAAATTGAAGCTGTGGCCACAACCTTTAACAGAGCATGTGCTCCTGGTGAATGGGCTACATCTGCTGCTGTGGATCAAGCACTCAGTATGTATTGATTGCAATAAAATTTTCAAGACTTGCCAACTGAGGAACTAGTACATTAATAACTGCAGATGAAATACCAGTGAATTATACTGTACCTCTTGCTTGTGTCAGTTCATGTAATAATAAATAGAACTAGGTAGTGGTAGGTTGAAGTGGTTCAGGCTTATGGTGAGAGTGGAGGAGACCAATTGGTTCAAGAAAAGCATGATTCTAGGTGTGGAGAGGAGGATAGTTAAGGGGGTGGGGGCAAGATTGATATGGGGAGGGGATGTAAGAAGTTACCTTAGAGATGAGAATCAGACTTTTACTTTTACTTATTTTTACTTCTATTCTCTTTGTCACTGATCAGCTCATTAGCCGCTTGGGCAGTCGATCACATCTCTGTTTTGTAATGTTGGCAAGTAATGGGCACATACTGGTTCCTGATTGTAGTTGTACCTGTACCAGCGTTGGTCAAGTCTGGTCTTGAAAGAGCTCACACTTGTGCTGTCACAGCACTCTCTGACAGATTGTTCCAAGAGTTTACAATTTTCACCCTGAAAAGGTTTGCCCTCACAGTTTTCTGGACCTGTGGCTTCTTTAACCTTGAGCTGTGACCCCTTGTGGGGCGGGTTTCTGCCAGTTCCAGGTATGATCACTTGACTGAGTAGTGCCCTCTAAGATATTTATATACTTCAATTAGGTCATCCCTTGCCCTTCTGTAGTACAATATCAGCTAGGTGCAAGCATTCTAATCTCTCTGGGTAACTGAGGTGCCATAGTGTAGAAACCAGTCTGGTGGCCCTCCTTTGGACATTTTCAATCAACTGACAGTCTTTAGCACATCTTGGGGACCAGTATTCCAGATGGGGTAGCACCTTACTCTTGAAGAGCATTACGAAGGATGGGCCGTCTAGATATCTGAATAACCTTCTTATAAGACCTACTAGTTTAATTGCTTGATTTTCTTTCTTCTCACAATGGTCTGAGAATTTCAGTTCGTTGTCAACATTGCACCCAGGTCCTTTTCACATTTTGTCTCTATTAATGCTGTTTCTTCATCCCGTTGGGACATGTTATATGCTTCCTTACTCTTGGTACAACCTAGGTGCATTCTCTTATACTTCGTGACATTGAATCTGAACCGTCATTTCTTTGACCATTTTTGAAGGTGACAGAGATCTTTCTGGAGCTCTTCACAGTCTGTTTGGTTCTTAAATTCCCTGAATAACTTGACATTGTTCACAAAAATTAGTATGGAGCAGTGTATAGCTTCTGGCATGTCCTTTATGAAACACATAGAAATTTCATACCATTCATCCCCTCACATTGCTTGCAGTCATGAAGAAAGTCTCTGATCCATGCTAGGACACTTTCCTGAATCTGTACATTTCCAGTTTAATTCTAAGCCTTTCATGGGGTACACTGTCATAAAGCCTTGGCAAAATTGAGATATATTTTATTGATATTACTACCCTCTTTCAGAATTTTAGCTTAAACATCCAGCACCTTGAGTAGGTTACAACCCAAGTTTGAAGAGACCACAAGTCCAGAAAACTATGAAGGCAAACTTTTTCAGAGTGATAATTGTGAACTCTTGGAACAATCTGCCAGAGAGCATTGTGACGGCAGGTTCAGATATATTCAGGAGCCAGTGCATACCCAATACTTGACAACAATGCATAACAGAGACGTGACTGACCACCCAAGCGTCTAATGAGCTGATCAGTGGTGAAGATGATAAAAGTGAAAAAAGTAAAAATAGTTGTGCAAGAGCCATCTGATCAGATCATCACGGCTAACCCTAAAAAATGTGGAAAACATCCACAGTATGGTGATGATGATGCATTGATAAATCTTTTAAGTGATATCATCATTTTGATCATAATTTATTCTAATGTGGATGTACAATGAACTTTTGCAAAGAAAGTTCTTGATTCCCCAAAAAAGCATACACTACTATATTGTACATGCTTGAGGACTAAAAAAAAAATGAAGAGAAAACTTGATGAATAAGTTTGGCAAAAATGCTGGAATATGATCACCTCTTTAAGTTTTTATTTGTTAAACATGGCTGTTATGGAATGTTAGAATTAAAGGTTAATGTTAGATGTAGGTAATAAACTGGTATTTGTGGGAATTTTGAGCTGAGTAGTTTTGCAGGAAGTGGTTATTTAACATGACCTTTTGGTTCATTTATGATGTGGAGATAATTGAAGCAGAAATAAATGATAAACAATTAGATTGGAGGAGATTGTACAAGTAGAAGGATTGTGACACAGTACAGTACTGTACAAATACAGTATAGCATAACAGAT
Organism: Homarus gammarus; assembly: GCA_958450375.1. Classification (NCBI taxonomy): domain Eukaryota; kingdom Metazoa; phylum Arthropoda; class Malacostraca; order Decapoda; family Nephropidae; genus Homarus; species Homarus gammarus. The sequence goes on along the minus strand of CAUDMG010000777.1, from coordinate 258,934 downwards.
ATAGAGGTCGGTGTGGTTAAAAGTATAGACATAGTAATTGTGTGGATATAAGGAACACCTTTAATGTTTGTAGAAAATTTTGCTTTGAAATGACATATTATATATACCTGCAGATGATTCGCACATGATCATTCTTGACTTCCAGAGAATCGCTATGGAGCCATGTGTAGTCTGTGTAAGGGTGGTACCTGTGACAGGAATGATGACTACGCTGGCTATGAAGGAGCATTGCGGTGTTTGACGCAGAATGATGGAGATATTGCCTTTAGCAAGATTAATGTTGTTCAAGAATTCTTTACAGTAGGTGGAAATATTTTTTCCTATTCAATATATTTTCATTTCAATTTTTTTTACAACACCCATTGATTGAAAGTAATTCCACTCGTATTTGAAGGAAATTATTCCTTCCATTGCTGGGTTATTAAATCTACGTACTGTACCGTACAGTATACTGCAAAGATAAATTGGTAACAAAATATTTTCAGTGGTACAGTACTACAGTATATAAAACATGAGGTTAACTTGTAATACTGAGTTATATGTTCCTTATGTTATCCCCAGGACAACCGAGCAGCAGATGTGAATGACTATGGCCTTATGTGCCAGGATGGCCACATTATCGACATCTTATCTCCTAATGCTAGCAACTGCTTCTGGGCCGCCCGACCTTGGGATACATATGTTACACATGGTGGAGCAAGGTCAGTAAAGAGTATGTTTATCTCACACTGATTGCAGTATTATCCCTTGTGCCTTACACGGGTTTCACTTTATGCGATTTCTCATTTAGCGGTACCTTGCCAGAACCGGACATTCACTTTCCGCATCTACTCATATACTCGGTGAAGTATAATTTTTTTTATTTTTTATTTAGCTCATAAAATTCATACAAATTACCCGGCCAGAATATAATTTACATTGCTGGAATTCTTACAATATGATGATCATTTTGAATATAAACATCATGAATTTTTCATTAGACATACAAATTTTAGATCTAATGTAATAATTTGGTTTACACAAAGCAAATATTTTATCTTTTGTGGAAAATATATGAAGTTTACATTCAAAATATTCCCTGACCTGCAAGGAATCCAGAAATGTCAATTATATTATCCTAACTTTAGTCTGAGTTATTATTTATTACTAAAAGTTAAAATCTAGTATTTTCACCCACACATTTCTCTGGTAGGGAGGGAAGGTGGGGGGTGGGGGGGAGGGTTGGGACTGACTATACTGCCAGATCTGGGGTCACTAAATCTAAGGGGATAACTTAACTCTAATCTTAATCCCTAAGGGTCGCTGCCACCAGACCCCCTCTGGACAGCATGTAGCTCGTTAGGTAGCGGGCAGAGTGGACTAGGCATTGGGTTAGGTTTTCCATTGACCAGATCGATAAGGGTAAAGAAGGGTGAAACCATAACATGTCTTAATTGGTTTATTTCTTATAAAACACACTGGTAAGAACACATACAACCACACTATGGACCATAATTCCAAGGCCTGTCCCAGGGTATAGCACTGGCGCCTCTAACAACTGTTGTTGTGGTCGGTTACACTCCGACCCGAGATGGGTTTGGGGTCCTCGGCCCACGAGGTAGAGTAGAGCCGATTAATCATGACGAATCAGCGCCATCACTCCTATATTGACCACTGCTGGGTATCCACCGGCTCCGAGCGACCGGTGGGTTTCAATTAAGCCCACCCTCGATCTGGAGACAAACGGGAATCAGCGTCAGGGGATTGAGAAACATGACAACACCAACAAACTTTCTTGTCTAGACGACAGACGTATTTACGTTATATTACTTCTACACTGGGTGAATGACAATTCAACTGTTAAATCATGAACACTGGTGAACACTGATAATCACTACAATTGACTGAATTAACTGACTGGCTAGGAAACACAGAACATACCTGGAGACAAACGGGAATCAGCGTCAGGGGATGCGCTTCCTCGCCATCTCGAGCTTATATACCCCTGAGTTGCCAGTGATCGCTACTCACGCAATGACAATAATCACAAACAAACTAACTGTTACTCATTCAAAGATGACCCTCAGTTGACAAAGGTCTGGCGAATTACTAAAGTTGATTTACACAGACTAATTCAAGGTTGCGTTTGCCAGTAGAGAGTGCAATAAACGTAGTGACAACTGTGTTCGAAAGCGGGGCTTACTGAGAGTGGTCCTGAGGGTAAAACAGGTGGGAAATACACGTCTCGCCTGAGATTCTACAAGCGCGGTGGATTTGAATATTATGTAGCGTAATATGAATTAAAACGGGTTTTTATGAACGACAATGAGGTGCGCAGTACATGACCACCGACCCAGCTGGCGTGAGTGTGAGGAGGGGGGGGGAGGCAAGTTAGGGTACTTTGATTGACAGATAGTGTCGTGAAGAATATTTTTTTTTTATTAACTGAAGATGTTTGTTTTAGCTCATAAAATTCATACAAATTACTCAACCAGAATATAATTTACATTGCTGGAATTCTTACAATATGATGATCATTTTGAATATAAACATCATGGATTTTGCATTAGACATACAAATTTTAGATCTAATGTAATAATTTGGTTTACACAAAGCAAATATTTTATCTTTTGTGGAAAATATATGAAGTTTACAATCAAAATATTCCCTGACCTGCAAGGAATCCAGAAATATCAATTATATTATCCTAACTTTAGTCCAAGGTATTATTTATTACTAAACGTTAAAATCTAGTGTTTTCACCCAATCATTTCTCAGAGAGGTAGGAGCCAGTGAGCTGGGAAGAGGTGGGGGGGGGGGGGGTGATTTGAGTCCATTATTTGAATGGACATTAACCTGGCAACTGTATTTCTCTTAAATATTAATTGTGTGAGCATACCATCATAAAATTTAGATGTTAATTTTACTACAACATAGGTATTGTGTCGGTAAAAGTGGAGTTTGGGGGTTGGGCCAGTCTCTATTGGAATTAATCCCATATGTTCTGTTGTTCACTGTATGCGGTTTTCACTTTCCGCGGTACCCTGTGGGTTCAATTGACTGCTTAAATCGGGGTACTACTGGACAGTATTGGTTCTTTTATCCTGTGTTGTTAGTTGAACCATGGAATATGCTGTATCCCAACAGGTGGGTTTATTAAGAGTACATTTGACAAGTACTTTACAGTAAATGGGAGTAAAAAGAGAAAACACTCAGCTCTCTTTTGAATCATCCTGTAATTTGATTTACACTTAAGTCCTGGTAAGAGTGGTGTCTAGCTCCAGCCCACATGGCACTACTGTACAGTATAAGGATGTTATGCTGTACCACAATATCTCACTTTACATCATTGTTACTATTGGGAATATTAATATTAAACATTCTGATCTTGCATGAAATTTGAAAAACAGAATCAGTAGTGAAATTTTTTAGGTGAATATAGAAAGTGCTACAAGGTCAAATATTGTTTGTTGGAATACTGCACTGTACTGTATTGCATTTCTATGCTTACCTTTGTTATTCAGTCAGAGCAACAAGTAATTTTATTTGTTCTCCAAGGCTGTCTCACCCAAATTACAGTACTGTATTACTTTACAACACATTATTACCTGGTAGTTACAATATTTCCTCTCACTAAATAGTAGTAAATTTTTTTTTTTAAATTAGTACAGTACAGTATTTCACATGGCTGGTAGGATTAATATGAAGTAAATCACTGCTTTCAATCATTACATAAATCACACTTATAAACATTATGTAAAACACTTTTTATATATTTTTTTTTGAGTGTTAGTAATTTGAGAAGAATTAGAAAATTTATGAGTGCACTGTGTTTACTCTCACTGAAAAATTTGGTTTGTATTATAGGCCACACTGATGCATACACTGCAGTATTTGGTAATTTCTTTGGGATGTGAGTTATGGACTTGTGGAAAACAGTACGTACTGCGCTACCAACAAATACTGTGATAGTGTATGAGATCTTGTATATGTTCAATTATTATCATAGCATACAGCAGAGAATTGACCAACTGCTCTGCTGGCTAGTTAGCAAAAAATTGCAAAGAGGAGACTTTGATTTTTTTTTTAAAGCAGAAATTTTTTATGCTGTTCATTAATAGGGAGAACTCTTGCTTTCCAATATTTTTTTTTATATAGACAGGTAATACAGTACAGTATAGTCTCGATTTAAGCGGATTTGGTTTCCCCGTTTGATATTTATGCGGCACCTTGCCAGACCAACAATTTTTATTTACACTGTTCATTCCATCATTTACGCGGGAAATGGCGCAGGCAGGGTGCTCACAAGGTCGCTCAGTCAACAAAACATTACGGAGTTCTTCACCCGCCACCCACCACAGCCGGCCCAAGTCAGTGATAGTGAGGATATGGACTTTGAGGGGTTTGACAAAGAGGCCCTGCAAGCCTCTGTGATGGATAGTGATACAATTGATACAAGTGATACAGGTGAGGGCTAATAACCTGCCCTTTGCCTCGGAACCAACCCCCCATCCCCGTGTGCCCAGCCATCTTTTCTACTAACATAAGTGTTAAAAAACATAATATTATTGACATTTCTCTTAAATATTAATTGTATGTGCACACCATCATAAAATTAAGATGTTATTTTTACTACAACGTACATATTGTGTTGGAAAAAGTGTAGTTTGGGGGTCGGCCCAGTCTCTATTTCAATTAATCCCATATGTTTTGTTATTTCGTTTACACGTTTCTCGTTTTACTCGGACCTCCACGGGTTCATTTGACCGCATAAATGAAGACTATACTGTAATGAATTTTGTTGAAGATTTGTTAATTGTAGTATGTGAATTTCTAATATATTTTTTGATTTATCTTCTTTTTTCAGTGAGGCTAAAGTTCAAAAACTGTTCTGGGCCTTGAGCCAGGCAAAGAGGAAAGGTGAAGAAGATCTAGCAAATAGGAATTGGTATTTCAGCACTCTAGGTCTCAACCCTTCCTCCACTGATATCTTACCCATCCTGGACAATGTACAAACTGGACATTACTATTCACAAAGTAAGTTTTATTGTTTTTGTTCCATATACAGTATACCTATTTATGGGTGAAATTGGTCCTACAGGCTTGATGACCTGTAAGGGGTACTGCGGATAAAGGTTTCTGAAGCACACAAAAATAAAGCATGGCCATTTCTGCACTCTGCTATCTGTCATTTCACCAGTAGTATGTTAGGAATCCAACTTCGGTGGCTGGCTGGGGGCTCAAACCTTTAGGTCATTTAGGGTGTGCAGTACAAAAGTCACTCAGCTGCAGTTTCCCTCCTTATATGTGGGCAGAGTAAAAAGTACTGGACTTTGTTACTTAAAAGTATTGTTACATTGGTGAAAGTTACTCAAATAGAAGTAAAAGTATTCAAAGATCATTGTATTCAAGTAGAAGTTAAAAAGAATCTCATTCATAAACTCTCAAATATTAAAATAAAGCCACAGTAAATTATTTGAAAACTAGTGAACTAAAGATAAAAATAAAAGACACGTAGCATTACACGTGTTTATTTGCAATTCTTTTCATTGAGGTTAATCAATAACTGGTTCCCCAAATTATGGCTGTCCAATCAGGATCTTTTAGGCCTAAATATAAGCCCAGCAGGCAGCGTAACCTACCGAAAGAGAATATGTTCAGCCGCTCTTCTCCCTACAATCCATTGCAGGGATAGTGAACTGGCTGAAAATATATCCATCCAACACTATGATCACTTTCTTACTTATCCACACAAGTATCTTCGACGTGGACTTATGGTCTGTAGACTGTTGTCTTTCCTCGCTTTAGGTTAGGATACACACCTATCTGGCATGTATCTGAGGTGGAGGATGCCCCGTCCTTCTCTTCCTGTAAACTCTGTAACTGTCCCAATGCCAACACCCTTCACCACCATTGACTTGACTGTCCCACTCTCAGGGACCTCCTACCACAGAACGAGTCACTAACCACTATATGTCACCACCTACTTATTCATAATAATTTAGATTTAATTCTCGTATGCTACCCACGCTTTGGTGGTTGCTAACTCCCAGTGTCTTTAAATCATATCAATATTGTTTCCATATCACAAGTCATAGTGTGTCCTGCAAGACACAAGTACCAATGTGTCTTGTGACGAGGCTTGTTGTTCCCTGGGGTGTAATAAATTTATTAAATTATAAATAATAAGCCCAACATGACTAAACTGATGCTCACAAGCAGCAGATGCAGGTAGTGGAGTGATAAGCTTCAGAGATAAGTCGGGAAAGGACTCAGTAGATCCTTCAGTTGAGGAGTTTGTGGATGAATTTGCCTTCATAGTGATTGAGTCTGACTAAGACTCAACGTAATTGGGGTGTGGCTGTGGTGACTTTACTTTTCGATTCTAAATGATGAGTGGCTGAATTTTTTGCACCATGTCACATCTGGCGAGTTCTGGTGGGGGGGGGACAGTGGTACTTAGCTATTTAAGCAGAATTTTAAATACATTCAGTCTCACATTTGTAGAGATACAGGCTTTATATCTGAGATGGAATTGTGTAAGGCATTTTAGAATCACAGCCTCTTTGAAATTCATTTAAGGTGCAGGTATATGCAAAGAGCAACTGACGTCTAATGGGAAGACCAAGCCTCTGAAGGAAAGGTGAGGGAAAAGAGAAGGGATTCTATGGAGGGGGGAGGGGTAAGAGGGTAGGCTAGGTGAGATGGGTGGTCAAGGTGTTACTGGACACAAGAAGATGAAAGAGAAAGTCCGCTGTCATGGCCACTGCCACCTGACCTCACCTCCCGTCACCTCACCTCACAAGGCCTCTAAGTATGTGACCGCGTGGTGTCTCCCCACACCCACACCTTACCCTTCATGGCTCCACCTACACTATACCCTCCACCCATACAACTCTTTTACTAAAGTTAAATAATTAATTAATTAATTATTTAAAAATGTACTGTATTATTAGTTTGCCTCAGACATTAACGCTCTTTGTTTGGGGCATGTAACAAGAAAAGATTTTTGTTTTTTAATTACATTGGAGTAAAAGTATTAGAAAATGATTCTTAAGTAAAAATTCCAAAAATTTGAGTACTTTTTAAAAAGTAAATATCCAGAAATGTTACTTGAGTACAGTACTCAAGTAAATTTATTTCATTACTTTACAACCCTGTATGTGGGCAACAGATGTAATCATAAAGTGAGTAAAGATTGACTTATTATAACAGAACCTATGGGTATGGTAACAAGTACAACACCTGGCTCAGTGTGACTCATGAAAACTTCATAATAATGCCTCTTAAAATCTTAAAATTCATCCTCATTTTTTTCAATGCAGAATAACCATCCCAAACATCTCCTTTAATCAGTTATGGATAGATGGTGATAAAATATTATTAATAGCTCAAGTAGCTGAAAGTGATATTTGATGAAAGTTATATAAACACAAAATAAGTGCATACAGTATCTGGTAAATGTTTACAGTTAAGGCCAAAAGACCTACAACAGTTGACAGTATCTAACATTTCTTGGTGGGGTCATATGTTTGATTGGTTTATAGCTAGTAAACACTGCTTGTCCTAGCTTACACTACAGGCGGGCAAGGGGTGACCTAATTGAGGTGTACAGTATAAGCCTCTCAAACGGCACTACTCAGTCGAGTGTCCATACTTGGAGCTGGCAGACGTCCGCCTCACAAGGAGTCACAGCTCAAGGTTGAAGAAGCCACAAGTCCAGAAAACTGTGAGGTCAAACTTATTCAGAGTGAGAATTGTAAACTCTTGGAACAATCTGCCAGAGAGTGTTGTGTTGGCACCGTGTGCGAGCTCTTTCAAGACCAGACTTGACCAACACTGAAGCAGGTTCAGATACATTCAGGAGCCAGTACATGCCAACAATGTATATCTGAGACGTGACCGATTGCCCAAGCGGCTAACGAGCCAATAAGCGTCGAAGAGGATAAAAGTACATTAAAAAGTAAAAAGTATTTAAATTATACCAAAATAACATGAGAAAATGCTCATATAATGTAAAGAAAAATCTGAATAAATTGATGTTAAAATCCCAATCCCTCTTACCTACACAATGTTCAAGTGGATGCTAGATGTAGCGAAAAAAGTTGAGGGATTTTTTTTCCAATAGAACAATAATGAATTCCCCTTGAATTTGTATTGGTCATGAACAGAGTTAATACCTCCATTGTATTTATAACCACATTTTGACTAAAAATTATGACTGCATGCAAACTGTGGCTTAATATGTTGGAATTATGTATCTAATGTATTTTCACTAACCATTGATAATCTGATCCTTGTAATTGAAGAAATGGTTATATTCATCACCGCAATTTATTTTCAGCTCGTATGAACATTGTTGAAGCGGAGAGGATGTGCATTGCAGAGAAGACTGTGCGATTTTGTGTCACCAGTGAGGAAGAATCCAAGAAATGCAATGACTTGAGTGCCATGTTGAAACTCAGAGGGATATCACCTGATCTTGAATGTGTTTTGGGGAAGGATACCAACAACTGTGTCAGAATGATTAGTCAGGATTTAGCTGATGTGGTCACTCTAAATGATGCTCAGCGCTTCAGGGCAAATCAGTAAATATCTTTCTTGGTTGTCATTTTCACCAATATGTCGTTTCCTCTTAACAATATAGAATAAAGCTTATTTGTTGGAGCTATCCTCCTATCGCATCTCAACTATAGTCTAAAATATTTGTCTTCCCTCTAATCTGATGAATTCACTTTTCCAGTCAAAAGCATGTGGTTGGCATTTGATCTCTTCTGTTTCCTTCTATACTTTGTCAATAACTTTGCCCTTAGTATTAACTTATTCGTTCCTAAGCATATGACTTCTGTAAGTCTTCATTGTAGCAAGTGTCAACTTCAATCCAGTCATTGATTTGAAAAATCAAAATTTAGTGATTCATCACTCAAACTTTGCTCTATATGCATTTGTCCTCATTATCCTTCTCACTTACAGAAACAAATGACTGTTCTTCACAACTTAACAAAATATTAAAATTTTTGATATTAGCATCTATATACAATAACTACAGTTTCAGTCTACAATAATCCTTTGTGGTTTAGCATCAACTTCCAGACTAATTTTCAGTTTTGGAGTACAATATCAGGTAGAGTGACTTCTTTATTATTTTTTTCAGAGAGTATAACCTTATAGACCTGCTGGCAGAGCATTATTCTTTCAATGAGAATAACTTACAGTACTTAGTGGCAGTCATCAAGAAGGACTCAGGCATTACCAAAAGCTCGGACCTCACTGGCAAGACCACCTGTCACATTGCACACAGTCAGTATTACAGTATCCATTTGAGAAGTTTCACTTTGACTTGAATTTCGTTTACCTACATCAGTATTTGCATTGTATTCAGAAGAGATGAAGTACTGTATTTATTTTATTTTAGTCATATAAAACAAAATACATCTTAGATTCAATCAGTACAGGGGGTATGTACTTTTATAGATAAATCTCGTAATGAAGAAAGTGAAGTACTGTACAATATAAGTTAGTTCCATTCATGTAATTGAACAGTATTCTTTCCAATATGAACCGTATATTGGATAGATTTAAAGCTCTAATGGTAATCTGATAAATTGATACCGGTAATCTGCCAACTCTCCTCCTGCAGATTCCAGTTTAAGTGGATTTATCGACTACAGTCTGACAAATTGTCTTAGTGGCACCAGTGACTTCTTCCACACCTATGCAGAAGCCTTTAGTTGTCTGGTGGGGTCCAACAAAGATGTGGCATTTGTTAAGCATTCTGTGTCTGGTGATGGTGGTAAGTGTCATTTATTGTGTGCTGTACTGGCCATTTAAACACCTTGAGCAGTAACTAATTCTCATAAACCAGTCCTGGATGGTTTCAAAGTGTATGTTTTATTTTTGTAAAAGTGCCAAAGTAAACTTTTTGTTCACACCCATTAGACATCATGAATTGTTTGATAATTGATGTTGAAGAAGCTAGGAAATTTGAAATATTATATTTGGTGTTATGAAATAAGTACAAAGTTGGATCTTGCTCAGTACTGTATTAAGAAATAATGTGAATACAGTATTATACATGTGAGCTTAACTTCTTGAGAGTAATTTCAAAGCACATGAGTGACTGCCTTGTCCCATAGGCAGTCAATTCCTATGTATTGATTAAGTGGATAGAGAGTTTCTTTAACTTAAAATCCCCAGGATTGAAAAGCAGTGCAAGTACAGTACGTATTACACCATCAAATATGATTTTAGGTCACATCTTTTATTTTTTACGGCCTTTCAAATTCTGATGTAAGAATCATTTGAATGTTCACCAATTGCCAGAAAAAAAGTATTTTACTTTAGTTATTAATATTAAATTTACAGACATAACTGGGGAGATCACAAATGCATACCTGAATCCAGAGAACTTCCGACTTGTGTGTGCTCAAGGGGTGTTACCTGTCACAGACTATAATGTCAAGGAGTGTAATCTTGGAAGAGTGCCAGGGGATGTGGTAAGTAATCAAGGATGAGAGTGAATGCTTAGAAGACACACACACACACACACACTTTGCTGTCATTCGAAATTGAGTATGACGATCATCCAGCTATGATGAAATTATATGAATTATTAAGGATGTGACCTTTCTTGGTGAGCTCTGAGGTGATTAGAGAGGCCGATATTGGACCAGCAGGGTCGTCCACAGATGTTGCATGTGTGGGGGCTATATCTAGTGCGAGAGGGGCAGCATCAGTGTCTTTCTGGCGTTGGCACTTGTCTGCCTCGGTATGTAGTTGGGCTCACTCAAAAGTATTGACTCCTTCTCGTATGGTGTTCCTCCAAGCATTACAGTGTGGAGTAATTGTCTCCCAGGTGAGGGGGTCGATTTGGCACTTTTTCAGGTTTGTCTTAAGACTATCCTTATACCTTTTCAGTTACCTGCCAGAGTACATTTACTATTCATTTGGTGACTGTAAAGTAGCTGTTTTGGCAGTCTACTGTCATCCATGCGGGTAACATGGCCAGTCCAACATAGTTGTTCATGGATAATGGTAGCCTTGATGCTCCTACAGTTAGTGTCAGCAGGAATACTGGCATTTGTTCTCTTGTCTTCCCAGGAAACTCAGAGGATGGAACGTAGACTACGTTGGAAAAATTTTCAAGTGCCTTGAGGTGCCTCCTGTATATGACCCATGTCTTGCTGCCATATAGCAGGGTAGGGAGGACCATTGCTTGATATACGTGCAACTTTGTAAATAATTTCAGCTCCCTACAGCTGAAGACACGGGTACGGAGTCTGCACATGTGATTCGATGTTGAATCTCTTCAACGATGTCTGCTCTGGTGGACAGGTGGGAGCCGAGGTACTGAAAGTGGGTAACATTAGAGAGGGTAGAACCGTTAAGCTGGATAGATGGTGGAAGTGTGGCTGAACCAGGGGCAGGCTGAAAGAGAATCCGAGTCTTATGTACAATCACCTCAAGGCTGAAGTGTGCATATGCACCTGCATAGGTATTCATGATCTCCTGTAGGTTATGTTCAGTGTGAAAGACAAGGGCGAGGTCGTCTGCATACTGAAGTTCAGAAATGGAAGCTGCTGACGTCTTTGTTCCTGCCATGAGTCATCTTATGTTGAAAAGACCCTACATCTGGTACTGGATGTCCACCTCGCCAGCTAAATTGGCACAGGCATGAATAAGGACGGTAGCCAAGGAAATGGAAAAGAGAGTTGGTGCCAGTACACATCCTTGTTTTAACCCTGTTTGGATGGGGAAGAACTCAAACTGGGTGCCATTGTGCAGGACACTGCCATTCATGCCGTTGTGGAGCAATGAATTTTTTGGGGCAGCCAAACAGGCTGAGGATCTGACAGAGGGCTTCCCTGTTGACCGAGTCGAATGCCTTGGTTAGGTTGATGTAGGCCATGTGCAGGTACATGATGCTGTTCTCTGCAATTTTCCTGTGTCTGGCGAGCAGCAGAGATCATGTCGGTGGTGCCACGTGATGGTCTAAAGCTACTTTGAGATTCTGGGACGAAGTTTTCTGCTTCAGGAAGAAATCTGTTTAGGAGGACTCGGGCAATAATCTTGCTAGCAATGGACAGCTTTGAGATCCTGTGGTAGTTGCCAGTCTGACCGGTCTCCCTTGTTCTTATAAATATTGACAATGGAGGCATTCTTTAAGAGCTTGGGGGATTTCCTCCTTTTGCCATATATCCTCAAGGAGAGAGTGGAGACAGCTGGTAAGCAGAGGTCCTCCTACTTTATACACCTCAGCTGGGATTCCATCAGGCCCTGAGGCATTGTTATTCTTCATCTGTTTGATGCCAGTAGCTACCTCATCCAGGGGTCACACACACATACACACACATTATGGATATATATATATATATATATATATATATATATATATATATATATATATATATACAGTATATATACAGTGACCCCTCCGTTAACGAACTCAATCCGTTCCAGAAGGTCGTTCGTTAACCGAAAAGTTCATTAACCGAAACCATTGTTTCAATGGGTTTTTGGGTAATTGGTTCCAGCTCACCGAAAATTTCCTAAATTCAACAAAAATGGTAGAAAAGTTCACTTACTTTGAGGTGTGTATGTAGAAGGTTCCTGGATGATGATGATGATGATGGGATTTAGAATGGGGGTGGAGGAGAAGGAAGAAGATAAGGCATTGGGGTGGAAGAGAAGTCACCCCATGGCTCCATTTCACCCATAAAATTTTAGCTCTCTTGGTGTAATTCAGGATTATTTTCTTTAAATCAACACTGCACTGCATTATATATTGTCAATATGTAAAATATATTTCAAAATGACCAATAATTTGCTTGGAAACACAGAAAAAAAGCATTTAGTTGAAGAGAGTCTCAAGCAAGATGTTACCTCCAGTGAAAACAGAGAGAGACTAACTCCTGTTTGCTGTATTAAGAGGCTGGATGCTGCGCATTAAACTAGTCACTTTACCTTCAGTTATGTTCAATAATTGTTAAAATGACAAAAAAATTGAATATTAAACTTTTAAAATTATTGAATAGTATAAACTTCTTGATATTTACTAAAATAGTAAGGAATTTAAGCCCTAGAACCGATTAATGTATTGGCAGACTGATACTAAAGCTGGTTGCCTGGTCAGTGCAAGCGAAAACATGTTGAGGTCGGTTCGTAAGAACTTCGTTAACCGAATTTTTTTTCGTTAACCGAATTGAAGATCCTTATGGAGGCAGTTCGTTAATCGAAATTACGTTAACCGAGGTGTTCGTTAAATGAGGGGTCACTGTATTGTATTAACTTTCTGAAAGCCTGTAGGTCCCAAGCATTTGGAACTACTATGGTGATACTCAAGTGTAATTGTAAACAATTTTAAGAATTCAGTAATTCAGGACTTTGTTGTTCCATTTTGACTAATGGGTTTGTTTTGATGAGAAAAGATTGGCAAATATTTTATGATTTTTTCTTCCAGGATATCTCTTTATACAGTACAGTTGTTATTAATGCATAGTACTGTATGGTATGGAATTGTAAAATATTCTTCTTTTAGCACTAGACACATTTTAAAAATCTCTAGATTTGGTTATTGATGATAATGTTACAGGAATTAACATTTTCTACCTTAGGCAAGTCCCCAGTTATTTGCTTTTAATGTCTAATATTGTTCATACTTTTTAGTTGACCTGTGGTCCTGCTTCTGTGACTTGTGCATATAATACCTATAATGACTCAATTTCCTAAGAGTTATATTTCCACTCAGGTTGTAACCCGCCAGACAGATTCAAGTGCAAGACAGGAAGACATGCGTCATGTCCTCTTGAAAGCTGCCTACTATTTTGGGAAGTCAGACTCATTCTTTAAGCTCTTCTTCGATTATTACTCAGAGCATGACCTACTTTTCAGGGTAAGTCAACCATAAGGTTAATGGTACAGTATTGCACAGATGCTTGTACCTTCTTTATAATTTTTAGGTACTGTATAGACCTAAAAGCCTAACCTATGTCTCTAAGCTTCTTCAGAATGTCTTTTTCACAATAAGTTTGTTTTATCCTGGACAACTGGACTTTGTGGTAATTTAAATCATTCTGCTTTTGAAGAACAGTGAGACCCCTTATATCATATCTCTGAGTGTCAAAATTCACTATTTCATCACAATCTATTAGGAAATTTATGTTTATGTCAGGGAAAGGTATTGAAATTATTGTAGTCTGTGATAAGCCAGCAGGACCAATGTTCTGTTGTGACCTTCTCTCCACTCACTTGGCTCATTCCCATACTGCTGGTACATATGTACCCACCCATAACAGATCTTTCTTTGGTTCAGCATTGACAGTGCTGCATAACTTAAAAAAAAAATATGATATTTTTTTTGGTGAAGTAGATACTCTAATCTTTGCTACAGTATCTAAATAAAAGGCAGAGAATGCTCAAAGACAGAGTTTTGAGGTACTGTGCTACTGTACAAGTCAGGAAGTTTACATACAGAGCTCAATAAGGCATTGTATTACTGCAGCAAGAATGCATATATAATACTGTATGCCATTTTTATAATATCAAAATTTTCACTCTTTCTGTGTTTAGTTGAGAAGAATGAATAAAGTTAAATACAGTACAGTACAACAATTTTGTAAGAGCAATATCACCTGTGGGTATTTTTCTAGATGCTGTACTCCACTGTTGGTAAAAAAATATATGAATTAAAAAAGAGAGTTATTATCATAGTGAGGTGAACATGCATCTTCTGGAGGCATTCAAAACTGGTGGAGGTGAGCACTGTTTGGATGACAGTATCAGTTTACATCATTCTCTTTGGCTGAGCACACAGCTCAGAGAAAAGAGGAGAGCATTGTGTGGTGCATGGTCTCTTGCAGAACTTTTGAACTGTTTATATTATTTAATAGTTTTTAGTTTTATAGTAAAAATTTCCTCCAGAAAATGAGTGTCATAATGAAACAGTGTTGTAAGAGGTATGCTGGTATACAGTAATCTTTAATATTGATTTAGGTTGCCATTCACCCTTTAGATATGTGTTGGTGCATTCATTCTTCAATACAGGTGCATGGAATTCATGGTCTGGAAATATAACCCAGGATTTTCCATGAACTTAAGGTCTATATGTATTGGTTCACAATACAGTATAGTACTGTGATATAATAGGAGGTTTCTTGTACAGGCCATATGATACACTCTTTATACAGTAATGGATGCTTCATCCTGTACTTTATTAAACAATTTTATTAATATAATTATTGTACAGTTTTAATACAGCACTGTACAGTATTATACTGCCCGATTCTGGGGTCACTAATTCTAAGGGGATAACGTAACTCTACTCTTAATTTTAAGGTCGCTGCCGCCAGATCCCCCTGGACAGTACGGTATGTAGCTTATTAGGTAGCAGGCAGAGCAAGCTAGGCATTGGGTTGGGTTTTTCATTGACCAAATCGAGAGTGGGAAGAAGGGTGAAACATCAATCATGACTTAACTAAGTTATTCCTTATAAAAACATATTGCATCCCGTCACAATACAAAAAAGTTGGCCTTCATCAGAAGAACCACTATTATGTTCATTACACTTCACATCAGTATACGTCTTTCATCAAATAATTACTATTATCATCTTCATTCTTCATAACAACCAATGACCGCCTTACCTCGGTCATTCCTTCTTACCATAACAGCCAACACATCAGACTGCACCACATGTTAGAGTATAGCACCACATGTTATATTATAACACCACATCTTGGGTACACTCCACACCTACAAGTATGGAACTCCTCGGTATTCTTAGGTACACATACCAGGTACCTCGTTACACTCTACTCTTGCTGAGTAGATGGAATACTTCCCAGGTAATCATACCAGTACTGGTTCCACGCCTGGTATTCTTCGGTCGCTCCACGTGGCGACCGCGAAACTTTACAAACACACAATTATGTTCTCCTATCCTGAGTGGTGATATGTAGGGTAACCACAGATTCACAGTGGAGATGCATAATGGTACAGTGGAGAGTTCCTCACAGTGGCGGTTGGTGGTGGCTTGGCCAATACTCTGGGCGCGTGCGTACCTGTTTTGGTGAGAGAGCTGGCATCACTGAGAGTAATGCCTGATGGGCTTTTATCACAATGTATTATTGCAACTATTACTTCACTTTATAACATCAGGCAAGGTTTTAAGATGTAAAAAACTGTTAGATAATCCTTTTTAGGGCTGAATGGAGCACGATGGAGTTCACTGACCTGTTTTGGTGAGAGACCGGGCATCACTGAGGGCGGTGCCTCTCATCTCTCACTGAACTGGGCCTACAGTTTCCAATCTTTAATTTTCACTTTGATATTATTCTGGTTCTCTCATATACACTTTCCTATCTATTGTGACCTTATGCCTTGTGCCTGGGGAAATTCATTGGGTTACAATATCAACGTTGCACCTTAGCCCAGGGCGGCCTAGGCGCTAACTCGAACAAAAGTCTAGCATTGTATTTCATGGCGTGGGTATACAAGATATTCTCTTTGAAGCATAGTTTCTGGATCACCTCCAACTCTTCACATAGGTCTCATACATTTATCCTTTTTCCAGATCATTGTTCTCATGTATTTTCATCTGATATCTGCGGTAGCTATGTTCACTAATCGTTCACAGAAGTAAATAGTATGACCTTCAGACACAATCTACACTTATCCCTTATCACTAGTCCGTATCAATTGGACCTTCCCAATCATCCAATAGATACCTTGAGTTCTCCTTAATGCTATAAGTACATACACTTAATATTATATGACCGTACCTTGGTAACAATTCGTCTAAAACAACATACAGTAGGTGAGTTATCCCTTACCAACGTTTCCCGTTTTCTACCGTTTTCTGTGACTCTACAAGCGCGGTGGATTTGGATGTTATGTAGCGTAATATGAATTAAAGAGATATTAAGGATGATAATGATGTGCACAGTACAGTATACGTTTTTATCCAACAGGATGATACGAGGAAGCTGGTTCCAGTGGCTCATGATAACTACCAAAACTTCCTTACGGAAATGTGGCAACACGCATGTAATCTGTATGACCATCACCTCAAGGTTCATGGCACTCAGTAACATCCCTTTGATGTATAAATGGAGCTTTTCTTCCTAAAATAAAGGTGCTTTGGCCTCATTCATATGGCAGCCTGACATAGTAGGTGTGCCATAGAGTGCTCAGATTAGAGATTCCTTTCATAGATTTCTATTGCCTTTCCCTTGTCTCTTTTTGTTTTCATCTATTCTCCCCTCATGCTTTCTCAGTCAACCAATCCCTATCTTTTCTATACATTACTATTTTTTAGTGCCTTCCATTAGCCAACTGCTTCCTTTTGACAACCAGCCATCAAGTGGAAACTGCCTACATTACCCTGACTCTGACTGTGTGAAGAAGCATAGTATAGTGTGCTATATTGTGTTAAGAACGATGATATTGTTGAAATCACACACAAAAAATTTAATGTTGCCATCAATAGAAAATGAGAAATGCAATTCACCACTTGGCATGATATAAACTAGATTATTTATTAGTGTAGGAGAAACTGTTTACTGTCAGATCTTTAGATATTCATTACTGTACTAACCACCAATATTATTCAAGATGATGTACATATCATCTTGTGTTAATCAATTTTGGTCTCATATGACAATAAAAATTCAAATGAAATATTGTAGTTGTTATTGTAACTAGTACATATGTGATTAGATAATTCACAGGGTTTATTAATCAGTCTCAAATTAGATAACAAGCAATTAGTAAGTGTAAATATCAGTTCAACATCTTAAGTTCAAACTTCATTGTTAAGCTGTTCTACGATTTTCACCAGGTTAATACAGGTACTGTACTACACACCAAAAACATGTTCAAACTGAAGTACCTGTACATTATTAATTAAAATGAAGTCAGTAATTTCAAAACTAGTTTATATGAGTTTAAAGTGCTAGAATTAAGAAAATCTACAATCCCATCTTTTGGAGCCCTACAACTTTTAAAATAAAAATTAATATATTCTTATCTTATTAATTATATACTGTATCTGTAATATTTATTTATGGTACCGGTACAGTAGTCTAAAATGCCAGAAACTATCTTGAACACGGCCAGATTCAGGAGTGGGCAAACTGGGCAGCTGCCCAGGGGCTTCCACAATCTGGGGGCCTCCACATATTACAATATTTTATTTATTTGTTTATTCATTTGGATTATTTTTATTTTCATTCTTTAAAATTCATGTTTATCTCTTCCATCACATCTCCAGTCATGTCTCACTTTTTTGTGTGTGTGTGTGTGTGTTGGGAATTTGTACACTATCAATAAATATACAGTTAATTAAAAATTTCTCAATGTTCTAATTTCCTCAGTATAACTGCACATGGCTCCAAAATTCTCCAAAGAAGTGTTCAAATTTCAAAATTTTCCCGAGGGGCTTACAGCGCCCCCCGGAACTCCCAGATGTTTAGGCTCGCTTCACTCGCCACCCCACCCTCTTGGGTACCGTAGTTATAATGAGGGGGGGCCTCCACAAAGAGGCTGCCCATGGGCCTCCACAGGTCTAAATCCAGCACTGATCTTGAACTCTTTAATATAAACTATACAGTATATATATATATATATATATAGTCCATTTAACACGCGGACTTTGAACATACAATCAACGACCTCACCAGCAAGGAATCGAACCCTCGACCTACTGGGTGTGACTAGGGAGCGCTTACCGGCTAGGCCACAAGGACACTAAAAGCAGTTCTAGACTCTGTTATATTTCACACAAAGCCTGTTCATCGAGCTGATGGCGCTGTGAACCTCAATGGGAAACTGCCCGTGCCTCGTATGTGGTGTCAGTAGCATTTTACCGAATCCAGCTGGTATGAAACGCGAGGTACATATATATACTTCATTTTTAGTCCATTTAACACGCGGACTTTGAACATACAATTGAGGTTCACGGCGCCATCAGCTCGATGAACAGGCTTTGTGTGAAATATAACAGAGTCTAGAACTGCTTTTAGTGTCCTTGTGGCCTAGCCGGTAAGCGCTCCCTAGTCACACCCAGTAGGTCGAGGGTTCGATTCCTTGCTGGTGAGGTCGTTGATTATATATATATATATATATATATATATATTCATTCTAATTAATATAAACTATAAGTGTTGGCAGTACTGTATATACCAGTAATGCAGGCAACTCTCACCAATATGTCAAGGGTTTGAGCCTCGGCCCAGACACACGTGAGAAGGTGTTATCCAGTGTAACCCTACCAAACACCACAGGTTTTCAGGTCCCCAGTTTTTTCCTGTACTAACACTAGATAGAGCACCCAAATGGCTAGTAAGATTAATAAGTGTCAAAAGTGATAAAAAAGAAAATTTACTTAAATTAAAGTGCAGGATTTAAAATCAAGATTGCCTCGAAGTTGGTGCTGGTGTGGTCTGTCACAAACTGCTCTCTCTGCTGTGCCACCCAGAGAGCCTCTGAGTGTCATATGCACAAACCTGTAAGGTTTAAATGGACTACAGAGATGGATCCAGGAATATTAAAAAGGGGGGGGGGGTGTTGGATGGGGGACACTGTAAGCCCCCGCCCCCCCCCCCCCCCCGATTTTATTTTTTTAATCTCACCAATATCAGGGGCATTTTGAAGCCCTGTGCACTTGATATTAGGAGATATTCTGAGGTCAACAGTAATTACTTTTTACTGTACGAAAATTCCTGAGTACAATACTGCATTAAGAAAACAAAGGACAGTATTGGAATTTTCTGATGGAAGGGAGGGGGGGCTCTGGACCCCCAGAATCCACCTCCCCTGGATTCACCTTTGCCAGACAGTCATGAAATTGTGGTTTGGCTTAAAAAATTTAACCTAGGTAGTGTTTAATAATATTAGACCAATGTTCAAAAAGTTAAATTACAACGAAAATAAAAGTTAAAATGATCATAACAATAAAAAAAAAATACTTTAAAATCAATATAATTCAGCAATGAATTACCTTTAGTGTAGAGATTGTTGAAGGGTTATCAGAGGAGATTATTATGTGTTGTGTAGGAGTGAGGGACGGACTTTATGTGTTGTGTAGGAGTGAGGGAAGGACTTAATGTGTTGTGTAGGAGTGAGGGAAGGACTTTATGTGTTGTGTAGGAGTGAGGGAAGGACTTAATGTGTTGTGTAGGAGTGAGGGACGGACTTTATGTGTTGTGTAGGAGTGAGGGAAGGACTTAATGTGTTGTGTAGGAGTGAGGGAAAGACTTTATGTGTTGTGTAGGAGTGAGGGAAGGACTTAATGTGTTGTGTAGGAGTGAGGGAAAGACTTTATGTGTTGTGTAGGAGTGAGGGAAAGACTTTATGTGTTGTGTAGGAGTGAGGGAAGGACTTTACTACCTTATTAAGGAGTGAGGGAAGGACTTTACTGGTCTACTAAGGAATGAAGGAAGGACTTTACTCCCATGTTAAGGAGTGAAGGAAGGACTTTACTCCCATGTTAAGGAATGAAGGAAGGACTTTACTCCCCTGCTAAGGAGTGAAGGAAGGACTTTACTCCCCTGCTAAGGAGTGAAGGAAAGACTACTACCCTGCTAAGAAGTGAAAGAAAAACTTTACTCCCTTGCTAAGGAGTGAAGGAAGGACTTTACTCCCCTGCTTAGGAGTAAAGTAAGGATTTCACTTACTAAGAAGTGAGGGAAGGATTTAACTAGTCTTAAGGAGTGAAAAGAGGATTTTACTCCCCTGCTAAGGAGTGAAGGAAAGACTACTACCCTGCTAAGAAGTGAAAGAAAAACTTTACTCCCCTGCTAAGGAGTGAAAGAAGGACTTTACTCCCCTGCTAAGGAGTGAAGGAAGGACTTTACTCCCCTGCTAAGACGTGAAAGAAGGACTTTACTCCCATGTTAAGGGACGAAGCCATAAAGTGGGGTGAAATGAAACCTAACCTAACCTAACCTCACCCCTGTAAATCAAACCAAGTGTGTCTGTAGTGATGATGAATTGTCTTACAATAACTGGTGATCATTCAGCAGCATCAATCATCATCATTATTCATCATTACCATCATTATCATTCATTATTTATCATTCAACATCATCATCACATATACGCCATCATTATCGTCATCATTCATTATTTATCACCAACATCGTCGTCATCACATATACGCCATCATTATCGTCATCAATCATTATCCTCATCATCATCTATCATCACACACACCACACATTACCACCCCTGAGGCCTGAGCCCTCTCCCCCGCCCGCCTTGACTACCAGCAGTGTCAGTTGGTACAAATTAGTGGTTATTTCGGTTCGTTTACGCCATTTTGTAGATTTTCTCATAAAAATAAATATATCGTAATATACCAAATAAAAATCTTTGTTTGGCATATGCAATCGATTCTGATTATCTACATGACATTACGTGTAATTTATTCAGAATGTATTCATCATGCAGAACTACCTATGGGAATATGTCAACCTGTCGTGTCGGTTAGATAGAAGTTTGAATCGGGTGGTTCAGTGTCTGGGAGTCGAGCTCTCAGTTGTCACTTTGGAAGGTATCAGTACTTTCTTATGGTGTCAAATTAAGCAAAACAAATATGGCCACGCTAGCCATCCGATTAAGTGTTATTACTAAGGTTCGCAAGTGACATGTGCTTCAACACCACAAGAGTGTACAGTATGTTCGTACTGGAGATGTGGATGAAATTTAGACCAGGGACAGCCAGACGTGGAGGGAGGGAGCCGGCCAGTAGGGAGACGGTCGAGGCGGTTAGTGGATGTGTGACGGAAGTTAACGTTTACAAAATGCTCCTAAATTAATACATCCAGTTGTCAAGGATTATAAAATACAGACCCCATCATGTGTTTGTGTTGGTGTTGAAAAATATAAGGTATGTCGCTGTGTATATTTCCCTTACAACTTATTTATCTCCAATCTACGTCAATTCGATAGCCAATTAATTGTATAGAAATGTTGATGACTGGGACTAAATTATACTGAATGAACTTGATAGTTTCACTGGGGTAGAAATCCAGTTCAACGTGATTTGGTTGTCGGAGTTTAAGGTTAGGTACCAGAACAAGGCGACCACCCACGCTGATTAACCCGACCTTCTCCCCTAGACCATTATCCGGTTTAGCATTTATACGGAGTCCTTTAACACGGCTTTTGAGGATTATGAACATTAGGTTAACACCTAATCGTGTCCATGATCAAACCTTCTAAGTGGTTGTTCCCAGTCGGCGTAATAGAGGTGTCTCAACTGTGTACATTATGCCTTCAGTCTTCATTGGTGTATTCATAAGTGTTCTAAGTGGTCTATGATTGTCGGGAACAAAATGTAAACAGCACTTTTAGGCTAAGACGTATGTAACAATATAAGCAACTAACCACTCAGCGCAGCCAAACTCAGCTCGACATTAGCCACCACGTGAAGATTAGGCACCCAATCAGATTTTACTTGTTATACACAAGTGCCACTTTTGGTGGTGGGGGGGGGGGGGGTGTCAGGGTAGTTAATCTTCAGGTGATATAAGATGGGCTGCTGCCATATCTTCGTGATTTCATAATTTTATCTTGTTTAAACCAAACACGATTTCTATGAGCGTTTTAAATCCCAGTGTAAGAGGCGGTGTTACCTTGTTCACCTGCCAGTCAAATATTGTCGCCAGGAACAATCAGATCCATCTTGAGTACAACAGTTGGTCACTGGAGGAATGGTGGTGGTGGGGAAGTGTTTATAGTGGTGGTGGTGAGGAAGTGGAAGTGTCTGTGGTGGTGGAGAAGTGGTGGTGTGGTGGTGGTGGTAGGTAACTCACTTGGCAATTTCCAATCACCAGTGTAAAGGTGATATTTTCGACAAGTAGAATAATATACTTTTGTACTTAAATTTTTAAGTGGGTGAAAGGAATAAATAGACGAGATATAGATAAGGTTCTTATAATATCCGAGCAGGATAGGACTCGTAGCAACGGATTTAAATGGATAAGCTTAGGTTTAGGAGGGAAATAGGAAGGAACTGGTTCACAAACAGGGTGGTGGACGAATGGAACAAGCTTAGCAACTTTGTAGTAAGTGCTGGAACTCTGGAAAGTTTTAAAAGAAGGCTAGATCATTTCATGGATGAGAGAGTGGTAGTAACTCTCGACAGGAGCTGCCATGCACAGGTCAACCGCGGTCTATTGCAGACTCCTTATGTTCTTATGTTCTCATGGTGGTGAAGTGATTGTGGTGATGGTGGTGAAGTGTTTGTGGTGATGGTGGTGAAGTGTTTGTAGTGATGGGGTGAACTGATTCTGGTGATATTGGTGAGTGTTTCTAGTTTAGTGAGTCTGGTGATGGTGAAGTGATTGTGGTGGAGGTGGTGAAGCAGTTGGAAGTTATAGTGGTGAATTGATTATAGTTAAGTGATTGTGGCGGTGGTGAAATGATTGTGGCGGTGGTGATGAGAAAGTTGTAACAGCACCCTTTGCATTAAATAAATAGTCACCCAAATGAATAACACCAAATTATTCACTAAGTTATTAAACAATGACTTGGTAGTTGTTCACGTTATTCGCGGCTCAAACTCTCTCAGAAGTCGAGCAAGGTCACATGACTAATCAAAACACTGTTAACAACTTTGTCACTCAATATACTCGTATAAGTTCATCATAAAAGGCAAATGTATCGTAAGTTTTTTCTAAACAAAAAATTGATTTCGTTCATAGGAAACTAATTTGTCTGGAAAACTATGCTATCACATGTTTAATTAATATTGCATTCGAACAGCACACACACCTCTGGAGGATTACAGGTCACTCAGACGATATCTAAATAGACGATTTCAACTAAACCTTACCGAAAAAAAAATATGTGGGCTGAATAAAACATAATATTCTCGTGTTATTCAACATGTATATTTCAGAGATCAATAACACAAATATTATGAATAGATTATAAAAATATATTACACATTTGCAATTAATATTTACCTATTAATACAAAAATGTATGTAATTATTATTTTCTTCTTATTACAAAAATATCAAATAACCTAAAAGAACATTAAAAAATGCACGTTAGTTTATCAATGAATAGCCATTTGATAAATGAAAGTATAATCACAATCTGCAGGTCTAGGACACCTTTCATAAATAGCTGTTATCAGAGGTTCAGAGTGTACCGAGAAAGTATTCACAGTTCAATGTACGTGCAGGTACTGTATAATTATATCAAGGTTACTAATGTTTATTATTTTGTCAAATTTTCTACAATTACTTTGTACATAACTTTTCTAATCATCGTGTGCAGTTTGATTTACGGTTATAATCCTCGTACAGACAAGCTCCTGGTAACACACTCGCAGGAACAGGGTTAAGCACCATCATAATAATGCAGAAAGAGACTCAGCAGCACTACACACTATTGGCACAGCGTAATATACAGTAAACTCAGGATGTTTGGACACATTCTGTCAAGATGTATACCTCCCGGTTTATACAATGAAACGCATAGGGGAGTATTTACTTTGTTAATAACTTATAGAGAATAAATTTCCTCTTGGAATGATAACGTAGTAGAGGTAATTGAATGTTAAAACAATGTTATTATTCATAATGAATAAATGCAACTCGTGGGACAAACTGAATCGTTTAGTGAAGGACACCTCTGGACACACCACTTAATTTTAAGTTTTGTTTCTAAAATAAACAAGAGCGTAGACAGATACAGACAGCTCTACGATGA
The DNA here is from genome assembly GCA_958450375.1 of Homarus gammarus. NCBI lineage: Eukaryota > Metazoa > Arthropoda > Malacostraca > Decapoda > Nephropidae > Homarus > Homarus gammarus. The sequence goes on along the minus strand of CAUDMG010000777.1, from coordinate 234,233 downwards.
TGAAAAAAAAGAGATAGTTTGCCAGATCCTAACAACAATGATAGATTAGGAAAGAAAGAAAACTGAAAAAAAAATCTAATATCCCTGGCAATGTTGTATTCGTTCCTGTACTTGGAAAGCCTAATTTTCTCGATTAAACTGAAGCTGATGAAACATTACGTTGTAACTGAAATGAAAAATAATGCTGACATTAGAGCTTAGATGAGCTAGTAGGTCCCACTTTCCTCTACAGTACTACATTCTGAGTTTAGGGTTTCTAAGTGGGTGTGCCGTAAGTCTGTGAGAGTTGTGGGGTTTGTTGCTGTGGTGTACCATTAAGTCTCTGATTATTGTTGTTGCTCCCGTAGCTGCTACCACTCCCGCTGGTCTGTTTTCTGCCAAAGACATTACCACCTCCGTTGTTCTGTTGCCCTCCGTAGCTGCTGCTGCCTCCGTTGTTCTGTTGCCCTCCGTAGCTGCTGCCTCCGTTGTTCTGTTTCCCTCCGTAGCCGCTGCCGCCTCCGTTGTTCTGTTGCCCTCCGTAGCTGCTGCCGCCTCCGTTGTCCTGTTGTCCTCCATAGCTGCTGCCTCCGTTGTTCTGTTGCCCTCCGTAGCTGCTGCCGCCTCCGTTGTTCTGTTGTCCTCCATAGCTGCTGCCGCCTCCGTTGTTCTGTTGTCTTCCATAGCTGCTGCCACCTCCGTTGTTCTGTTGTCTTCCATAGCTGCTGCCGCCTCCGTTGTTCTGTTGTCTTCCATAGCTGCTGCCGCCTCCGTTGTTCTGTTGTCCTCCAAAGCTGCTGCCTCCTCCGTTGTTCTGTTGTTCTCCGTAGCTGCTGCCTCCTCCGTTGTTCTGTTGTTCTCCGTAGCTGCTGCCGCCTCCGCTGTTCTGTTGTCCTCCATAACTGCCTGCATTTGCATTCTGTTGACCATATCCTCCGTTGTCACCACCTTTGTTCCCATGACCGCCACCGTTTGCATTGCCCTGTGGGTACTGTGCTTCTCCCTCGTATCTAAAAATATTGAGAGTAGAATAAGATAAAAACAGTAAATATATTAGGTGTTATAAGTCCATTATATATTACTTGGATAAATTATCATATTAATATAGTGTTCTTAAAACTGTATACTCACCGAACATTGGCGACGAAGCCGCTCTCGTGGTCGGCGGTGTAAGTAACGATCTGCAAGCGCCCGTCTGGGAGCTGCACCCTGTACTCGCCTGTGACCACGTTTCCGTCCGACGATTCTTTCTGCGAGAAGTCTGTTCCAGTGTACATATCATTCACGGCATAGTCGAACCCGTATGGCATCCCCTGTAACAAGAAGACAGCGACTAGTGCACAGGTATCGAGGAAGAAGATAGGCAGTGGAGGACTTAGCCGAGTTTTAAACCTTAGGATGACGAACTAATATTGTATTATTTAAAAAAAAATCTATATATATCGACAGATACAAAACCTTAGAGGATTGGTAAAAACATCCCGAGAACATTTAGAGTGGAGGACTGTGGTCGTCAACTCTCAGACATGAGGACGGTATTCTGATTGATTGATTAATACATATCGACAACGCAAAGTACCATCCCCATAAGACAATATTCGTATAGGATGCAAGTGTTGATTCATACATTTATTAACGTATAGATTTTCCCCATTCAAAAGATGCAGAAGTCAGCCAGCGTTAAACGTGTACAGTACACAAGAAAGGATATTTTATTTGAAATTCTTGTATATTATACATTATATGAAATGGGGGGGGTGGGTAAAATAAATTTATTCCATTCTGCAACTTTCTAATAAAACTGCATAGTGCATCATTTCATACGCCACTCAGTTACGGTCGTATTTTCACGTTTAACCATCTAAAATGATCGCATTTATGTGTCTTCCAAAAAGTGAAAGTTTTCAGTACAGCAAGTACTTAGTGGCTAGTATTGTGAAATAGTGTTAAAAGTAAAGTAATTAACCAAGAAGCTATAATGTAGCATGTATAAACAGATACCTTCATGTGTCCCTCGTCGCCATAACCGCCATCATTGTTTTGCTGTCCACCATAGCCGCCTCCGCCATTCTGCTGTCCTCCAAAGCCGCCATCATTGTTCTGTTGTCCCCCATAGCCGCCTCCGCCGTTCTGTTTTCCTCCAAAGCCGCCTTCATTGTTCTGTTGTCCCCCATAGCCGCCTCCGCCGTTCTGTTTTCCTCCAAAGCCGCCTCCATTGTTTTGTTGTCCCCCATAGCCGCCTCCGCCATTCTGCTGTCCTCCAAAGCCGCCTTCATTGTTCTGTTGTCCCCCATAGCCGCCTCCGCCGTTCTGTTTTCCTCCAAAGCCGCCTTCATTGTTCTGTTGTCCTCCATAGCCGCCACCGCGGTTCTGTCGTGCTCTGAAGCCGCCACCGTTATCCTGTCGCTGTCCGTAACCACCATTCTGGTTCTGTTGCGGGGCGCCATAACTCTGAGACGGCTTCTGAGGGGACTGTTGTGGTGCTCCGTAGCTTTGTGAGGGCGCCTGTTGCTGCTGTTGTGGTGCTCCGTAGCTTTGTGAGGGCTGCTGTTGTGGTGCTCCGTATGTTTGTGAGGGCGCCTGTTGCTGCTGTTGTGGTGCTCCGTATGTTTGTGAGGGCGCCTGTTGTTGCTGTTGTGGTGCTCCGTATGTTTGTGAGGGCGCCTGTTGCTGTTGTGGTGCTCCATAAGTTTGTGAAGGAACTTGTAACTGTTGTTGTGGAGCTCCATAGCTTTGTGAGGGCGCCTGTTGCTGCTGTTGTGGTGTTCCGTATGTTTGTGAGGGCGCCTGTTGCTGCTCTTGTGGTGTTCCGTATGTTTGTGAGGGTGCCTGCTGTTGCTGTTGTGGTGCTCCGTATGTTTGTGAAGGCGCCTGTTGCTGCTGTTGTGGTGCTCCGTAACTTTGTGAAGGCGCCTGTTGCTGCTGTTGTGGTGCTCCGTATGTTTGTGAGGGCGCCTGTTGCGGTGCTCCATAAGTTTGTGAAGGAACCTGTAACTGTTGTTGTGGAGTTCCATAGCTTTGTGAGGGCGCCTGTTGCTGCTGTTGTGGTGTTCCGTAGCTCTGGGATGGCTGTTGTCGGACACCCTAAATGAGAAACGATCCAGCAAGTTTAGTCTCACAAACAAAACACGTTATGAGTTATATAATATAAACTGTAGAGCGGAGTTGACTTTCTAAAATTAAGAAAAGTAATTCAAATAACTAACCTAACATCAAATGATAAAACATTAGAATTTTCTTTTGCAAAATCAACTTCTAAAGTGTACTTATTGATTGTCAACTGTTGTGTTAAGTGTTTGCCTTCGTTTGGCCTACGCAATGATCGCCTAATGTTTAAAGGCAGTACAACTCATATGCCTGTGAGGAAACTTGACCCTTTAGTAAAAGAAACGTTATGTGCCAGTGTTACCAAACGTGTATGTCAATTGCAATGGTAAATTACTTTGTTGGGAAACATAAACTTTGGTTTTTATACTATATCTGGGTCTTACTAAAAATTTGGAGTTACAAATTTTTGAAACTTGCATTAAAGATACAGTTTTTCGTGCTAGAAAAAGGCAAAAATAGCTGAACTTTTGCTTTAATGTAAAATAGCTCATCGGGATAGACCACCAAAAATTTATCCAGCCAGATATACTTTGTTACAGGCGTCATTCACACAACTTAATCCAAAGATTCCAAAGTTCAGCAGATCAAAGCTGTGTAGTGAAGGTGCTGGCGTGCCATAAGAAAAAGCTGTATAAATTATGAAAAAAGAGTCAGCAAGGATTAGGCTTGCAGCTCAATACATTCAACAATAACGTACTTACCAGCATGATTGAGTTGATCAAGACTAGATTGAAGCATCAATAGCTTAAATCACTTGTAAGGTAACCACATAGTTATTATAATTATATTCCCAGTTATGTTACGCTGTAGTGCACCATGAGCAGGCCCATGCATAGAGTGTTTGTTGTGCTGGAAATGGACGCGAAAAGCGGTGAACGGTAATAAAGTCACAGAAAAAAGTCACAATTTTGGCTAAGAAAAAAGTCACATTTCCTTTAAACACCATAGATAGGTTAGGTTTCGTTAGGTTAGGTTAATTACTTTAATTAGTATCTGGCGTTTAAAGGAAATGTGACTTTTTCCTAGCCAAAATTGTGACTTTTCTTCTGTGACTTTTTTTCCTGTGACTTTTTTACCTGGATTCCAGAAAGCAGGCAGAGTATCTCGTCAACAAGTAGTTATTGAGAGGGCGAAGGGAAACAACTGTTTTAACATGAATGTTGCTTGTGGATATTGGAACTAATGGGGAAAATGTGTTCTCTTTTACCGTGGTGTTTGTAATTGTAAGTAAGGTAAGTGAATCGTTGTTCATTAAGACATATTTTGTTTTTCTACAGTAGTTTCCCAATGGCGCTCTTATTCAGGCAATACTATTTGTCATTTAAGATTTGCCAAGCGTCATATACAAAAGAATTATTCACTTGAGTTTCTTTGTTACTTAGTATGCAATTACTATTTATCCTTTCTCTTTGTCACGTTCTTAGTAATCAGTGCTCTTGACCCACGCCCAAAAGTTAACATATTTAGTGTGCGTAGAAGCTGTTATGGTGTGACAGCGTGGGGTACCACTAGGGTTGTCTGTTGCTAAGCTGACTCACCTGATTCCTGCTGGAGGACTGGGGGGCGCCATATGTCTGGGAAGGAGTCTGTGTCTGTTGGGGAGTACCATATGTCTGACTTACGGTCTGGGTCTGGCCTGTCTGAGGTGGTCCATAAGTCTGACTAATTGATGGTGTTTGAGTCTGTGAAGGGGCGCCGTAGGCCTGGCTGGGTGAGGTTGAGGGTTGAGGAGCACTATATGATTGACTGGGGGGGCTGACACTCTCTCCTTCCCCAAAAGAATTAGAACTATATGAACTGGATGACCTCCCCACCGAGCCTGACCCACCGCCCCCTTGGTTGTAGGACCCAGATGAGGAACCCTGCTGAGGAAGTCCGTAGCTTTGTGATGGTGTCCGTGAACTTTGTCCAAGTCTGTTGCCACTGCCGCCGCTACTGTGCCCTCCGCCGGGAAGCTTATCTCCCTGTACCATCGACGATGACACCGTCAGCGCCGCCACCAGGAACACTCGTAGGAGCTGGAGATAAAAAGATATGGTTGAGACATTTTTCTTAATAAAATGTCAAAGAGAACCGTACATAATCTTGAGACTTGTCACAGCTGCAGACTGCAACCCCCACCACTTCAAAAGAAAATAACCTTTATATGATAATTATCGGCAGACTTTCAAGTCGCCAACATTGAGTGACACTTGACTTTCAACAAGCCCACGAATACAATCATCCGCATTGATCGAAATTATGTGAGTATTTTTTCTTTTTACGAGGAGAGAGCATTCTTACTGTTATAATATTATTATTGCGTTAAAAAAAGTCTTTAAAAGCGTTATAAGGTTAGTAATCACAAGTCTAACAGCATTAGAAAATATGAAATTATGAGAGATGGAACTCCTGTGTAGAGCTTTCTTTAAGGGGATTATTGTTGATAATATAAGTACATAATTTTAGAAGTAGTGTAATAAACTATACCATGTCACGTAATTAGGTATTTATATTCTCGTGTGCAACACAAACGTACTCCAGATTATCGTATAGATTTTGTCTGGAGTTTCAGTAAAAAAAAAAAAAAATTGAGGGATGTGTCCATACCGCCCCCTTTGGGTAGTCATGCCCATCGGACCCACATCAGGGCATGGGGATGAAATATAATAATAATAATAATAATAAAATAAAAATTATTAAAAAATATATAAAAATATTAAACAAAAATATAACTATAACTAAGGTTTTTAAACGCTTAATAAGGTTAATAATTACTCTATTACATCAACACTTGAAAAATGTTAAAGATAGAACTCGGGTACTCGGGGACAAAGAGTTGTGATCAGTGAAAACTGACAGTAACAAACGGAAAGTTAATATATTATAGAATAAATATTTATGGAGATCGTGGGAAGTCAAAAAGCTTACAGTTATCAATAGATAATTTCACAAATTTATTAATTACACATAGACTGAACAATACTTTTTATCAACCAATAGAAATTAAAAGACTACAGTAGTTGGTCTTAAAGAATGCTGTAGTCATCCCGCCACGAACAAAGAAAACTGTAATTCTAATATGCAACTCAACACCTGACTTTATAGTTTTCTCTTAAAAATGTTTGGGCTAACTACGATAAAATTATTTATATTTTTTCTGTAAAAAAAAATAATTTCTATCAATTTTACACGAGTAAAAGCACATTGAATTTTTTATGATCAAACAGAAATAAGAGTTTGGCATTAAGCTCACAATGAAGGCCGTAATAAACAAAAGACCGACCGACCGACTTGTAAGCTGGTAAGTGGTGGAAATGATAGATAGATAGATAGATAGTGACAAGCAGCCACGAAAACGAGAATTGTAGGCGCGGTTTAGTTAAGAAGATCAATCACAACTATCAGGCACTTTAAGATGATGGGAAAGGATTATTTTTCATATATGAACTGGAGAACACAAAGAACCATTGAAGTAATATAGGGGATAAAGTGAACAGGAAAGTGTGCTCATAATTTTTGCACGAAAATTACCTTATGTTTATTTGCAAATTTTGTGGACAAACGAGACAGATGGCCAAACCAAACCTTACAGGGAAATCAGATTTGTGTTTTAAGCAAGACTTTTTCTGTTCTGTATTGTAAATTCATAGGTAAAGAGCAAAATTATTATTGTATATACAGTATTGTCAGGGTCGGATCCAGGAACATCAAAAGGGGGGTTCAAGAAGTTGTGGGTGGGGGAACATAGCGAGCACGGCAAGCCCACCCATTGTTTTTTGGAAGGTGGGGGAAGGGGGGCTGTAAGCCCTCCTTCCTCCCCGATATATTTTTTATTGAAATCTGACCAATATGATGGGTATTCTGAGGCCATGTTCAATTGCTAATAGGAGATATTCTGCAGTCAATAGTAATTATTTTTACTATACAACAATGCATGAGTACAATATTAATTTAAGGAAAAGTTATTGGAATTTTCTTATGAAAAAGGAGTCCGGAATCCCAGGACCCCCATGGATCAGCCCCTGTTACGAAGGTTTCCTCCAGCACCGTATATATTTTTTCCGGCAGACGTACTGACCGTTCTCTCCACACTGAAACACGGTCCAGGGGAAAGGCGTAAGGGAGAATGCCGGGTCGTGAGCTTTTGAAGTTATGCACGAAATGTGGTGAAATTGTTTGTATTCATGTGAGAGATAGTGAGAACAATGGCTTGTGGATTAAGGTATCGGAAGTAAAATTTTCTCTCACGTTCTCTTTCTTTTTTTATTTTGTCTAGATTCGTGGTGAATTAGAGAGCATAATGATGAAGATCCTGCTGTTATAGCTTTACATTCTCTTGTTGACTGTGTTGTGTGTATGTAACAAGCGCGGTCTCCTTATGAGATTCCCAATGCTATATATATATATATATATATATATATATATATATATATATATATATATATATATATATATATATATATATATATATATATGTGTGTGTGTGTGTGTAAAAGCAATTTTAGTAATTCCTAGGTAAACTGCCTTCACCCATAATTAACACTTAACTCGTGTGTGTGTGTGTGTGTGTGTGTAATAGCTGCTATAAAGATCACACAAGAAGATACTACATCCTGAGTTCCTCCTCGGATCTTGCCCTCCCACCTTCTCAACTTCCTCATTTTCCCTCCGAGGAGCTTGTTACTGTACATGTTTGAAGGCAAACGCTGCCGATATATATATATATATATATATATATATATATATATATATATATATATATATATATATATATATATATATATATATATATATATATATTATCTATTATGTGTGTGAGGGTATGGGTGCGTACATGCTCAAGTGCTTGTGTGTGCATATTCTTGAAACCTGTAACAACTGTAATAGTAATGTTTCTGTGTTCACCAGCTGCCAGGCGTCTACAACAGTAATAATAATTTTAAGCTGTGATTCTATAGTTTCTTATCGATTTTTCTCTACCTAACATTACCTGTATACAGTGTTAATAAAGTATAAATGTACCTTTAGCACAACTTAATACAGTCCGTAATTAATTTGAATTATTAAACGTAAATGGAAGTCAAACTTCCCAACTAGTCCTCATTTTGATTGGCAGTACGCCAGCCGCCTGTTATATAAGGTAACTCGTGGGTGGCGGAGACTTCTCACGCCGGATTGATTTTCATTTACTAAAGATAAAACTAATTTGATCTTGAGAAAGTAACTGGCTACCAAGAATTTTTTATTTTAATTTTATAGGGTAGTCATTGATTAACTTGCTTCTTAATAAAACGCGCCATTGGTAGACATAAATATAGGTATATGTGCAGATCCAATTAAAGTTTTAATCAGGTAACTCGGTACAAAAATTATCTTGACGATTTGTGTTAAATTATATAACAACGAATGAAGGATTTTGACAACCCTACCGAGATAACAGGAGTCGCAGTGTTCATTTTGAAATTCATCGGACCTCTCCTTATTCAAGATATACAGTACATGACACGCTGGTCCTCATTTACACCTGGGGCGACTGTTCTCATCTCATGATTTTGCGGATCACCTGAAGATTAGCCCACCCACCTTATTTCACCTTAAGATTAATCGCCCTGATGCTAACATAGCATAACATAAGTTGGGTGGCTTTTCCTCATCGACAGGTAGGAAACTGCTGTTCTCTTTCCTCGACTGTCAATTACATTCCATTTATTAGCGCGTTAACTTTGATTAAAAATTAATCATCTAACTTTCTTACTTGTGTCGTAATTATATTTCTGATTTTTTCTTTAATCTTAGCATGGAATTACTAATACTGTTCTTGTTATTTTTCCTCTTGCTACGTCGTAAAATTCCCAATCATTCGTTCTCTATATTAGTAACTTACAAGTCTCTTCTGTTGACTGCTAGTTTTGGGCCTAGTGTTGTGGAAAGCGTAAATTTGCATAAGTATTGAAGTGAGACAGCAATAATTTAAACACTGTTAACCGTAATGGCACTAATTTCCCGGGTGCTGTTATTACCGGCAGGTGTTCTGATGTACCGACGGAAATTAGCTGTTCCCCTCGTGTTGACATTAGACAATTGTGCCTCAGTGTTGACGTAAATTTCTTAAACAGTCAACAAAGATTACGTATCAGTCTGTGATCTCTGAATTACTTTCCTTGGCTGTTAAGTTAGTCCAGGTGAAGCCAAGCTTGATACAGCCTTTCCCTGATAATATTAGCGCAGTCACCCATACAAACCTTCCTCTTAGCAAGTTAAAAGTTAAATCCCATTTTTATGTCCAGGGAATTTACTGCTCTGTTTAATGATTCCATCTATGGGTCATGTGCTTGTACGGTGACGCTAGAGGTATCGTGAATATGGGAAGATTTCTAACGTGAGTTGTGGAATTATTTCTAAGTCGCAGGGTATCGTGGGTCGTCAGAGCGTGAACCTCGCTTATCACCACTGCTTCACGCTCTGCTGAGGGGTGAGTTTAAGGTCTCATCACCCAATAAACCGTGAGGCGGTGATGGTTCAGGGGCGGAACTCCACACTACAAAAAATTAATTTACCTCGTTGATGTATTCAGTAACATTAATTTTCCTCCTGTTCTTTCGGTTATCTTAAAATAAATACATTGTATATCAAGGGAACTTCCAACCATTGCTTTGCACAAAAAAGTCTTAATAATGGAGAAAAGTGCCGTAGACCCATTGGTCATGTGTCCAACTTATACTTGAAGAGCCCCAGCGTTTAATGGTGGTGTTTGGTAACTTATTCTACTCATCCATAACTCTATTTCCAAACCAGTGTTTACTTAATTCATGCCTAAATCTAACTCCCGGGAGCTAACTTGATGCAACCTTTCTAGTGGTCAGTTGTAATAACATTTATTTTTAATATTATAAAAAAATATTCAGGATGCTATTTTCACTCTTTTCTTTCCCCAAATAAAGAATATAATACAAAACTCGGATGAAAAACTCACGCCGTCAAGTCCCCTTAGAAAGTTTAATGGGTATAAGTGTGCGTGAGTAACTGGTCCACACCGTCACCCTCACTGCAGCTCACGCGCGAGCCCGGTAAATAAAGAAGCCACTTTACCATACTTTCACACCAGGATTGTGAACTTTCTTGATGCTGAACGTCAGTGCAAAGTTGTGAACAATGAATTATGATATTCGTGTTCAGCTGAGGTTGTCGAGGGCGATGGGTGTTCTGGAGACGTTTGCAGTTGCTGTATGTTTTCAATGTTATTTTTGTTAGTCTTATTTCGCGAGAATAATGTAAAATTAAGCCACACTTAAGCATGTGATGTACAGTATGTTACTGTACCACAACTCTGGGTCACACACAATGTTGTAACACTAAACACAGCAACAATCACCACAACAGCTCAGGTCATTTCGCATGTGACGTAAAAGCCGTGACGCCTCCGCCAATCATCGCAGACAGACAGGTCATGTGACCCTCGGAAGTGTAGCAACTCACGTCACACTCAGGTGTCATCCCGTCGCTCATCCTGAAAACAGACCACTTCACGCCTGGCGGATGTGACGTCATAACCACAGACTCCACCAACGAAAATAACCATTAGGGACTCGGTACGCCCACCCCACCCCATCTAAACATGACACCGGATCATGACTCCCAGCACCCATGAGCGAACTAGGTCAAGTGAGGTACACGAGTGACGCCAAGAAAACATGTACCGTCGTGACAGACAACACGGGGGCCTCACGATCAACTGAAGATCAGTCATGTTGTCAGGGGGGCGGCTGGTGATTAGCGATTCGTGCTCACCAGAGACAAGTACTGAAGGTGGTGCATAGACCCAGACACAGAGAGACTATACAGGCCTCTTGTGGGCTATAGTCGTACTATGTGTCAACAAGTACGGTGGGAGATAAATGAACTTGAGGACTGACAAGTGATACACAAGATATGAGATAATGGGATACGAGTGTTATCGATTAATTTGGGAATATTTTATGAGCTAATGAAGAGTATACTGTGAGAGATGACCTTGAGAAACCTTTAGGTGAAATACATGTTAGCAGTATTCTCATTTTATTAATTATTATTTGTTAGAAACTTTAAAAGAAAAGGGTGAAAGAGAAAGCATGATGAGGATTTAGACAGTACAGTGAGGAGTGAGGAGCAAGGATGAGGAATGAGTGATGGGAGGGGAGGTGAGGTAGACGGACCAATACCCCGTGGCGCCCCCCTTACCACTACCTGGCAAAAAATAAGTGTTTTTGTCGACTGTGTATGTTTAATTGTTTTAGTTTATTTACGCAAGTCCATTTTCTCTCTTCTCTTTCCTCTCGTGTTTGTCATTATTTACATACACGATTTATCTCAACAAATACCCGAGAGTACGGATTCATTGTTAATTAATACCTGTGTTTCTTTTGTGTGCACCAAACCTATCTACACATTAATCTTTATTTGTGTCTGTTGGTCCATTTACGTGACTATTCGTTATATATTTTTTGAAAACACATAGACACTCGTAACGATAAAGGCGTCCTGTACTGGGCGTCAAGTATAGTCATTAGCGCCACACTCAACAGTCTCTCTCTCTCTCTCTCTCTCTCTCTCTCTCTCTCTCTCTCTCTCTCTCTCTCTCTCTCTCTCTCTCTCGCGTGAATCGTATATACTGTCATTAACACTAAGAGGGATATGCAAAAACGAGACAATGTGTTGGTTGCGTTTGTTGTGCCACAGACACTCGCTTGATGGAAGAATGTTGGGATTGTGTGTTGTGAGGATGTGTGTCGTGAGGATGTGTGTGTGTCGTGAGGATGTGTGTGTGTCGTGAGGATGTGTGTGTCGTGAGGATGTGTCTGTGTCGTGAGGATGTGTTTGTGTCGTGAGGATGTGTTTGTGTCGTGAGGATGTGTTTGTGTCGTGAGGATGTGTCTGTGTCGTGAGGATGTGTTTGTGTCGTGAGGATGTGTTTGTGTCGTGAGGATGTCTGTGTCGTGAGGATGTGTTTGTGTCGTGAGGATGTGTCTGTGTCGTGAGGATGTGTGTGTGTCGTGATGATGTGTGTGTGTGTTTTGTGAGTATGTATGTGTGTGTGTGTGTTGTGACTTAGTTTTCACCCCATCGGAAAGTCTTATTTCCCGACACCAAGTGCATTGTTACCCAACTAACCAAGAGTTTCTCGGCCACCTGCTGCTCTGTATACTGTAGTTCTCGTGTCAGCTGCGCTTCTCATCACCAAGTAGTAACCAATAAAGAGGTAGTTCAGTGTTGTTAGAAGGTATTCCCTATCGTTAAGAAGAGAGTTTGCCTATTGATGAGTTAGCGACTGTTGTAACGTACACATCGTCCCGGACCGCTCTGCTGTACTGTACACACACACCCTTCTGTTCATTATTCCAGTTTTTCCTCTTTTTTTTATTCCTTCCTTGTCATAATCCTTCTCTCCTTCCTTGACAATGGGAGTGAAAGACAAAGGAACCGCGGGAAGTAGACAGGAGGAAGGGAGGGGGGGGGGTGTCTGTTTATGGCTCTTGTCAGATCACTGGTTTGATATACCTTCCTGGAGTCGAGGGAAAGGAGGCAGTTTCTTGACATGGGTGGTGGTGGTAGGGAGGGGAGAGGGGGGGGGGGACCAGAGGCCTCGTTATGCTCTTCGTGAGAGATAGTTTCTTGACGTGGGTGGTGGTGGTAGGGAGGGGAGAGGGGGGGGGGGACCAGAGGCCTCGTTATGCTCTTCGTGAGAGATAGTTTCTTGACGTGGGTGGGTCGTGGTCTCGTAGTTTACTTATTGTTATGTTAGAAGTAAAATATGTTCGTTATAGTTTTTGACGTTCATTTTAGTTCCGTGTTATGTTTTCTCTCTGAGGGTTGAGTGTGTGAAATCAATTGGTTATGTAAGGTAAGCATGAATCAGTTCTACTGTATAGTTCGTGATGCAGAGTGTTGGTGTGTCGTTGGGATGGATGGCTGGCCGTAATCGTCAGAGACACGCTTTAAAAACTGAAGGATCAACAACTTACTCCAATTAATTCATTTCAATCAGTCATAAACAGTGTCGACCATCACTACACGCAACACCCATCTTACTTACTCCCTGTGGTACTCCTGAGGTAACACAAATATCATTAAGGTGAACACTACTGAGGTGTCGACTCCCCTGCCTCCCTTCACGCTCTTTCTGTTTAATTATAAGCGGTATGACCTATCATGACCTCTTGGCTTAAACTACAAGTCCTGTATGTTGGTAATTATCATCATTAGTCGTTTATAATTTTCCGTCATTTTAATTTTAATTATCTCCGGTGCCATATGACCCTGGCTGTTGCGGTGCTAAGATAATATTCACAATCAATCATTCATCGTCATTGGTTATTTAGTTATCATCAAACTACTCGCATAAGGACAAACGTTATTCAGAGTGTTTGTTTAGGTCCGTCGATAGTGACTACTGTTTATCCCTGAGTGCTGGGAGAGCCTAGTGTAGGAGCCATCTCATTCCCTGGCTCGTCATCTGTGTTCTACCTCGGGCAGGATGAAACTATGGCCGAGTTTCTTTACGCCATTTGCCTCTGTTTACCCAGCAGTAATTGGGAACCTGGATGTTAATCGATTTGCGGATTGTGTTCCGGGGTAATGGTTAGCCAGTGCAGTTGGCGCGTTGTCCGGTCTTCTCGGACTATTCCTTGACACTGGGTCATACAAGTTGTTAACTTAGGGTGTGGTTGCTGTAATGGCGACAGCAACACCTAAAAGAAATTCACGCCAAGGTGGCCCTTGGACCAGCCATTCTCGTTACACGAGGAGCAACCATTATATATTATTATCTGGAGTCCTCATCTTCCTCGACCAACTTGCCCATTGAGATTAAAATTACGATCACCTGAAGATTAACCCACCCCAGCTTATTTAACCTGCTGATCAAACACCTTAACGCTCACCTAACATAACCTAACTTACCTGCCCCCACCTGGGCAGCGTTAGGGTGTTTAATCATCAGGTGAAATAAACTGGGGTGGGTTAATCTTCAGGTGACCCTAAGATTGTTAACCTAGTCGACCACACTAACTAAACAATTAACGGTTACCCTTCACATGGCATAGTCGAGTGAAATAACTGTTGGATTAATGCTTAGTGTTACCAGCTTGACGCCGCCTAAAGTCACCAGCGATACACCACCAAGTACCACCTACCAGGACATCCACGACCTTCTGTCACCATTCACTTGTTGGAGGCACTCAAGGGCGGGATATTTACTGCATAATACGCGTGAAAGTGTCCGCAAAAACATGGCAGCAGCAGACAACAACTCTACAGGCGTGACGTGACTGTTTGGTAATATTACGTCTGTGTTACACGCCGCCCCTGAACACAATACACGGTCACAAACAGCTGTTACCCCGGGCGACTGTCATCAAGGCGCCCCCAGTGTGTATGTTGATGACGGGGTCCACGAGGGTGTGTGTGTGTGTGCAGCTCAGTCAAGAAGCGCAGGTAACGATGTTTTATCTTTTTCGTGGCACTATTCGCTTTATATCTTGAAATCATTTAACTATACCGACTATTTTTTTCATATACTGTCACCATTAATATCAAGTTGGTGTTTTGTTATACAGGTAAACAGTGAAATTGCCTAAAAAAAAAGAAAGTGAGTCGATTTATATTTTTGCTCTGTTGAAATTATTAGTCACAGTAGCGAATTGTTAAAGGTTTATAGTAAGACAGGTAGCTAGGTAGGTAACTGGTGTGCCTGTGTATTGTTGTGCTGACAGGTGCATCAAATAAACCATAAACCTGAATGATATTAGCAACACAAGAGGAATGAATCGAGTCAGTCCAGTATTGGTGGTAAAATGGTCACCTGGTGGTACTGTCCGCCTCAGCCACCCATCACTGTAGTGTCTCACGAGTCTCCCTCCCTCTCGGCAGCTGAAGCAACAAGACACTCTCAGGTTTACCGCGTAATTACCAGTTTTAATATAGAGACGCACCTGACAGTCTGTGGTCCACCGGTCACTTTCCTGCCGCTCGACTGTTGCCTCCGCTCACCATTTACATCCCGTGAAAAACGATAAAAGGCGGGGGGGGGGGGGGGGGCTAACCTGTGTACTGTGTTGATACATGAAAGAAAAAAAAATATTCTTTCTGCTTTCACCTCCATCTGAACTTGTCGAAATATGAGTCACGTTCTGGGTAATGGGAACAAAAATATTTCTAAGACAATTTTCTGTTTCATTTTTCGATGCTGACAGTGTTGAATATGGCGTCTTGTGTGGGTGAAGGCAAGTGTGTGTGGGGAAGGTAGGTGTGGGGGTGGGGAGGATTTTATATGTAGGGGTAGGGAGGTATATGTGAGTGAGAGTAGAGGGTAGTACAGTATGCGAGTTAAAGGTATGTTTGTAACTTTGAGGGAGAGGAGGAGGAGAAGGAAGGGTTTAATGTACTGATGGCTGGTCTATAAATCACATGACGCTCTGTGCATTTTTACTAATATCTGGGGACATTTAAGGGACATTTTAGACACAGTGACCACAGTACACTCGGCCACCAACACCACCCATCCTCGGCTCTCAGGCAATAATCCTCTCAACGCGTTTCCTATACATGACCAGTTTCTCCAATTGAGAGTCGCGTGAGCAGGAAGCGGTATAGTGAGCGTCAGGGTTTTGGCACAGCGGCAATCTTTCTTGTGTCTTTGCATGGGCGGCGGCATCCTGGTGAAATGGAGTGTCATTTTTTTCCCCGGGCAGGGTAATTTTAGACGGCGCTGGGGAGAAACAATGCTGGGACACACACAGATGATAGAGGAAGAAGCGTAAAGTGAGGGTAATTGTGGAGCTGTTTCGGAGAATTTCAGGTATAATAAAAATGTTCTGGCAGACAGGAACGGATGAGCAATATTTGTATTACCCCAGAAAGGTTATGCTCGCGGTACAAGAGGTGTAGTTCCAGCGAGTTATAACTGGGTTTAAACTTATGCCTACGTATGTCGGCACCTAACCTGTAATTATTCTACCTACTGAGCCATAAACAACGTCATAATAGTATCCAAACAAAGAAATTGGTTTAAATAATGGCTGAGTTCCTTTGTATACAACAGTAAGTGAACAGGTTAACACAGTTCTCGTTGAACAAATGCTGAACTGATCTCTGGCCCATCAGTGTGGCGTTATTTCCTTGGGAGATTTTCTTCTGTTAGAACTGTCTTAATGTCTTGTTGAACTGTACGACTTACACACACACACACACACACACAAGATGATTAAGGAAAAAAATATATATTGAATTGAAAGAAGAGGCAGGTGATTAGGACAGTGTTAATGTTATACCAAACAGCAGTAAGTGTGTGTACCATAGTTCCTCCACTGAACACTGAGATAACAAGTCACTGGAAAATTAAGAGAGATGACACGCTCAGGTTGTACTTATTTCCGGGTGAGTGATTGATTAAGTGAGTGACTGGGTGAGTGAGTGAGTGAGTGGCAGAACGAATGACTGACTGAGTGAATGAGTGAGCCGTGATATGAAACACTTGTGGTGAGGTGTTATTAAAAAGCTTCTGAACCACTAAATGAGAAATAATGACTCGAGGAAAAATAACTCAATTAATCCATTTTACCGAGACAATTAGATGGCATTAATTTCGTTATTTTTTTATTTTTATTATTAATTTTTTTTGCACTCCGTCATCATAACAGTTGATCTTATTAGTGATTAATTATCGTAGTTCAGATGTAATGGTTGTAGTGGTTGGCGGTGGTGGGAGGAGGGGGGTGCAGTAAGTGTGGTGGGAGGAGGAAGATGAGGGGGAGGTGCAGTAAGTGTGGTGGGAGGAGGAAGATGAGGGGGAGGTGCAGTAAGTGTAGGGGTAGGAGGTGTATTAAGTATGGTTGGAGGAGGAGGTGCAGTAAGTATGAGAGGAGGAGGAGGAGGTGTAAGAGGAGCTACATCTATGAGTGTTGTTCCTCATATTCAAAACAAACACAAACATGGCTGCTCATCCATCCTCACCACCTATGAACAACACCCCTCACCTCCTCAAATCTTCACCCCTTCCCTTCTCCCCTCCCCCTTCAGGTGGTTCACGGGTCATGATAACCCCCCCCCCCCTCCCCTCTCCTCCCACTCTCCGTCCGTGTGTCTGTCTTCCCGAGTGTCACATAGGATCTGTATATACGACGCCATCTGTCACCCGGATCAAGATGCTGGGAGATAAGATTGTGCTTGGTCCCTTTGCGTCTAACTTCAGGAATATGTTTATAAGTGTTCATTACTTCCTGTTACAATTATTTGATATGATTGGTTATGATTTAAAGTTTTTTTTTTTCCTAAAGATAAAATACGTTTGAGAAATATACTTTGAACAAGAAACCCCTTTTTTTAGCGTTTGTAATGTATGTTTCTTTTATTTAAAACAATTGTAGAAACGTTAGGAAAACTTTCATTAGCAAATGGAGAACGGACTTATAAAACTGAAGAATACTTTAGTTCGTAGTTGCGATATAATATTCACCTAATTGTTATAATAATAATAATAACTTTAACGATAATAATAATACAAGAGAAAACTGTATCAGGTTGAGAACTCCATCAGTGAAATGTTACATGTTATATCCTTGACACAGGCCGTGCACCTTCAGCCGCCGCCGTCGGAGCTAACAGGAGAAACTGGTGTGACGCCCCGCCGTGCCTCCCACCCGTCAGCCTATACACCCCTTGCTGCCAGCCTGCCCCTCGTCCGTCCCCGTCACCCACCTGCCCCGGGGACAGGTTCTCCCAACAACTCTACCAGTCTTAAGGAAAATCACATGAGAATCGTAAGTGAAGAATTCTTTGTACTGTATATTGTTTGGGGTTAGTTTTAGTAAGTAATATATTAGTTTGTTTTTCTTATGTCAACAGGAGATCTATATTAAAGATAGTAATTTAACTATGTTGTGGCAATTCAAAGGGAACACGACAAATGCGATTTATATTAAAGAAAAGTCGTGCCAGGTTGATGGTGCACAAGCTCACGAAGGGACAGAGCAGCAGCCCGAGGGTGATGGCGTAGTAGATGCTCCTGAAGGTCCCCAGAACACCCGGGGAGTAAGATGATCAACAAGGTGCTCATGACTGACACAAACAGCTATACTTACATGGATTACTGGTTTATGAAAGTAGATGTTTTAATTGGTGAGAGAATGGCGGTGAGCTATTGAACAGGTGAACTGGCCAGACTAACAGAGGAACCAAACAATAATAGTATCACTTGTGCTGGAGGCGTCCCCGAGAAAGTTGTGGTTGTGCGAGTCTGTTTTTAATCTCCTGTTTTAGGCACTCCTCCCCTCGCCTAAATCAGGGGGGAGGAGGGGGACGGGGAACGTGTATAGGAGTAGGAGTAGGCCCATGGTGCTTCCTCGTGAGTGGAGTAGGGTGTAAGGGTGCGGGTAAGGTATAAGGAGAGAAGGTAGACCTTGGATTCGATTTTGTTTCATCATGGTAAAACTTTAGCGGTAGTTGAATCAAGAATAATTTAGTTAAATGATCAGATAACTCAGGGAGAAATCAGGAATATAAACAATTAAGAGGGAAAAGTAACCTAAAACAAGACAAAAAAGAAAAGAAAGGGAGAACGAAGATTGACGGATAAAGAGTCACAGTCACACACAGAATACAGCCTCCCGTGCCAGCTCCGGAGACACCAGCACGTGCCACACCACCCACTGTTTACATAGTACGTTGATACAGGGGGTGACAAACAGAGAGCGTGTGGTGAAGGCCAGCTGAGTCTGTGTGATTGTAGCTACTACCACTGACTATCACACCAACAAACAACAACATCACGCACCTGTTGTCTCTCAAAAGTCCTCCGGGCAGAACAATGGTCACTTCACCTTGTTAGGGACGGATGTTTTACCTGGTATATACATTTTTTTTAAACCTACCTATTATATGGTTTTTTAATCTTAATATATCCGTAATAATATTTGAGTACTTCAGATTGCACCTACAACAAAGCCCACAGTTTGGGGGTTACTGGTGATTTTTTTTTAGAAATAGCCAGTTGATTTCGGAAATTTACTACGAGAGATGTTAACTGCTCAGCCAGACATGTGTACGTGAAGAAGTAAACAAAAAGACGGTCCAGAGTGATATATTACACCAGCGGCAGTTTGAGGCCGGGGAGGCGATCAGGTGTTGTGAAGACAGAACGTGTGTGTGTGTGTGTGTAGTAGTAGTAATAGCTAATAATCAGTCAGGTTACGTTTCCACCAACTGCTGCTACCGACGGCGGCGATGATGGAGCGGTGTCTGGGCTACCTCCACCACCACAGTAGAAAGTTACGCGGTATACTGAACTTTTCCTCTCGTATTCCGCGACTAGTCCTAACATGCATGAGTGTATGAAATATTGAAAAGTTTGCCCGAGTCTCTAATATGCGTGTGTTTGTGTGTGTGTGCGCGCGCGCGTGGTAGACTAAACGCCCGCTGCTCGAAATTATTCATTACGCTTCTGATCCTTACTCTTTGTGGATGAAAACAGAATAATAGCACAAGGTTTGAGTCCATTTGACCAACAAGTCTTCGCCAATAACCTCGTGGTAGGTAGGACGGATGACTCAACAGTTCCTACAAAGTTGATGAAAATATGATCTTCATCGCCACTGTCTCAAAGTCGGCGTCTCTCGTGTCTCAATACTGCTCCAGATTAGATATTCTTTCTACAGTAATTTCAGTCGATACATGACTTTTCCTGTAGTGACGACTATGTGAATTTTCCCGGGGGGAGGGAGGGAGTTGGTTGAGGGGCTCTGCTTTATAAGTATCAGCTGGACCATGTGTTGGGAGGGGGAGATGGGGGGCTCGTTAAGGTGCTCCCTCTGGTAAGGAAACCTCCATGTTCTCTAATTATCAACTATTCTTCATTGTGTCGTCAAGTCATTGTGTCATCATAAACATGAGTGAAGCAAATACACAAAAGTAACTCGTGAAACCTTACACACCACAAAAAGTATCTTCCGATGAATTTCAAAGTGAACACTACAACACCTGTTGTCTCGGTATAATTGTCAAAATCCTTCGTCCGTTGTGTCATATTCTCACACAAAATCGCAAAGATACGTTTTGAAGCGAGTGTATCTATAAAAGACCTTATGCTGTGATTACAAGGCTTCGTTTATGATCCTTATTAGTAAGGAAGGTAAGAGGGATGGCTGTACAGTGACCACAATGGAGTGTTGGAAGTGATCCACCTCACCCGGCTGCCAACATCTGCCTCTAGTCTCCGTCTTACTATTATCTGATTACATTGATGCCCAAAAATTATCTTTACCCTTTTCATCGATAACCTCTCTCTCTCTTTCTCTCTCTCTCTCTCTCTCTCTCTCTCTCTCTCTCTCTCTCTCTCTCTCTCTCTCTCTCTCTCTCTCTATATATAATATATATATATATATATATATATATATATATATATATATTACTGTACTAATATACCATCCGTCTGCTGTCTAACGTTCCAATACGAAAATTCATATAAAGGCTTCCATGAAGATTTATAATGAATCCCATTGCTGTAAGAATGATCTATTATACAACTTAAAAGAGGTGATTATAATTTCTCTAAATGAAATTACAGAAAAGGTTTGGTTATTTCTATCATAGTCCATGTAGAACAGACACAGTAAAGACTCTACCATCTCACTCGAAAGTATCCCATCATAACATTTCCAAATGATAACCATACCTTCATCTTCACTCTAACGTGACAGTTACAGAAACACGTGGATAGAGGAGCCGGTCGTGTAGGTATACGTCAACTCGCTGGCACCACGAGCTACACTATGTTGCCGACTCCTCCAACCTTCCTTATATACTGTACCTTCCCCAGCCGCCGCGGAGGTGAAGAGTGCATTCACGGATGGTCCCCTGAGTGATCCAGTTTCAGATATTTTAGTTCGTCCTCTTTAAAAAGTTGAGGATTTTATTTTATTTTCAAACTCTTTAATGGATGTCCTGTAGTTTTGATTTAGTGATTGATGCAACCTTTTGATTCTTGTGTATGTTTGTTGTTTATATTGGCTAAATTTCTTTTGTTTTCGCGCTGTTTGTGACTGAGGCAACGTCGTGAGCGTAGAGGAAAGGCGAGTCAAGTACGACCTTGCGAAATAATAATGGCACTTGGCACTTCACTGACGCCAGCTATTCCGTTCATAACCTCTACACCTCTACCTCACCATCTACGACGATAACGAATGTGGTGAGAGAAGGAGTGTGTGAGAGAGAGAGAGAAAGAAAGTAAGAGTGAAAGAGAGAAAAGTGTGAAAGAGAGAGAGAGAGAGTCTAGTAACGAACAAAATGAAATATATTAATATGTATATAAAATGTATATGGAAAAGAACACACACACACACACACACACACACACGCACAATAAATATGTGGAACAAAACACACTAAGAAATAAGTAAAGACCGTAAACTTAACAACGAAACTTAAATAAACAAAACGAGACTAAACAGTGACCAGATTTGAGTTCACGAGGTCAAAGGTCACCATCGTAAATATGTAAATTGGGTGGGTTTTTTATGTATAGATGGGTGTATTTAAGCGACTTTTTTCTGTTATGGTTCCTGAGATTTCCTGACAAAATTCAATCGTATGTTTGTTTTTTACTTGATGTTTTGGTCGTTCCAACTTTTCCCTTAGAAGTTACCTTTGTGCTCTTTAAGGTGAGTTATATATTACAGGTCATCAGTCAGGTCTCCAGGTGTGTGTGTGTGTTGTACTTATTGGTTCTAATCCATTATTTGTTCCTGTTTTCTTATGAGGATATATTTCTCCGTCCTGTAACGTTCAGAAATTATTATAGTTGTTGTCTTTTAATTTCATAATATATTGATTGCGTTTATCGAGTGGAATTTGTTTTTCAAAATGAGCTCATCGATTTTATTTGATTTTTATTATGAAAAACTGGATATTGATTAGCACTAAAAAAAAATTCCCTCAATTTTCGCGACTGTCAATGAATACAGCGTAGTCAGGATAATTATGAAACTTGTGAGTGGTAAGTGCTTCTGGCTCGATAAATTATTGTCACGCACTTCACTAAATCCCAATTAATTATCACCACCAAGACGAGAAAGAAAATATATTGATACAGTAATAAATCGTCGTTTATGTGATCACAGTCAGCGAACACGGAGATGAGCTGAACGAGAATTAGTAATAACAGAAGGTCGTTTTCTCAATTGTGACGGTGAAAGTTCAAACCGCTCGGCAGACAAAAGAACTTAGTAACGGAGTATCGCTTTTGACAAACACTTTATATTGGAGGTTATTTATAAACGTAGTGATGTCTGATCTCCCAACAAGACACAGCTGTTTTTATATTAATTTCAACTATATAATAAACTGGATAGGAAGTTACAGTACTTTGAAATCGGACCAAAAATAGTGGATGCAGCATAAACTTGGATACTTTCTGTAGTTGACGCACGCTAGTTGAAAGTGGTGGTAAACATGGTAGAGTGATGAGTGTGTTTGTATCTCTCAAGCTGGTTGTGTCTTACTCATTGGCTGCTTCTGTTTCTTGTTTACCTCCCTCTCACCTTGTAAGATACTAGAAACTCATAATAAAATGATAGGTAACAGACACACACACGCACACACACACACACACACACACTCTCACACACTCACACACACTCTCTCTCTCTCTCTCTCTCTCTCTCTCTCTCTCTCTCTCTCTCTCTCTCTCTCTCTCTCTCTCTCTCTCATTACTGTTACCTGGAGGCGAGTAAGATGATCATCCAGCACTGGTAGATGATGGGAATTTCTTTAATGGTTCGTGTCATCGTCGTTGGTGAGGTCTGAGGTGACTCGAGAGGCCAGTATGAGATCGGCAGAGTCGTCCTCACAGGTTAAGTATACAGTTAAGTATAGTCAGTACGGTCACTTTAGTTTCCTGCAAGTCACTGTAACAGCCTCAGGCAGTTTTACTTGACGTTGAACAACAATATCGTGATCGTGCCAGAAATACCTGACCTGACCTGATCTGAACTAATATTTTGTTGCGATAAACAAGACATTTCTTATAAGTTATTTCTTCAGGTCTGGGCTGGACAACCTTCAGTTGAGTTATAAAGCGAATACAAAGTTTTCTGTTTTCAGGAAGGAAACTCCTTGGTTAATAACACCTAATTGGCAGGTTTCACTTTCTAGAATAGACAAATTAGCATACTCTCTCTCTCTCTCTCTCTCTCTCTCTCTCTCTCTCTCTCTCTCTCTCTCTCTCTCTCTCTCTCTCTCTCTATATATCTATATATATATATATCTATATATATATATATATATATATATATATATGTGTGTGTGTGTGTGTGCAAATAGATCACTAAGTGCGCGTGATACACATATATACTGATAACTACACAGGGAAAATAAAACACGAAGTTCCCAAGCGCTTTTTTGTAATTCAAATCTAAGTGAATTACATGAAAGTGCTTGGGAACTTCGTCTTTGATTTTTCGTATGTGGTTGTCAGTATATATGTGGATCACGCGCACTTACAGAGATTTATTTGCATGCATATATGTAAATATTTAAATACACACAAGCAGGCAGGCAGGAGGAAAATAAAAAAAGTTGATCACTCGCGTAATAAGTTTTTGATAGTCACACTGGCCACAACAGGTGTGGCATTAGTGATGACCACCGCTGGCTGCCTTACATCACCTAGTCCCGCTGCCTCATCATGGTGGCCGACACCAGGTGATTCCAGGTGCTGTTTCAGCACAGGTGTGTGGTGGCCTTGGCACAGTGCCACTGCAAGAGTTACACCCCAGCACTTTCATAGGCTGTGAGGTACACACACACATCACGACACACACACACAAACCTACACAACGACACACACATTGATCTGATGAAACAATATTTTTGTGATATTAACTCTGACAGCGTCAAATAAAAATAGATAGTTCTTGTTTTAAGATTTTAGGTAATTGTTAAAACCAGACAGTTGAGTGAGGAAAATGAGAGCGCCGCCAACAAACTCGCTGTATTAACAATACAGCTCTTCCACACGTCTTGATGGCCGGTCTCTCATAAGACTCCTCAAAGATGTTGTGTTCCTTCATCTGTAACACTGTAAAGTAGTTCTGCTAACTCCCTGGGCTGTGCTACACACTGCCAGTTGACTCTGAACATTGTGAGGAAGGTTACGGGACTCGTGCACCTTAAACACCATGAGAGTTAAAACGTGTACATGGCCAGTTTATGTTGTTTAAAAACAAGGCGAGAGTTAATGGAGTTTATAAACCGCTCAATAGTTGGTAGTCTGTCAATAGTCGTTTTTTGTCAAGGTTCGGCCATTTTGAATTACTGTATATGAATGAATATTCTGAATGAGGTACATCGTCCCCGGGAGGTGTAGAGGCATCCGCTGAGTCTCACCGAGAATAACCTTGTTTACAAACGGACGGATGAATAATCTGTACCACAATTATTATTTGAAAATTACAGGTTCCTCATCAATGAAAATATTTGTTACGTTATTATACAATCTGATGTATAGTTGTGTACTCCCTCGTGACTCAGAGTCTGCCTGTTTGTCTGTATTACCTTATTTTCTAACCTGTTATTTAAATTTGCGTTTTCCATCTTGGTGTTCACCGTTCGTGACGCTGCACACATCATGCGAGAGAAATTGTATTCATTATTTTGCTTCAGAAGAGAATGATGCGTATCAAGAACCAGGACGGAGATTGATAGCCAAACTGACAGATAAAACCAGACAGAGACGTTTGTGATATTGTTACACCGTTGTTGTACCTCGGGTATAGTGATACACCTCCACCCCCCCCCCCCCCCCCGCCCCCGGGCAGGTACTGGGTGAGGCAGTACCCCACAGGTCATTCATAAGGACCATGTTTATTTTGAAGTGAGGGAGAAAACGTGAACAAGAGAATGGGAGCTGGAAGAGTGGAGGATAAGGGAAATACACCTGAAGGATGAAGAAGCGGGGAGGAGTGGCATGGTGAGGGACTTGATAGACCAGTAACGTTAAGGGATATTTTTGTGGTGGCTTCCGATATCTCCAACACGATGTTATTCTTCATTGTAAAGCTCTCTCTTGGTGTTGGTCTGAGTTCTTTAATGAATTGGGCAGCAGGAAGAGGAGGAGGAAGAAAAGTAAGAGGAAGATGAAGCGGAGGAAGAGGAGAAGGGGGGAGAATAGGAGGAGGAGGCGGAACTCAAAAACCTACGAAGACATTTTCATTGTAGTTTTCCTTGACACGACTACAGCTGTGCGTCCTTGTGATAATAATAGTACTGAGCTCCACAAAAACAGCCGGGGTGATACCCATCTGCTTACGACCTAAACAACTGTTGTCTTATAGGTCTGTGTGAACCCTTTTGTTATTGTGCGTAATACTCATCTTGGCGGGTAAAGAGGGGGGGGGGGGGGTAAAGGGGGGTGGGGCTGTGTAAGGTGGATGTGACGCCCCGCCTGTTGCTGCCACCCACCACAAGTCGCCTCCCATTGTGGTGCATTGCTCCTTAGGAAATTGGTGACCTGTCCGGGCCATGGTGCAGCGCTTCCCTCTCACCTCTACCAGTGTTCACCATTACCTGAGTGTTCTGTTCCTCACCAGGTGTAGTCACCCACTCACTATTGTTGTTGTCGTTGGTTTGTACCACCATCATTGTCGTCAGGTGTCGTCATTGTCACCTGTCACCAGGAATTTGTTGCCTGTCACTTTGGTGCCACTGTCAAGTGTCACTCATTAAAAGAAGTGTCACGCTGTCACTCGTACCTCTTGTCACGCTGTCACCCTTACATCTGTCACGCTCTGTCACCCTTACCTCTGTCACACTCACCCTTACCTCTTGTCACGCTCTGTCACCTTTACCTCTGTCACACACTCTCATCCTTACCTCTTGTCACGCTGTCACCCCTACCTCTTGTCACGCTCTGTCACCCTTACCTCTGTCACACTCTCATCCTTGCCTCTTGTCACGCTGTCACTCTTACCTCTGTCACGCTCTGTCACCCTTACCTCTGTCACACACTCATCCTTACCTCTTGTCACGCTGTCACTCCTACCTCTGTCACGCTCTGTCACCCTTACCTCTGTCACACTCTCATCCTTACCTCTTGTCACGCTGTCACCCCTACCTCTTGTCACGCTCTGTCACCCTTACCTCTGTCACACACTCTCATCCTTACCTCTTGTCACGCTGTCACTCCTACCTCTTGTCACGCTGTCACCCTTACCTCTGTCACACACTCTCATCCTTACCTCTTGTCACGCTGTCACTCCTACCTCTGTCACGCACTACCACCATTCCCCACCACCACTATCCTCCACCTCTCCTGGTCGGTAATAAACCATCAGTCACCTCCCACACATCGCTTATTTTTCTCCCGGAAGACAACCCAACCCGGCCATTTGTTGCTTCACTCTCAGCGGCGTAACAGTTCCTGAAATGAATTGTAGCGAACCGATAACACAACCACTGACACCTGTACCTGGCTTGTTGCACGACCTCTGACACCTGTACCTGGCTTGGTGCACGACCTCTGACACCTGTACATGGCTTGTTGCACGACCACTGACACCTGTAGTTTAAAGAGGCAGCTGAGAGACGGGGTGTCGCGCTTGGGCATAAACCTGACAGATGACACCGACCTGATAACGAAATCTGAGATTGTCGAGTTCCACGACAATTTAAATAATGAGTTACTTAATGCACAAAGGCAGAACATACCATACAAAAAACTCAGATCAGACAAAAATGACCTTAAATGGATAAATAATTATTTAAAGAACATTATTGGCCAAAGGAAGGCGAAATTTACCTCCGGGTGTATTATAAGGTATTGGCCGGTAGGATTAAGACCGAGATAAGAAAAGCAAAGAGGAATAATGAACTGAAGATAGCAAGGGAGGCGAAGACAAACCCCAGAGGATTCTACCAAATGTATCAAACTAAAACACGAGATAAGATTGGACCAATACAGTCAGATACCGGCGAGCTAACTGATAATGACGCAATAATCTGAATAAATATTTTTCAACAGTTTTCACCACCGAAAATTTAAACATGATACCCGAGGCTCCGACTCTATTCAGAGATAGTGAAGAAAACAAATTAAGCGAGATAGTATTGACTAGTAACCATGTTAATAAGCAAATAGACAAACTGAAGCCTAATAAGTCACCTGGTCCCGATGAGATATTTGCTACAGTATTAAAGGAATGTAAGGAAGAGCTTAGTAAGCCCTTAGCAAAGTTGTTTAACATGTCATTAAAAACAGGTGTAGTATCAGAATCCTGGAGGATAGCGAATGTAATATCGATTTTCAAGAAGAGGGATAGATCACTATCCTCTAACTTCCGCCCAATCAGTCTAACATCAATAGTAGGCAAATTACGAGAATCAATCATTTCAAACTCTATTCGAAACCACCTGGAGAAGCACAAGTTGATCAATGATTCCCAACATGGCTTCACAAGCGGGCGTTCATGTCTAACTAATCTATTAACATTCTTTTCATCAGTTTTCGAATCGGTGGACGAGGGGCACAATTATGATGCGGTATATCTCGACTTAGCAAAGCCTTCGACAGAGTCCCCCATAAAAGACTAATTAGAAAGGTGGAAGCGCATGGCAGCAAAGGTAATATCCTTAAATGGATTAGGGCGTGGTTACGGGACAGGAAACAGTGAGTGAGTATAAACAGCACTAAATCTCATTGGAGCAACGTCACTAGTGGATTCCCCAAGGCTCAGTACTTGGACCATTATTATTTATTATATACATAAACGACATAGATATCGGCATAGACAGCAACATAAGTAAATTTGCTGATGACACTAAAATAGGACGTGTAATTAAATCTGACGAGGACTCTGCAAAACTACAGGAAGATCTAAACAAATTTTTCGAATGGTCGGAAAAATGGCAGATGAAATTCAATGTGGACAAATGTAAAGTACTCAGTATAGGAGATGTAAACAGGGAAACCAGTTACCAGATGAACAACGATGCCATTGTGGAATCCCACTGCGAGAGAGATTTAGGAGCAATGATAAGTAGGAATCTTAAGCCAAGTAAACAATGTGTTTTTGCTCGTAACATGGCTAATAAAGTACTTGGGTTCATACAAAGGAGTGTTAGTTACAAGACTAGCGAGGTCATCTTAAAATTATATCTAGCGCTTGTGAGACCTCACCTGGATTACGCAGTTCAGTTCTGGTCACCGTATTACAGAATGGATATAGAATCCTTGGAAAGAATCCAAAGGAGAATGACAAGACTAATCCCGGGCATTAGGAACCTTGAGTACAGAGACAGGTTAGAGCATCTTAATTTGCACTCCTTCGAGAGACGTAGAGTGAGGGGCGACCTGATAGAGGTGTATAAATGGAAGTCAGGTCTAAACAAAGGGGATATTACAAAGGTACTCAAACTATCCAACCAGGAGCGAACTCGTAACAATGGTATTAAATTAGACAAATTTAGATTTCTGCATGAAATAGGCAAACACTGGTTTGGAAACAGAGTAGTGGACGAATGGAACAAGTTACCAAATATCATCATTAACTCGAATACACTGGATAGCTTCAAACATAGGTTGGATGCTTATATGAGCAATAGGGGTTGGGTGTAAACGGGTCTGCCCAGTATGGGTCAATAGGCCCGCTGCAGTTTCCTCCATTCTTATGTTCTTTTGTTCTTATGTATCTGGCTTCGTGTGCGACCTAAGATGACGACACCGGATTTTGTCCACGACCTCAGATGGCTGCACCTGGATTCTTGTACGACCTCGTCAGACCTTCTGGTGGTGTTCAGGGTCGTCGGGTGACACAGCGGGTCGTTTGCAACACATCACATCCGGCCGTCGACACTATTGAGGAGGTTTCTTGTGACTGGGTTCTTGGTGTGTGTGTGTGTGTGCGTGTGTATTGTAGTGTAAGTGTTTGTCTGTAGGTATTTGTATGTGTGTGTGTGTGTCCGTATGAGCTATTGTCTCGGGTTTATCACACTCCTCGCCCTCCTTTTTTTTTTTTACCCTGACACACACACCGTCGTCGTTTCAACTACTACTAATTATAACATCAACCTTACAACTCCTTCACACAACCACAATGTTACATCAACTATAACACCAGATTGTTATAGTCATTACGAGCATAACATTACACACGATGACACCAATTACATAAATGGTACTATGGAGCCCAGAAATACCATATGTCTTATGTGTGTGTGTGTGCGCGCAGTCGTAATCACCGGTCTATGAAGTTAGGAAAGAGACGTCAACAAATCATTATCTCTCACAACTAGTATATAAACACTCCACACTGGACCTGTCATCTTTAACATAGTCGTTTATCTTTTAGGTCTCCACAAACATATAGAACAACACTTGGAGCCTGTGGGTGGATCGTGGGCTCAGGAGGCTTAACAAACAAACACAAGAGAGGATTAGTCATAGGTAGATAAGCCTCCGTGACGTAAACTGAAGAAACGAATGAATTCTTACTGAAGTCATTGGTTGGTGGGTGTGGGTGGTGGTGTTGGGGGTACTGAAGTTATGGGTTGGTGGGTGTGGGTGGTGGTGTTGGGGGTACTGAAGTTATGGGTTGGTGGGTGTGGGTGGTGGTGTTGGGGGTACTGAACTCATGGGTTGGTGGGTGTGGGTGGTGGTGTTGGGGGTACTGAAGTTATGGGTTAGTGGGTGTGGGTGGTGGTGCTAGAGGTACTGAAGTCATGGGTTGGTGGGTGTGAGTTAATGGTTCTTTAATGGGCTCAGGTGGTAGTTGTGTGGGTCACCAGGTGTAGTTGTGTGGATCACCAGGTATAGTTGTGTGGGTCACCAGGTGTAGTTGTGTGGATCACCAGGTATAGTTGTGTGGATCACCAGGTATAGTTGTGTGGGTCACCAGGTATAGTTGTGTTGGTCACCAGGTATAGTTATGTGGCTCACCAGGTATAGTTGTGTGGGTCACCAGGTATAGTTGTGTGGGTCACCAGGTATAGTTATGTGGCTCACCAGGTATAGTTGTGTGGGTCACCAGGTATAGTAGTGTGGGTCACCAGGTGTAGTTGTGTGGGTCACCAGGTATAGTTGTGTGGGTCACCAGGTATAGTTGTGTTGGTCACCAGGTATAGTTGTGTGGGTCACCAGGTGTAGTTGTGTGGGTCACCAGGTGTAGTTGTGTGGGTCACCAGGTGTAGTTGTGTGGGTCACCAGGTATAGTTGTGTTGGTCACCAGGTATAGTTGTGTGGGTCACCAGGTATAGTTATGTGGATCACCAGGTATAGTTGTGTGGGTCACCAGGTATAGTTGTGTGGGTCACCAGGTGTAGTTGTGTGGGTCACCAGGTGTAGTTGTGTGGGTCACCAGGTATAGTTGTGTGGGTCACCAGGTGTAGTTGTGTGGGTCACCAGGTATAGTTGTGTGGGTCACCAGGTATAGTTGTGTGGGTCACCAGGTGTAGTTGTGTGGGTCACCAGGTATAGTTGTGTGGGTCACCAGGTGTAGTTGTGTGGGTCACCAGGTATAGTTGTGTGGGTCACCAGGTATAGTTGTGTGGGTCACCAGGTGTAGTTGTGTGGGTCACCAGGTATAGTTGTGTGGGTCACCAGGTATAGTTGTGTGGGTCACCAGGCATAGTTGTGTGGGTCACCAGGTGTAGTTGTGTGGGTCACCAGGTGTAGTTGTGTGGGTCACCAGGTATAGTTGTGTGGGTCACCAGGTGTAGTTGTGTGGGTCACCAGGTATAGTTTTGTGGGTCACCAGGTACAGTTGTGTGGGTCACCAGGTGTAGTTGTGTGGGTCACCAGGTATAGTTGTGTGGGTCACCAGGTGTAGTTGTGTGGGTCACCAGGTGTAATTGTTTAGGTTACCAGGTATAGTTGTGTGGGTCACCAGGTGTAGTTGTGTGGGTCACCAGGTATAGTTGTGTGGGTCACCAGGTATAGTTGTGTGGGTCACCAGGTATAGTTGAATGGGTCACCAGGTGTAGTTGTGTGGGTCGCCAGGCAGCGGGGAAGGTGAGGGAGATGGTTAGCTGTTGTGTAAAGTTTATCTTAGTGGTCATGCTGAAATTCACGGCTTAATTCTGTTTAATATACAAATACGTGTTAACTCTAAAACACCATCCGGCGCCGTCACTGAGTAGACCAAACAGGCATGATGAAGTAAGTTGGACAAACACTTCCAGCACACACACACACACACACACACACACTCTCTCTCTCTCTCTCTCTCTCTCTCTCTCTCTCTCTCTCTCTCTCTCTCTCTCTCTCTCTCTCTATTTGGTGAAGTTAAAATTTGACCCACACTTAAGACAAAGAAAAACTAACCCGGTGTGTTACATCTGCCTGTATTGAGTATCATCTGGAATTCTGGATGAAGGTTCTCTGTTACGGTGATTCTTAATAAACTTTACTTTTTTCCGAAGATTTCATTGAATAGCCAGTTTTATCTTTACTAATTTTTACTTATTTTTTTTTTTGGTTCACGTCAATTAAGATTTATATTCACTGTAGTTAGTAGCATTGTTCAGGTCAATTATGTCAAAGGAAAATATATCTTGCACGAGCATCATATCATGAGTTATAGGGTGAGATGATGGAAGTTTATAGGTGGAGTTAACCCATCTTTGGCGAGAGATCAAGGAACGTACCACACACACACACACACACACACAGCAGTAGGGCGGCAGAAAGTAGTTGTGTAATGCGTTCTGAAATCTGACTGCATGAATTTTTCAATCTTATTTCATTGCTCACTAAAAGCTGTGTATTTTTACTGTTTCATTTAAAATCTTCACAATAATGAGCACGTTTATTATCTAAGAGCGTATGGATATGATTAAAAATGGAATATGATAAAAAGATTGACGTGAAATGCAACTTTAGTCCGATAACTTGATAATTTACTGTGAGGTCCATTTACCGTGTTTGAAATATTTTATCATAATAGATATTGATTTAAACACATCTATTTTTTTTTCTGAAGGTCATCATATTAAGGTGATTGTAAGAGTTCGGTGGACCGCGACAAGGAAAGCAGTGGTCGAGCTACAGTGCACAGTGTCAAGCGGTCTGATGATCTGATGATGGTGGAAATATTTGGCCAAAGTTTAATTTTTATATTTAATGTGAGCAATTATATAAACACTAAACAAATACTTAGATCAGTCAAGTTGTTGTAAGATTTGTTGATTATGTGAGATAGAACAATACTCGTTAACATCTTCCAAGTTACTTTTCTCACTGTTGCAACATTCATTATCTCTCCTCTTCTCCCTCTCTCATCTTCTTCACAGTTCAGAATATGTTTTGCGTAACTGTTAGCATGAAGCAAATGGCTGTTTGATCGCACCACACACACACACACACACACACACACACACACACACACACATTAATATCAGTAAAAACTTGGTGCGGTAATAATGGTGTTATACTGTATAGTGGAATTTTTTTTTATTTGCTTCATGTTGTCTGTTATCTTCACTTTCTTTAATCCTTAGTTGCAAAAAAACACACATTCTATCTGTTGCTAATATATCGTAAAAGTTGAACGGTGTCAGATTTCATCATTTAGTAAAGCTGACATTCTTTCCTATAACATTCAGTAATGGAGTATTGTCTGTCTTGTGATGCTCTGGCCAACTGCGCCACAGTACAAGGGTGGGTTCGTGTGATTCCCCCCTTCTGGCACGTTATGGGTGAATTGTCTGGGCAAAACATCAATAACAACTACACCAATTACAGTTTATGACTGAAATTGTATTGACGTGAGGATAATTGTTATCTATTTTAAGTGACAAAGTTAGTTTATGTTAATTTTGTAGATAAGTTTATGTTAATTTTGTAGATATTCTTGGGAAATTATAGTTTATCTGTTATTATTGTCAACAGGTGTTCTTGACTTTGTTGTGTCTTCCTTATACCTGCACTCGTTATAGTCATCGTGAGTGAGTAACACCTGAGCTGCCATAACACCATATTGGCTGTATGGAACATGTCACAACCCGGAGTAACTCGAGGTAAAGTGTGTTTAAAAACGTCAACACTGTGCCTACACGCGTCCAGAGGTCAAATGTTACTAGTTTAACAGAGATTTATGTGGACGCCTTTGTGAGGTTCTCTTTCGACAAAGGGCTATAATAGGCAGTGGTGGTGGTGGTGGTGTTCGTCAAGGGCAACACTGTAACAAAAGAACATCACCAGATCCCCCGCGGGGTCGACCGACGAAGTATTAGGTCACCTTTTTTAAAATATCCCGATCTCAAGGTCTTGGTGTATTGCTGATAAATAATATAACCTATACAATTTCCCAAACACTGATGGGAGATAATATTTATCTCCGGCAGACTGTTATAAGGAGGAAATCATTAATAGTGTTTCGTCACGGCTGGAGGACCCCGTGGTGATGAGAGATGGCGCACACTGGAGGTTCCTCACAGGAGGCTGGGAGAGGCGGGAAAAGAGAAGGAAAGTGATTTATGGAGACCAGATGAAGCAGTTAGCCCGGGCAGTGTGGGGGCAAGGTTACCTCTTGCTCTGACCTAAACTCATATGTTTTATTAATGATCGGACCCCCACCTGACCGACTTGGGTTCATGTGGAGTATAGGAGGTTATGTTTACTTACTGTCCAGTGAAGAAATAAAGTGCGGTGGTGGTTTTCAACATCGTCTCTCTTACTCTTCCTTCACACTACCTCCCACTCTTTCCTCTTATCCTCCCCCCTCCTCCCCTTAGTTTTAAAAGGAGGCTAGATAGATTCATGGATGATAGAGAGTGGTAGTAACTCTCGACAGGAGCTGCCATGCACAGGCCAACCGGCCTATTGCAGATTCCTTATTTTCTTATGTTCTTTTGTTTTCTTTCCTCTCCACCCCTTCCTCCTCCCTCTTCTAACTCTCCTCTCCTCCTACCTTATCCTCGGCCACCTTGACCTTGATCCTCCCCGTCTTGACCTTACCTTGACCTGGGCCACAATAACTAACTAACACCTATTGGGTCAAGTCATAATCATCTCTCGTTCGGGACGCTTAATCACCATCTGTGCGTGTGTGTGTGTGTGTGTGTGTGTGTGTGTGTGTGTATATATTTATTACCTTGTATGTGTATTAACCATTAAAACAAGTGATCATAGTTTTTTGTGTACGTGAAATAAAATGTGTAGGTCAGCGAAGCAGACACGTACACATGTGCGTGGCGTGCGTGTACGTCTCATCCGTGACTGTATGTGAAGCCTTTAACTGTCTACTGTTATACATGACCCATTCAGTCTCTCACTCACTCTCACTCACTCTCTCTCGTATCTCTTTCAATCACTCTTTCTTCTTTCTTTCACTCACTCGCTCTCTTCTTTCTTTCACTCACTCGCTCTCTTCTTTCTATCACTCACCCTTCACTCGCTCTCTTCTTTCTATCACTCACCCTTCACTCGCTCTCTTTTTTCTATCACTCACTCACTCGGTCTTTTCTTTCACTCACTCACTCTTCACATATTTTTACCCGTTATCTATTCTGTCATTCCCTTAAAACAGTCTTATCTACCTATTGATATAATCTTCCTTCTTCTCCTCCGCCTTCTTCTCCTCCGCCTTCTTCTCCTCCTCCTTCTTCTTCTTCTCCACCTCTTCTTCTTCTTCTTCTTGTTCTTCTTCTTCTTCTTCTTCTTCTTCTTTTTCCCGACAAAAGGCTGAAATTGACAGAGGCGGCGGTGTAGGGTTATTAAGGTGACCGTAGTGATGATATACATGCTTTGGACCCCCCCCCCCCCAGGTGTGGGAGGGGGGAGGGTGGCCACGGGTCACGAGAAACACCCTGCATTGAAAGGTGAATCGTTGACCTTCTCGTCGGCGTTACAGACGATCTCTTATAGTCAATGGATGGCCTTCAAGTGAGTGTATGTATGTATGTGTGTGTGTATGTATGTATGTATGTATGTATGTATGTATGTATGTTCCCGCGGAGTGTGATAGTTAGTTGGCTGTGTCTCATAATTCGTTCGGATTGTAGGTGTGAGTTTACGTAATGGAGACAAACCCGGAATTAATGTTGTTATTATATATATAGTCTTGTGTTTAATACATCATTATATACTGTTTGATTTGTACGTGTGTGTGTGTTTGTGTGTGTGTTTGTTTGTGTGTTTGTGAGTGTGTGTGTGTGTGTGTGTGTGTGTGTGTGTGTGTGAGCATCTGGTGTAGTGTATAATTCGTGTTTGTTTGTTTGTTTTTTGCCCTGATAGTGGTTGGGTTTTATTGGTATAGTTTGGTTGGTTGAAATAAGTGTGTTTGTGTGTGTGTGTGTGTGTGTTTGGACTATATACATTAAGAAAACTCCGCCAGTGTCTAAAAGTCATATATTGAGGATTATTTGACGTCGGATTTTGTTCGGATGATTCAACAGGTGACGTCAGGGGTGTGATGACGACAGGTAACACCACGTGATGTCCTGTGTGTGTGTGTGTGTGTGTGTGTGTGTGTGTGTGTGTGTGTGTGTGTGTGTGTGTGATCGCTTTATCTTCCTAACACGGCGCCGGGATCCCACTTTCATTCTGCTCGTCTTTCCTATTATTTTATCGCCACTTAATACCTCACAGCCGGGTCATGAAAAAGTCATTCACTGCCTCGTAATGTCATTTGGGTCGATATTTTCTCCTCTCAGGTGCATTCTCCCCTGTGAACAATAGACCCGGGCCTGGGGAGAGGGGAGACAGAGGGGGGGGAGAAGGGGAGGTTAAGTGTTGCTAAACCATTACTCTTTCTTCTTCGTACACAGATCGTTTAGTTCATTATCTGTGTTAGCAGTTCCGCCATAATTCCGTGTCTGCGTTTCTCCTATGAAAGTTTATTGAAGTGAATGATGGCGGTGAGTGTTTCCTGTGTCTTCGACTCTTCTGTACCTCGTGTGGATTTATTTTTTGATCTGGCAGACGCCCTTGTGGTTCATGTGGTCTTAAGAGAGAGAATGCAGTTGTCTGGCTTCCGTCTGGGTCTTGTGGTCGCCAGGATGGTTTGTTTATCTTCGCTCTGATGCGCCCTGACTGGTGAGCGTAAAAGAGGCTCCTTTAGGTCTGGTTTAACATACGTCTAGCTACAGGGAATGTAAGAAAGGTTCATTTGGTCCTGGTAAGTCTTGGCCTCCCTCCACATGTCCAACTGACAGATGGCTGAAACCGAGGTGTTGTGTTTTATTTGTTTATTAAGCGTTTGTGGTCTGGTAGCTGGGGTATACACTTTGTCCCCTTGATTTAAGAAACTCCTATCTTGTTGGTGTTTGGTGAGCCTACGTTGATATCACTTACTCCAGGAGAAAATAAACATCTACTTGATCCCAGAAGGGGTGATGATGACCCTCCCCCCCCCCCCCCAAGGCAAGGCTGTCACTGTGTTGATCATGTGTGGCGGCCGTGAGAAGAACACGTGTCATAAAAAGTAAAGCCGAGTAAGAACGTGTCTATGAAACAATGCCTCATCCCTCACAGCTCAGGTCACAGCGGCAGCGACCACACAGATGAGATGTGGCTTTTAACGCGTTCTCTTAACTCCGGGTGCCTTTGTTGGTGCCGGGATGAATGAAGAGACATCATACGTAGTGTTAACACCGAGCTTCATAGATTTTGTGTTGGTTTAAAGCTTTTGTGTAGAAGAACTTCCATCACCCCACGAGTTTTCTTCTATTTTTTTTCCGATCTTCGTTGACACACTGACTTTGATTCTTCTACCAACAACTTCTGTAAAGATAAAAAAACGACGAAACGGAAACGGGAGACAATCACGCCGGGGATTACACTAATCCTCGATAATCGCGTCTAATTTGTAATGAGGAGGTGCTGTTACTCTCTCACTTGACTGGCAGCTGTTTGAGACAAATTCACATTCTCGTTCGCGTGTATTTCACACTTTGGATCTTAATCTTTTTATTATGTAGTGTGTCTGTTGTTCGCCAGAGCGCTGCGTACCAATCACATGTCCGCTCTTATACTTACACATTGTTCTGCCACACAGCCACTGATCCGACACATTCTTAGGCAGTCATGTGTGTGTTGGAGTATTAGGAGGCGGTGTTGTATCATGGAATTATTAGTGTATCAGACCTCGACCTCTCTTGTGTTATTTCCTCGATAAATATGTGTATTTTTTCCCACCCAGTCGTCACCAGACAAGATAAAGGTGTCGTGTAAACAGGTACTTTATGCTTCAAAACTCACGACCATAACTTTGTTGTGTAATAGTATATATACAACTCTTTGTCTGTCACTTTAACACCTTTTTCCTGATTAAGTCTACATGACAACATACTCTTATGACTAATTTCCCTTTAATGCAACGAGTAATCTAAGGTTTTGGGACATATCTCCCCTCCTCCAAACCCTTTACTTATCAATATGTGCTACAAAACAATGGTCATTCAGGTACGGTACATGGTTGAGTAATTTGAAGGTATCTTGGTATTTGGGGGACATATGAGATGACTGACTAGTTCATATATTACCACCGAAATTTATTAAGATATAAAATCGCATTGAAAATCTTATCGAAGTGTTCAGATCACCAGCAAAAACCTCTCAATAAACTGCCAGTCCTCTACACAGCTTCTTAGATTGATGTTTCTTGATAATACTTGGTGATGTTACAGTTTACAGTGACGTTTATTTAGGGATACAGATATGAGTGTAGCACGCCTGCATCGAGTCCTTATTGTGACAACATGATGGTAAATGTCAGTCGTTTTTAATCTCGATATATAGACATGATTATTTGTTTATCTAAGAACTATTTAGACTAATAGTTCTGTCCCTAGCAATACAGTCAACCTTCTTAATGATCATTTTACACTCAAACTGTAAGGGGAAATTTATTATCTTCAATTACAAACTCCTGTTAAATATATCACGTGGTTCTGTGTTATTTTTCCTCAGTGTCAAATCCATTTTTCTTGTCAGGATAAATTGGCCAATGATAAGAGCGTGGAGGAACGCTCATTAAATGCATTTAGATGGATCGTCACTTCTTAAATGACAAGGGAGAGATTGTTCTAAGTGACGGGAGGTATTTGACGCGGGTCATTGGGAGGAGCTCTAAAGTACACCCCTGTCATTCCTCCTCTTACAGTTAACAAGTAAGTAACAATCTTCATAACCAAGGCTGTGTTTCTTTTGATGTTTAACTTATAATGTCTCCGGTGTTTGAACTAACATACGGTACAGTGCAGTAAGAGTATACGCGATTGAAGACCCCGAGTTGTTGTTGCACAATAATAATATGGTCGGATAATACAATAAACTAATTGTAAAATAAAATAGTTTTCCCTAAGAGACTGATTACGTTTAACATAATGCGACAAAGGACCAACTATCATTGTAACGTAGTAATTAATAAGACATCAAAAGTGTTAATACAGATTGATACAAAAGTTTTAGAACAACACAAAATACCTCACAAACATATAGCTCTTCTGATATTGGAACAACATACAAGTGACGTTCCACAATATTGAGACTTCAACGTGTGCAATACGTTAAAACATCGACTTCTCGGTTTACCTCACCTGATACTCACTACTTAGACGCCAGTAGTTGCGGGTTCGTCTTTTTTTCGCTACAATTCGTCTCAATCAGACTTGATCTGTTTAGTGTTGCCACAGCCGATCCCAATATTCTTGTCTGTGTGTGTTTTATTCAGTGGCTGCTGCTTGTGTAGGGTGTGCGTTCCCCTCAACAATTTTGTGTGATCAGACTGACGTGTTTACTACCCTGGAAAACACGCTTGTGAACATATTTATGAAAGTTCAGTTACGAATTATACCGTCACTTAGACACAGTGTGAGTTACGGATATTGTTGATGAATCTCAGTAATAATGAGAATATTGACGACACAGAGACGATGTTGAAGGATGAAAGTGTTCTTGTTCAAACTTGGTCTTGCCCTCACCTGCTGGAAACTACTGCTTCTGTTCAGCTACAAATCTTGTAATCTTGAGTCCTGCTGTCTGTCCTCCCACGTTATGTTGGGCCCCAGTAGAAGGAACTTTCATCTGTCAGTACTGGTCAGCTCGATGTATATAATAACATAAGAATGGAGGAAACCTCAGCGCCAACCCCTATCAATCATACATCCGTCCAACCTATAGCTGAAGCGACCCAGCGTGTTCCAGTTGATGATGATGTTTGGTAACTTATTCCAATTAATTATCCACTACTCTATTTCCAAACCAGTGTTTATCT
Source organism: Homarus gammarus (assembly GCA_958450375.1). Classification (NCBI taxonomy): domain Eukaryota; kingdom Metazoa; phylum Arthropoda; class Malacostraca; order Decapoda; family Nephropidae; genus Homarus; species Homarus gammarus. The sequence goes on along the minus strand of CAUDMG010000777.1, from coordinate 194,931 downwards.
ATCTCGCGCCTAAATCTAGATTTGTCTAATTTAAAACCATTACATATGATGTACAGGTACAGATTATTATTATTATAGGTTGCGTTTTAGATTGCTTTTCCGACATCATTCATAAGGATGTGAGTAGAAGTCACGTTTAATCCTTTGCATTTTTTTAACTCGTATTCAAATAGGCAGTTGCCATATACGAATTCTGAAACAGCTATAGAGGACAAACCCTCTCCTGTACTGTACTGAAGGTTCTGGCCAGAGAGCTGAACATGTATCTTGTGGACCGACTGTAATGTTGTCTCGTGTACAGCATATACAGCTTCGTGTGTTACTCTACTGGGTGTTGACAGTGGTGGGAAATAAATCTCTGTACAGGAGTGTTTGTCAGAGGACATTAGGAGCAGCAGTTCCGCCTTTGTCGAGACGTCAGAGCCGGTGAAAACTAGAGCGTATCGACTGACAGTGTGGCGGACTTTGTCACGGTGAAGGACGCGCTTGGCAAGGCCACACTGATGTCAATTTACTTTCACTGATTATAGACGCCCCCAGTCTAGACACACTGATTTTATTAACAAAATATTGTATGGTAGGTGGTATGGAGGTGTGTATGGAAGGGGGTGTGGAGGTGTGTATGGTAGGGGGTGTGTATGATAGGGGGTGTGGAGATGTGTATGGTAGGGGGTGTGGAGGTGTGTATGATAGGGGGTGTGGAGATGTGTATGGGGTGTGGAGATGTGTATGGAATGGGGTGTGGCAGTGTGTATGGTAGGTGGTATGGAGGTGTGTATGGTAGGGGGTGTGGAGATGTGTATGGTAGGGGGTGTGGAGGTGTGTATGGTAGGGGGTGTGGAGATGTGGAGGTGTGTATGGAAGGGGGTGTGGCGGTGTGTATGGTAGGGGGTGTGGAGGTGTGTATGGTAGGGGGTGTGGCAGTGTGTATGGTTGGTGGTGTGGAGGTGTGTATGGTAGGGGGTGTGGAGATATGTATGGTAGGGGGTGTGGCAGTGTGTATGGTAGGTGGTGTGGAGGTGTGTATGATAGAGGATGTGGAGATGTGTATGGAATGGGGTGTGGCAGTGTGTATGGTAGGTGGTATGGAGGTGTGTATGGTAGGGGGTGTGGAGATGTGTATGGTAGGGGTGTGGAGGTGTGTATGGAAGGGGGTGTGGAGATGTGTATGGTAGGGGGTGTGGCAGTGTGTATGGTAGGTGGTGTGAAGGTGTGTATGGTAGGGGGTGTGGAGATGTGTATGGTAGGGGGTGTGGAGGTGTGTATGGAAGGGGGTGTGGCGGTGTGTATGGTAGGGGGTGTGGAGATGTGTATGGAAGGGGGTGTGGCAGTGTGTATGGTAGGGGGTGTGGAGGTGTGTATGGTAGGGGGTGTGGCAGTGTGTATGGTAGGTGGTATGGAGGTGTGTATGGTAGGGGGTGTGGAGATGTGTATGGTAGGGGGTGTGGCAGTGTGTATGGTAGGTGGTGTGGAGGTGTGTATGGTAGGGGGTGTGGAGGTGTGTATGGAATGGGGTGTGGCAGTGTGTATGGTAGGTGGTATGGAGGTGTGTATGGTAGGGGGTGTGGAGATGTGTATGGTAGGGGGTGTGGAGATGTGTATGGTAGGGGGTGTGGAGGTGTGTATGGAAGGGGGTGTGGCAGTGTGTATGGTAGGGGGTGTGGAGGTGTGTATGGTAGGGGGTGTGGAGGTGTGTATGGTAGGGGGTGTGGAGGTGTGTATGGAATGGGGTGTGGCAGTGTGTATGGTAGGTGGTGTGGAGGTGTGTATGGTAGGGGGTGTGGAGGTGTGTATGGAATGGGGTGTGGCAGTGTGTATGGTAGGTGGTGTGGAGGTGTGTATGGTAGAGGATGTGGAGGTATGGTTGGTCCGTAGGGGGTGTGTTTGGTCAGTAGAATCAATTTCCTTTGCTTATGAATAGTTAGATCTAATTTGATTCATAATCATGTATTTGGGTTGTAGTTATGGCACAATAATATTAACTGAAAATATCAGTTCTTCTCACATCCTCGTCTCTATCTCTCATCCCTTCTGTGTGGCGTCGACTAGCGCGGTGGGCCTTCCTCACTCACTCCGCCCCAGATGGTCTCCCCTGCCACGTGGCCTCATCAACCTGTTTGCAATCTCTCACCCTCCACCTCCTGGCCTCTCTCACCTCACTCTCTCTCTCTCTCCCCCTCCACTGCTGTGTCCCACTGTCTTATATAAACTAGTGTGGATTCTCTTATTCATTCGTTTGTTTATCTCCCAGACCCTTGTAACTGTGTGTCTCCAGTCACCACGATTGGCGAGAATCCTGACAGCGTGTGAGGGGAAAGACGCCACAGCCTGACTAGGCCTCCTCCGTCTCACCTGTGCACTCCCCTCTAATGCTTCCCTTTTTCCACAAAGCGGCGCTTCACTGACACACACACACACACCATTTCCGCTCCTCCGCTTCTCATCAATTTCTTTGCCATGAATTAATATATTTTAGAATTCAATTATATTCCAGAATTTGTTATTTATTAACAAATCTGACTGGTATTTAACACTTTCTATTTGAATTTGAATACGTGTAAGGAAAAGTGGTAAGAGTGGTGAGAGGAGTGATTTTGTACCAAGCGAGGAGGCGAGGCCGAGTCAGCCCCACAACATAACTACAGGCAAGGCGTATAGACTATGTTGAATTGGCTTGTTGTATGCACTCGGGCCTACAGATGCTAACATGCTGTATAAGACAAGGCTTTCTGTTCTGAGCCAGAACCTGCAACACATAGTGTACTGTAAAACTATTCTTTGAGTCACTGTGGACATGAAGAATATTAATTAAGCAACTTTGACGACAAACAGCCTATATTGGTAATGTAGTCATTTGTGTGCAAGTATTAGGTAAATGTTTTCATATATGATATGTCACTGAACCTTCAGTTTCCTCTTGTAATTTATTATTTGTATTTCACAGGTTTTACCGAAATAAACTACAGTATCGAGTTGACGTGGCGAGTAAAATCTACTGGACGATTATATATATATATATATATATATATATATATATATATATATATATTATATATATATATATATATATATATATATATATATATATATATATATATCGCTACTAAAAGCTTACTCCACAGAACACAACTATGGGAGACTTTAACAATTAATTTTATACATGGTATATTTATGTTGTTTATATGGTCAGGTTGGCCGAGTGGTCTAAGGCGCCAGACTTAAGTTCTGGTACTCGTATGAGTGCGTGGGTTCGAACCCCACACCTGACAGACACGTGGGATGATTTTAACGAGTTCTGATTAGTGAGCCGGTTGAGTCGCACCTGCCAACAAGTGGTGGGGGCCCAGGTACCCCTATGGCACGTCATTGTTGACGTCATGGCCACGTATCCCTTCCGCCATACCTTGCACAGTGCAATGCCTGCTGCCAATATGGCGGGTACACGTGGTCTACATATGTCGCTGCGGATTTTATTACTTCTCATTGAAGTAATGGTTTATTTAGTGTAAAACTGACTCTGTAAATTGTTAGGAAACTGCCTTGTGGATAAAATTTAAGAGAGAGAGATGTAGAGGGTGGAGAAAGATGATGGTGTACTGAGCGTGTGTGATGATGTGTGTGGGGTGAGGCAACGTCACTACCCCAGCCCCGCGCGGCTCGTCTCCCCTCTCTCGTCCCTCCACTCGCCAACGCCCCTACCTCGTCACACACCACTGGTGTAGCTGCTTCATTGTTCTCGTTATGCTTGTATATTGTTTGTTCAGGTCATATTTCCATATCCTGTAGCTCACTTGAATGAATATTTTTTTTTTTTTTACGCTGGTACTACTTCGTTCTGTATTTGGATCAGTAGACTATTGCCCCGCTGGTAGCTTCCTGGGATGTGCCACGCCTCCTGGTAGACCGCTGGGGGTTGATAAGAGTGGGGAGCCGTCATCTAGAGTGGTATATTACACTTACTTTTCACTTTCAAGCACAAAATTATTAAAGGTTGATTTTTATCACAGTTTAATACAACACATCTCGACTTTTAACAGATAGTGTAGACCCGTTATTCTTAACCATATTGGCGCTGCTCCTCCTCCCGTGATCAACTTTGAATCCAGGCCGTCTACCCCCCCCCCCCCTCTCCCCCGATTTTTAAAGGTCCTAAGAACACTTTTTATTTTCAAGTTAGTTTCATCGCCTTTATTTTGTCCTTTCTAGACCCAAATAAACAAACTCAATACACATGTAATATTTCAAGCAGTTCTCTTGTATCTCATCTGGACTTAAAAGAGGCGATGGCATTGCCTCTCCACAAACACAGAAATACTTGGTGAGGTGGAGGAAAGATCAACACTACATGTAATTTTTAACAAGCTGGTGTCACAAACTTAGGTACAGAAAAATGAACAATCACCTGACAATGCTGCGAACTTAAGTTTTGGGGTAAATAAGACAATGTTTCACCAATAACTATTTTAATGGTAGGATTTGGATATCTTTTTGGGCACGTGGATTGAATTTCATCTCTATTAACTTACCTCTCCCCCTCTCCACCCCCTCCCCCCTCCCCCTCCTTCAAATTCTAAAGGTTTGATAAAGTTCTTTTTTTTTAGTTAACGCGGACATCAGTAATTAAGATTGCTCATACACTTGTCAACTCAACTCCCTGTCAACCCCTGTCAATTCAACCCTTGTCAACCCAACCCTCTGTCAACTCAACCCCTTGTCAACTCATCCTGTCAACCCATCCCCTGTCAATTCAACCCTTGTCAATTCAACCCCCCTGTCAACTCAACCCCTGTCAATTCAACCCCAGTCAACTCAACCCCTGTCAATTCAACCCCAGTCAACTCAACCCCAGTCAACTCAACCCCTGTCAATTCAACCTCTGTCAACTCAACCCCTGTCAACTCAAACCTCTGTCAACTCAACCCTCTGTCAACTCAACCCCTGTCAACTCAACCCCTGTATTTCTGTAACTAACCCGGAAATTCTTCAATAAATCGGGAACTCCCCCCACCCTACGGTAACACTGTCCCATCCCAGTCAAAGCAGAACTGCACCTCTGATACGTGTTCAACCACCGGCATTGTTTTTTCTTATTATTTAAAATTTTGTTTCTATTACTCATTCATTATATCTGAAAAGTGTTCTATTATCCTCGTGTTGGACTCTGAAGTATAATGACAATAATACATGAAGTTAGAATTGAGATTAATGATTGGTGTGGTTTCCCTGCCCTACGCTGCCACGGTAATTACGAATTTATTTAATTGGGAATATACTGTAGTACTGTATATTGTGAGTCGGAAATATGTTCAGTCCTCTCCCTCCCTTAAAAATTGAAGCGCCTCCCTAAGTTAAGAGCCACTAGTGTAGTGTCGACAATTTCCGCTCTGTGGGGGTGACTGCCACACACGGGCAGGGCCGTAAACCGGGGAGGGGGGGTTATTGGGTGTTTGTAACCCCCCTTCCTCATTGATTGCAACACATGGGGGATTATAACATACTAGGGTGATTGCAACACATGGGATGACTGCACACACGGGGTGATTTCAACACGTGGGATGACTGCACACACGGGGTGATTTCAACACATGGGGTGACTGCACACATGGGGTGATTGCAACACACGGGGTGACTGCAACACATGGGGGTGACTGCAACGCACGGTGATGATTACAACACGCGAGGGATTACAACACTTGGGGCGAATTCACAGCTATTGGTATTCTGGGCGGCTGTTGGAGGGCTGGGTTTGTCAGTGGGGGCTGATGGTGTCACTTTAGTGAGAGTTGTTGGTGTCAGGGAGGGCTCTTGATGTCATTGTGGGCTGGGTGGTGTTAGTTGGACTTGGTGGTGTAAGTCAGTGATACCGGTGGACAATGGGGTGGCTGAGTGTTCAGTGGGGTCTGTGGGTGGTCAATAGGGGCTGGGTAGTCAGTGGGGGCTGGGTGGTCAATAGGGCCTGGGTGGTCAATAGGGGTTTGGTGGTCAGTAGGGGCTGGGTGGTCAGTAGGGCCTGGGTGGTCAATAGGGCCTGGGTAGTCAGTGGGGGCTGGGTGGTCAATAGGGGTTTGGTGGTCAGTAGGGGCTGGGTGGTCAGTAGGGCCTGGGTGGTCAATAGGGCCTGGGTAGTCAGTGGGGGCTGGGTGGTCAATAGGGGTTTGGTGGTCAGTAGGGGCTGGGTGGTCAGTGGGGGCTGAGTGGTCAGTAGGGGCTGGGTGGTCAGTAGGGCCTGGGTGGCCAGTAGGGCCTGGGTAGTCAGTGGGGGCTGGGTGGTCAATAGGGGTTTGGTGGTCAGTAGGGGCTGGGTGGTCAGTGGGGGCTGAGTGGTCAGTAGGGGCTGGGTGGTCAGTAGGGCCTGGGTGGTCAGTAGGGCCTGGGTAGTCAGTGGGGGCTGGGTGGTCAATTGGGGTTTGGTGGTCAGTAGGGGCTGGGTGGTCAGTAGGGCCTGGGTGGTCAGTGGGGGCTGGGTGGTCAGTAGGGGCTGGGCGGTCAGTAGGGGCTGGGTGGTCAGTAGGGCCTGGGTGGTCAGTAGGGGCTGGGTGGTCAGTAAGGGTTGGGTGGTCAGTAGGGGCTGGGCGGTCAGTCGGGGCTGGGCGGTCAATAGGGGTTTGGTGGTCAGTAGGGGCTGGGTGGTCAGTAGGGCCTGGGTGGTCAATAGGGCCTGGGTAGTCAGTGGGGGCTGGGTGGTCAATAGGGGTTTGGTGGTCAGTAGGGGCTGGGTGGTCAGTAGGGCCTGGGTGGTCAATAGGGCCTGGGTAGTCAGTGGGGGCTGGGTGGTCAATAGGGGTTTGGTGGTCAGTAGGGGCTGGGTGGTCAGTGGGGGCTGAGTGGTCAGTAGGGGCTGGGTGGTCAGTAGGGCCTGGGTGGCCAGTAGGGCCTGGGTAGTCAGTGGGGGCTGGGTGGTCAATAGGGGTTTGGTGGTCAGTAGGGGCTGGGTGGTCAGTGGGGGCTGAGTGGTCAGTAGGGGCTGGGTGGTCAGTAGGGCCTGGGTGGTCAGTAGGGCCTGGGTAGTCAGTGGGGGCTGGGTGGTCAATAGGGGTTTGGTGGTCAGTAGGGGCTGGGTGGTCAGTAGGGCCTGGGTGGTCAGTGGGGGCTGGGTGGTCAGTAGGGGCTGGGCGGTCAGTAGGGGCTGGGTGGTCAGTAGGGCCTGGGTGGTCAGTAAGGGTTGGGTGGTCAGTAGGGGCTGGGCGGTCAGTCGGGGCTGGGCGGTCAATAGGGGTTTGGTGGTCAGTAGGGGCTGGGTGGTCAGTGGGGGCTGAGTGGTCAGTAGGGGCTGGGTGGTCAGTGGGGGCTAGGTGGTCAATAGGGGTTTGGTGGTCAGTAGGGCCTGGGTGGTCAGTGGGGGCTGGGTGGTCAGTAGGGGCTGGGCGGTCAGTAGGGGCTGGGTGGTCAGTGGGGGCTGAGTGGTCAGTAGGGGCTGAGTGGTCAGTAGGGGCTGGGTGGTCGGTAGGGGCTGGGCGGTCAGTAGGGGCTGGGTGATCAGTGGGGGCTGAGTGGTCAGTAGGGGCTGAGTGGTCAGTAGGGGCTGGGTGATCAGTGGGGGCTGGGTGATCAGTGGGGGCTGGGTGATCAGTGGGGGCTGAGTGGTCAGTGGGGACAGAGTGATCAGTATGGGCTGGGTAGCCAGTAGGGCCTGGGTGGTCAGCGGGGGCTGGGTCGTTGGTTGGGACAGTTGGTTAAAGATTATATAGATGTGTAAGTTAACAGTCTAGTCCACACATACGGCAAGTTATCCATGAGCTGCCTCTCAAAAACAAACTGGCAACGCCGGGCTTCCCAGACGGTGACGAATATAACTGATACATCACATTGTAATTATTGGATTGATGAAACTCTCGTACCGTGTTAGTCCACCAATGGTTAGTTAGTTTAAATGTTTTAGGTACATACATACAAGCCTCCTTAGCTCAGGGGCAGAGCACTGGTCTTGTAAACCAGGGGTCGTGAGTTCGATTCTCACAGGGGGCAAAGGTATGAGGTCATCAACTTCCTTATTTATTGAATGTCCTAGTGACAGATTCTTAGTTGGTGTGTGGGGAGACAAATGTTGCCGTGCAAGATTTTAAGCCAACTTGGTCAGTAGGTGTCCAAACATTTGGGAAGACTCATCTTAAGACAGACACCCTACCGCCTAGCCTATGTGACGTGATTGACGCCGAACGCCAACATAATCTAACTTATGCATAATCTAACCGGAGCCTAATTTATCTTCCCCTAATCTTACCTAACCTAACCTATCCAAAAACCTAACATAGCCTAATCTAACAAAGCCTAATCTAACCAAGGCCTAGTCTAACCTGAATCTAATGTAACTTAAACCTAACATAACCCCTTCTGTTAACGTGAAATAAGCTGGGTTAGGTTAGGTTAGCTTAGCTTAGCTGAAGTGTCTAAATCTTCAGGTGATCCATTGTGAAAATAATTAACTGACAATGAAGCAAGATTAACAACTCACATTAAACAAAAGACAAAGTTCAAATATCACAATACAACGAAGACGTTTTATGGGCGTAATGGAATTTTCTGAGCCATAAAACAATAACATGTGAGATTGATGTTTATTAAATAGGTGAAAATTAAAGGTGCGTTAGAGTTTAAGATTTTTAAAGACTTTGGTTTATGAATTTTGCCGCTGCGAATTTGAATGAACCGTTATAACTTTTAAACTACATATATATTTTTACCATACTTCACCCGACTCCTTTAGTGATGAGTGTTATCAAAACATTTTCTTTTTTGTTGACTACTGTAGTGTATTGTAATTTTACTAACTTAGAATACATGCTAGAAGACCCTAGTTGTTTATATACTGTGATATATTTATACCATCAACAGCCTCATTGTTTCCGTCTTGTTCTTCCATCGTGTATGAGTGTGTGTGTTAAATTCAATTCAATTTCAATTGTTTATTCCTTGATAGAGGAAGCGGGATCCTAGTGTTGTCACTAGGTACCCCTGTACAATGACACCAGAATCATCTGGCAAGTGTGAAAAGTATATACAGTATAAATATTATAATGGGGCTTACTAAAGCCTAAGGAAGGAAGGATATTCCTTTAACACATAATCAATATTATTTACAAAATATTTGGCCAGTATTGGGAGGATCATCGTGTCTCCGTCAGGGGGTCGTGGAGTGGTGGCCCAGCAGGCGTCACGGAAGCGTTGTGTGTGGGGACATCTTAGGAGGTAGTGGATAAGGGTGCGGCTGTCGGGTCTTCTGCATAACGCACAAGAGCGTTGCTCAGGGGATGCGGGGATACCAATCTCTGTGTGTTAAATGATTTTTTTTCTTCTTCAGAGGACTCCCCGCGCCCAGTGTCACCCCCACTCCTGCCCGCTACTACTGCTGGGTGTTCCGTCGACGCAGAGCCAAACAAGGTAGGATTAGGTTAGGTTAAGTTAGGTTAGGATAGGAAATAAGAGAATTAATTTATATATATAGTGTGGTAGGGTTAGAGTTGGGGAAATAATGGAATCTTTCATTACTGATAAATTCTCTTGTTTCTTAATGCTATCTAATCATAACACTTTTATACTTAGTTTGGTTCTGTTTAAAGCCTGACGTGTGTTTTAGAAGGGATGTTATTTATTTTTGGCCACTAGGAAATTATTGCCTGTTTTGTACCTCTTTAGTGTTTGTCTGTATTTACTGTTTTTTTATTTATTTATTTATAGAAAGTGTTTTTACGGTCCTTGTGGAGGTTTTTTAAGCCGCTTGGGTCTACTCTAGGCCTATCAGGAACATGACCTCATCTGATAAACTGATGAGCCAGATTAACGTGACTCCTCAGGGGCCTCACACCAGGGGTCAGCTCGGGGAACTTTTTCAGGTCGTCCCAATTATTCTCCCTCTCAGCTCCTCGACGTTTATAACAGCTGACACACCTTATAGTACTTTAGGATGTCTTAAGATTTCAGAATGGTCAGTTGTTTTGGTTCGCCTTGTATATGTTGCTATGCTGCCTTAATGTCGAGGTTTTCATAACACTTCTAGTTCAGACGTCAAGGGTCGTCACTGTATATACTGTATCAACAACACTTCTCATTCTTTGATCAGAAACACCATTACCTGTAGTGTACGTCTTGGCTCACCTTTCTGTATTTAACCTTGTATTACTTGTCGTTAGTTGAGTTTGATGGTCAGACAATTACGTAATTTCCATTGATAGGTTTTGTCTGAATCTTTAGCACAGGTGAAACGTTTTAGGTCACATTTATTATGGATTTTATCTGTAAGTCTTTCAGTTTTTAGAACTTAAAGACAGTTTTTAACTTCTCATAATTCAGATCAACTGAAAAACATATTACTGCCTAGATCAATGGTTTACACTGGTAAACAGTACAGGTATACAATGGTAAACGCTAAGTCAGTTTGACCGACCAAGAAAGCCATTATGAACTTCTTTCAATGAAGGAAAAGAACCATTGGGTGTTATACTACCGTATACACCGTATATATCGGTTATTTTTATTTATATATATTATACAATATAATCCAATAATTAAACATCTATATGAGGGGGGGGGGCTTACGAGATGTTTTATAATTACGTCAGGACACCTGAGTGGAAGGAATCACTGTGTCAACAAGCTGGTCTGGCCAGTGACTCCACCCTCGTAACCTTTCAACTTATTTCCCAATCCATTATGAGCTTCACCTTTGGTGGTTTTTCTCACACAATGGTAGAGATAATTTGTCTGTACGTTGGTATATTCTCAAAAGACCGACACACAAAAAAAAGAGTAAATCACTGTGTTTACGCTCTTGTGTTTTTGACTCTTAAGATGTGACTTTCTCCATCCGTGGGAGATTGTCTTAGATTGGTGTCTAGGCCGGGGAGTCCAGGCAGTGCCACGCCGGAGGTTTGTGCTTCACTGATCACTGTTTTAGTTATGGCGGCGTCAACAACATAACCTAAATATATTTGGGTAAGATATCATGTAATTTTCTCATGTTTACAACCAGAGTATCTCCGGTAGTTTTCTGTGGGCTATTAAATCATCGCTTGTTACCTAAACTGATTATCATGTTATCATCACACGGAAATAATATCTAAAGACCATTTATTCCCTGATCACTGTTAACTGTAGCCCAAACTATACCCTGACCGTGGTCCCAGCAAGGAAATTTTGTTTAGGCATTACTTAGATCTAGACAAACCCCTAACACACAGTACAGTAATTGTGTATTGAACGATCATTTGTATAAGCGACAAAATATCATCTTTATTTTTGTTTTGTTTTAACGAGTTCCTCATCAATAAGAGATTAACTTGACGCAGATTAACGGCCACCTTATTTCCCCTCCTGTATTCTGTACCGCGAAAGGTGGAATTATTTTGGGGTTTTAAAAGGTTAAGTTACCGTGACGATGGCTGGAAGATTGTTGTGGTTTGTGTATTCTTCAGACGCGTTAACTACGGTCCTGACCCTCTTGACCTGAGTAACCTAGAATGATAAACTGAGCTGCGAGAAAAGTACAGATGACCTTGTGCTTGTATAGTGCCTGGGCGGAGTGTGTGCTTGGCGTAACCAGAGTCACCATGATACAAACACCGTGTGGGTATTTCATGGTAGGTGTCTTGAGTACTATGTGGTCAAAATACACCCGCCACAGATGAAGGTTTCACAGTAAGTACACCATCATTATTTTGTCACTAAGTTAAATAAGACTTAGGTTAGGTTAGGTGATGTAAGGTTAGGTTAGGTTAGGTTAGGTTAGGTTAGATAAACTTGTTAATTTGGGGTTCATTATTCTCTCTTGTACTGTGATTTAAGGAAGTTTACATGGTGTGTGTGTGTGTGTGTGTGTGTGTACTGGGACATGTAAACAAACGACACACATATTTAAATGGTTGATACTGGTAAATACTTCCTTGAGAGAGTGGGGATAATTTTCATTTTAAATTGGTATATTAGTCTTTGATTACCTTTTATCCATCCCATTACATTCTGGTGTATTGCTGAAAATTGGCCTGAAATTATTATTATAGTAATTATTGTGATTATCGCACAACAACAACAACTTATGCAATATTACGGGGGCCGCTTAAGACTTATGTAGAACAGATAATTAAAGACGAATGATTTTGTTGTGTTCTAAGCGAGTGTAAACATTTGATCAACTTTGTATGGTTTGTTCTGATGTTATATGACCTGTTTGTCCTTCCGGGTATGAATTGACATCTCGTTTTCTATTGGAGTTTAGCAATAAATATATAAATAAACAAACAAATAAATTAATCAATTAATAAATGCAAGGCGTGTTTATACCTCGGCTTTATTTCCTTCTCGGGGTTGAAGCGTCGAGTTTCTTACGATAATCCTAAGATTTAAAAACGCTCACCTAAAACAACCAAAGGAAACACAAAACCACGATATATCTTGTAAATGTTTTGGTTGGGTTTAGGTTTGTGGGTTTATATGTCTTGTCTTTTATTTATTTATCAGACACGTTTATGAGGAGAATTTTTTTCGATTGTTTTTTCTTAGCTGATTGGGCTAACTGTAGTAGGTGGTGCGTGTTAGATAATAATGAACTTAAGTGAGAAGTTAATGTTATAGATCTTCTTATTTCAGCGACCACCTTACTCCAACCCCCACCACCTTACTCCAACCCCGACCACCTTACTCCAACCCACCACATTACTCCACACTTAAAAAAAATTATGAGACATTACCAGGTAGAATTGTGTGAGTGACGTTTCAGAATGTTTGCTTGCCGTCAGTCTACCAATACAACAACACCAACAACAACAGCAACAACAACAACAACAACAACAGCAGTGCTAAATATCCCGCCTTGTTTACCGAGGTTGATTTGTTTTGATGGAGATAAGATAAGATTTGATTTGACCAGAGAGATGACTTAATGGCTGAGGTAACTTAGTGCTCTTCCTCCTCCTACCTGACTGATGCACCCTTACTTGTTTTATTGGATTAAACATTGTAATATCTCGAAAGCTTCTTGTTTGGTGGATATTGGTCAGTGGTTAAAGGTCGGGTGTCTTATAATTTGTCTATTGGTCAGTGGTCAAGTTGTCTTATAATTTGTCTATTGGTCAGTGGTCAAGGTCGAGATCCTCTTTGACATAGTTTGTACCATGAAGGTTGTTGTTACTATAAGTCGACCATTCCTCAGAAGTGAAGATCAAAGGCTGGAAGCTCACATGGTTAGTCTTAAAGTTGTTGTCATACACCTAAGATTTGCAGATGAATTACTGTAGCGCCCTAAGGATTTTTTTTTATTTAATTTTTTTTTTGTCGGTAGAGTGGATTGGTAGGCGTAGACTTTGTCGTTTACATCAAGATTAAAATTAAAGTTAGATAGTTTTCTCTACCACTATCACTGGATCAGTATAATGGGCCGACAGGGGGGAGTTTTAGTGACCCTCTTCGTTGAATATCAGGGATAAATTCTACGTTTAGGGAGCTCGACCATATACCGGAGGACACTCATAAGACTTTGTTGGATCCGGCTTCGGGTGGACAGAGGCCGGATGTTTCAATTCTGGTACCGACATTTTATATAGTATATTTAGAACCACGGTGAGCCTGAGGTGACCTTCAGAGTGAATTGGACTAGTTGTGTGTGGTGGTGCAGCTGTGTTTAGTGATGTAGCTCTGTTTGGTGGTGCAGCTGTGTGTGGTAGTGCAGCTGTGTGTGGTGGAAAAGCTGTTCGGTGATGTAGCTGTGTGTGGTGATGTAGCTCTGTTTGGTGGTGCAGCTGTGTGTGGTGGAGAAGCTGTTCGGTGATGCAGCTGTGTGTGGTGGTGCAGCTGTGGGTGGTGGTGCTGCTGTGTTTGGTGATGTAGTTGTGTGCGGTGGTGCTGCTGTGTGTTGGTGTAGCTCTGTTTGGTGGTGCAGCTGTGTGTGGTGGTGCAACTGTGTGTGGTGGTGCAACTGTGTGGTGGTGCAGCTGTGTTTGGTGGTGTAGCTGTGTGTGGTGGTGCAACTGTGTGTGGTGGTGCAGCTGTGTTTGGTGGTGCAACTGTGTGGTGGTGCAGCTGTGTGTGGTGGTGCAGCTATATGTAGTGGTGCAGCTGTGTGTGGTGCTGCAACTGTGTGTGGTGGTGCAACTGTGTGTGGTGGTGCAACTGTGTGTGTGTGTGGTGGTGCAGCTGTGTGTGGTGGTGTAGCTGTGTGTGGTGGTGCAGCTGTGTGTGGTGGTGCAACTGTGTGTGGTGGTGCAGCTGTGTGTGGTGGTGCAACTGTGTGTGGTGGTGCAGCTGTGTGTGGTGGTGAAACTGTATGTGGTGGTGCAGCTGTGTGTGGTGGTGCTGCTGTATGTGGTGGTGCAGCTGTGTGTGGTGGTGCAACTGTGTGTGGTGGTGCAGCTGTGTGTGGTGGTGGTGTAGCTGTATGTCGTGGTGCAGCTGTGTGTGGTGGCGCAGCTGTGTGTGGTGGTGCAGCTGTGTTTGGTGATGTAGCCGTGTGTGGTGGTGCTGCTGTGTGTGGTGGTGCACCTGTGTGTGGTGGTGCAGCTGTGTGTGGTGGTGCAGCTATATGTGGTGGTGCAGCTGTGTGTGGTGATGTAGCTCTGTTTGGTGGTGCAGCTGTGTTTGGTGATGTAGCTGTGTGTGGTGGTGCTGCTGTGTGTGGTTCGTGCAGCTGTGTGTGGTGGTGCAGCTGTGTGTGGTGGTGCAGCTGTGTGTGGTGATGTAGCTCTGTTTGGTGGTGCAGCTGTGTTTGGTGATGTAGCTGTGTGTGGTGGTGCAGCTACATGTGGTTGTGCAATTGTGTGGTGGTGCAGCTGCATGTGGTGGTGTAACTGTGTGGTGGTGCAGCTGTGTGTGGTGGGGTAGCTGTGTGTGGTGGTGCAGCTGTGTTTGGTGATGTAGCTGTGTTTGGTGGTGCAGCTGTGTGTGGTGGTGTCGCTGTGTGTGGTGGTGCAGGTGTGTGTGATGGTGCAGCTGTGTGTGGTGGTGCAGCTGTGTATGGTGGTGCAGCTGTGTGTGTCGTGGTGCAGTGTGTGTGTGTGGTGGTGCAGCTGTGTGTGGTGGTGTAACTGTGTATGGTGGTGCAGCTGTGTGATGGTGCAGCTGTGTGTGGTGGTGCAGTTGTGTGCGGTGGTGCAGCTGTGTGATGATGCAGCTGTGTATGGTGGTGCAGATGCGTATGGTGGTGCAGCTGTGTATGGTGGTGCAGATGCGTATGGTGGTGCAGCTGTGTGTGTCGTGGTGCTGTGTGTGTGTGTGTGGTGCAGTGTGTGTGTGTGTGTGGTGGTGCAGCTGTGTGTGTGGTGGTGCAGCTGTGTGTGGTGGTGCAACTGTGTATGGTGGTGCAGCTGTGTGATGGTGCAGCTGTGTGTGGTGGTGCAGTTGTGTGCGGTGGTGCAGCTGTGTGTGATGGTGCAGCTGTGTATGGTGGTGGTGCAGATGTGTATGGTGGTGCAGCTGTGTGTGTCGTGGTGCAGTGTGTGTGTGTGTGGTGGTGCAGCTGTGTGTGTGGTGGTGCAGCTGTGTGTGGTGGTGCAACTGTGTATGGTGGTTGAAACTGTGTGTGAGGGTGAAGTTGTCTGTGATGGCACAGCTGTGTGTAATGACACAACTGTGTTGATGGTGCAGATGTGTATGATGGTACAATTGATATGGTGGTAAATCTTAGTGTCAATACAGGTGTATAAAACGGCACAGCTGTGTATGTTGATACACCTGTGTTACATTGATTATGATGATACACCTGTTACATTGGTAGAACTTGATATAGTACAGGTGTTTACTACAAACAATATGCCTCCTTAGCTCAGTGGTAGAGCACTGGTCTCGTAAACCAGGGGTCGTGAGTTCAAACCTCACAGGGGGCATAATATATAGGTTTAGATGGCGAGGCTCCCTGAGGCTCTTATTGGACATGATGACGTAGCGTGAAGCTCATCACTACCATGTTGATCAGGCTCCATCATGATGCCTCACAACGGTCGGTGCCGGGCTGGTGACGGATCTAAATCCTTGTTTTACTAATAACAGCTATGGTTAGACGCTTGTATGTTAGGGTCTGAAGGCTCCATTTTAATTAATGGTTTGTATCTCTTATCCTCGTAATCAACTCCTAATAACCTTGTGGCCTTTGGGTAAATGCCTTATTTCCTCTCGTTGAAAACATCAGAATCATGGTTAATGTTATTATGTTGGAGACTGGTGAACCCAGGTAAGTTTAGTCATTACCTAAGCGTTAATGAAGTGAAGGTATGGTGTGTGAGACAGTGAGGCGACAAAGAAGCAACGAGCCGGCGAGTAATTATTACTTGCGTGACGCGGGAAGCATAAAGGCAAGTCCATAGGGGAGTTAGACAGGTAAACATTGAGTAGTGCTGAGGTGTATGGATGCAGCAACAAGATAAGGGTGTTTACTAATGATTGGGGCAGATGGTGACAGTAGAGGTGTTCATGTTATTTACTTGTAACAAAGGATCATTTATAGTATAGATCCTGAGTCCGTGGGCAACTTCTTTAACCACTGTAAGGGACACTTAACATTACAGCCTCGTTTATTTATGTTTTATGACGAAATGTAGTGAGAAGTGATTGTTATCAGTAGAATTTCATAATGACTGTGGGAAATTAGTTGGATGTTCGACGGTGATGGGAAAGTGGACTGAAAAGGCAGTCTTTACTGCAGCCATGTTATTGAGTCTGAGCTCACGTAAGACTGAAGCAACTTGTGCAGTTAGGTCTCATTAACGTCCCAGATGGAATAAACTGATTAACTGGTTATTGCTGATATTTTAGAGCGAATTACTGTCTAATATTGAATATCTAGCTAAGAATTATGAACTAGACGAAGAAGTTGTAAGGAAGATAATTTTTGCGACATTTTTCGGTACTCGTCGTGAGGGTGAATTGAATTGAATTGAATTGAAACAGTTTATTTAGCCAGAAAAACACAGATACAGGGTGGATAATAATAACAATATTAACATGGCTGAGCCAGTTGAGAACCTGAGCTCTCTCTTTTAGGCACCTGATATATGCTATACATTTATCTCACGGAAGTATTATGTAACATTAGTAACACACTACAGGTAGTAGGCAGCTACCAAACAGGGAGGTACTACCGCCTGGGAAGATATTGGAAGCATAATGTGTTGTCTAATGGTAGACCCTGCTGCCATATGGCATCACGAAAATTTTGACCAAGTCCCAAGTTGCTGATCTGACTTTCTGCCTCATTTACACACAATTGCAGGGTCTCAATTGTTTCACTTACATGGACAACACAACATATATAATGTATATAATTTCTCACTCTTGATTTATTTTTTTCAATTTTGTATTTATTTATGGTTATTATTTTTATTATTTTTATTATTTTATTTGTATTAATTTGCTAATAATTTTATTTATTGTTGTAATAATAATAATAATAGATATTATTATTATTATTATTATTATTATTATTATTATTATTATTATATTTTCGCCCCCCAGGCCCTGATGTGGGTCATTACCTGTGCCCGGGTGGGCTAATGCCCGTAAAAAAAAAAAAAAAAAAAAAAAAAGAGCTGGAATAGTACAATAGCATGGTGGTAATAAGAACATCTCATAATGTTACCACGGTTATCACTTCAATATTTATTTATTTTATTTATATGATTTTTATTTTATTTTAATTTTTTATAATAAGTGTATACACAAATTACAGTGGAATTGAAAAACATAAGTATAATGGGGGAGCAGTACAACATGGGTTGTACAGTATTAAGGTTGAACAAGAGGACAGAGCTGTCAAGATTATGTCTAGTTGGCAATTATGCTTATTGCAATGGTAATTTCTTATCTATTTACATGATAATTTCCGATAAAACGGTTTTGTTGGTACAATAAAAGCAGGTACTGTAAATATAGTAGGTATTACAAGAAATATTAATATTTAGACAATAGATATTTTTTAAGAGATGATTTAAAGGAAGGGAGCGTAGTCTTTGCTCGGATGGGTGGGGGTAAGTTGTTCCACACCTTCACACCGTGATATTTTATGAAGGTCTGGGACTGAGAGGCGCGAATGGGGGGTAGGTACGGTGTTATTGTGTAATTAACACACCTAATGAACCATGTTCCATCTGTACTGAGCGGATGTAATACTGAAATTTAAGTGCAACAAACCGCAATATTGTTTAATCGTTCAACAGGAAAATCTAAGTCAGCATTTCAAGACAGGAGATAAAATTCACACCTGACATGAAAAGAATAAATTTACTTTCTAATTCCTCCAGTACACTGTCGATAAAATATTTCGTTACCTGTAACCTCGTTAAGCCACCCTTAATCATCCCTAGTGTGCAGTATTGCATTAGGTACAGTACTGTTATATCCCTCCGTGGGTTAGTAAACACTGGGGAGGTTGGTGCGGGTCGTGACAGGTAAGTGATTCGCCCTGATGGTCAAGCGCCACACATCTGGTCACTGGTGAATATTTACATTACATAAAGGTTCATAGTAATATAGACGCCTCCTTAGCTCAGGGGCAGAGCACTGGTCTTGTAAACCAGGGGTCGTGAGTTCGATTCTCACAGGGGGCATATGTTTAAGTGATAAATTTAAGAAGTAGTTAGTTTAACAAATTTATTGGCAAAGCTTGTTGTACAGTTTGCCTATTCTGAGTAATTCAGTCAGGTCTTGACACTGAGGGCGGTATCACTTCTCACTGCCACGCAGGACAGAGGTTCATACACAAAGAAATACATCATATTTATTAACAGCTATATATGTATAGAGGTCAGATTCATGTGGGTAATGTCACTCTTCACTGCCATACAGGACAGAGGTTCGTACACAAAGAATGCATCATATTCATTGACACTATATATAGGTCAGATTCATGTGGGTAATGCCACTGTTCACTGCCATGCAGGACAGAGGTTCGTACACATCATATTCATTAGCAGTATATATAGGTCAGTATGGTTGTCTTGTAAACTGCTTGCTTGGCGTTCTCTTCCTTCTATAAAACCTTATTACAAGTGAACAACACATAGACAAGTATGACACGAGTAATTTTGTAAAACTATAGGTATTATAATTATTATTCCCATATAATTGTGGTCGACAAAATTCATTGTCATATGAATTCACTTAAAAGACAAATCAATTAATTTTGTAGACTCAATAATATATGAATTGGTAGGAATCGAGGGGATTGTGTTTGTTAGACTAAGCCAGGATTTAGGTCGAGTTAATAATGACAGCAGGAAGTGACATGGCAGGTTTATTTCCGGGCATCATTACAGAATGATTATTACACTAACATCAAGTACTGAGAATTAAATAAATGGATGACATTTTGAACTTTAATTTCAATATAATCATTAATAACAATTAGGTGAAATGACAAATAGTTTATAATTAGAGTTCACTCCCCTACACAAGTCAGAGGTGGATGATCAAAACACCATCATTTAGTCCCTGAGAGAAGCTATAAATTACTCCTTGTTTACATAATTGTTTTTGTGTTTATTGTGAGCACACGACTGACAGTGTCCTGGGAGTGGTCACTTTTTGTTAACTTATCACATCATGGGCGAGATATTAAATAGGATCCGTCTACTGCTAACATGTTGCTACAGCTTCATAATTATTGACATGTTGCTACAGCTTCATAATTATTGACATGATTCCGCCAACATGAATGTTTTAAGAGCCACGACTCCCTTCTACAACATTACCGATAAGTTTTATACCGATTGTATTCCAGAAATGAAGCCATTGGCCAGTCTTGTGTTGGGGAGCAGCTCTTGTGGAGGACCAGGAGGTGTCTTCCACCAGTTGGTCCGATGTGAGAACTGAATTCAGGACTCCACATATAGCACATTAGGTAATCAATGTCAGATTTTTTCCCCCAAAGTTTTCTACGTAAACACAGCGTTGTAATAAATAGAGGCAAGAAACATAAATATTGTTTGGTCTCGGTTGCATATGGAGAATCATGCATATTTAGGGATTCCATTTGTGAGTTCGCCTTACCGCCTTTATCGTCATGAAAGACACCGAAAGCCAGGGATGAGGAAACTCTTGAGATCGGACGGCCAGATTGAAATGATAAGAGTTCTTCGGAGGCCACCTATTATCTTCAATGTTAATAATGATCTGTGCAGGTTTTATTGGTATGACTATTACCTTAGAACATCATGCCAGTGTAGTTCCGTTATTATAAGTTAGCCTTATAATGGTATATATATATATATATATATATATATATATATATATATATATATATATATATAAATATATATTTATATATATATCATCTAAATTTCATCCAAATCTATACCCCCGAGTTTCCCATAAAAGACAAACAAACACTAAACTCGAGTAAGGTCGCGGGACGCAATTTCCCCACCCTGCCGAAAGCCATAGCTGTTATTGGTTGTTTAGATTCTATGTAAGGAAGTATCCGGAGCTCTCTCTTCTTATTACTACTGTATTTATAACAATATATAAATAAACAACTCTTTCTATGAAATAATACACGTCTGGGACAAGGTGAAGAATCATAACCAAGGTCACGCTCATAGAGGAAGGTGGCTTCCTATAGTAATTATAAATGGTAGCAACACAATATGTTTGCTTTTTATTTATATTTATTACAGCGTGAGGGGAGGATAATTATTACAGTCGGTGATTAATGAACCAATTTTTGGGTTAGTGATGATACTCGGTAGAGGGGATTCAGCGATAACTATCCTACAATGAGACACTGAGGCATTTAAATGTCTTCGTCTTTTGATCATTACTGAGCTGAATAATAAAACGTAATATGTATAATATCCATACACAGTAAACACTTCCTGGCCAGTGTCAGCACTCAGCCCCTGACCCGCGACCTTAACTGTACAGTAGCTGTACCGCACTTGTACACCTTTACTACCTGCTGTACACACTCCTCACGGGGGTTACAACACGATGGGTATAATGTTCAAGACCATGATACATGCAGTAACTGTAGAGACGAACTAATGTATTCACCACCCAGAGCACCATTACCAACTTATATATAAATATATAAATGCATCAAGTGATAATCCACCTTCACTCATCTGGTTCTCTAGTCTTGGTAGATTATATTTATCATGCAGGTATTTTAAGGTAATATATGCCTCCTTAGCTCAGTGGTAGAGCACTGGTCTCGTAAACCAGGGGTCGTGAGTTCAAACCTCACAGGGGGCATAATATATAGGTTTAGATGGCGAGGCTCCCTGAGGCTCTTATTGGACATGATGACGGAGCGTGAAGCTCATCACTACCACGTTGATCAGGCTCCATTATGATGCCCCACAACGGTCGGTGCCGGGCTGGTGTCCTGCCAAGAACTCTGTTTTACTAACCATAGAGTGTTATGGTTAGTTCTTGTAGACGTATGTTAGTGTTTCAGTCTTGTGGTTAGCGCCGCGTGGCTTCGTAGGTTTATGGTTCCTTTTACAAGACTCGTGTCTTCGGTTAAGTCTGGTGACCTTGAAATTAACGCCATATTTTGTCACTAATCACTACAGTGAATAACGTTTAAAAGTTCCTTATCGGAGGGGATTAAACCTATGTTTCTTTGACGATTACCTCTGAGGTCATTACTTATTAATAATGTAAACAACATTCAGTCAGTCGACGGATGACTCTCACTTCTAACTAACTGGTCTGTATCATTTGTTGTGCGTCTGTACTATGTTCACCAGCGAGCTTGGCTCTGACATCCTCTGGTGATATCACTTCAAATATCTAATCACCACATACTGTATAGACTCTGTAAACGCATGTCGGAAATTTTCTCAATGGAAATATTTTCGCCACAATTATTATTAAATATTGTTATGGTACTTAATGACCCTTAGAACCGGCGGTTCTGAGCCTGGACTCCATGGACCCCAGAAGGTACGTAAATCCTCAACAGGAGCTACATGAGATACACATTCCGAGGAACTAAAGGTGTATTGGATATATACAGAAACTGCCTTATGTACCATTTTTTTTTATACACATACCGGTAGTTAATTTAGTTTAATAAGGAAATTAAGCTCAAAATGACTGAATCACAGCGACCAATAAATGCACCGAACGAAAAGGTTAAGACCTACTGTTTCTGACTTTATTTATTCCTACTTTCCAACACTCTTGTTTATCTATTACTATCAATACAGGGACTTGTTTGTTGACACCTGTGTTAAAGAGCACAGACTAGCCGGCACCTGGGTTAGAGATACGAGAGAGGGGAGGGGTAAATGTTTGATCTCTGTATGGTTACGACAAGTGGGGTTCATCACCGTACTGTCTTCAGAGGGTTTATTGGTTGTATCGTGCGCTGCACTTGCCCAGGAGTGCTTATTGATGGCCTCGGTGACATCAGTTCCAGCTCCATGAAGAACATTTCTTTATACTTCCTGACCCTCCCCGTTGCCTACAAGTTTCAACAGTTCTGGCAGTGGTGTCGGTAATGCATCGAATCCCATCTCCAACAGCCATTTAAACCAAGGCTCTAAGTGAATACGCTATATGACTCCAGTCGGTTCCTTGGTCACTCGACGTCTACCGAGGCACCTGGCTGATCCAGTGAGGCCAAGATATCCTCTTCTTAGCTTAGACCGATTTTAATGGTTCCTCCAACACTCTTGGAAGTTAGGTGAGGGTGCGCCCGATTCGATGTGTTTCAGAGAGTCTGCTCCTAGCTAGAGGCCGGTGAAGGGGTTTGGGTGATGATACTGTTGTTTAGTCTCAGTTATAGGTAAAATTGATCGTGCAAACCAAAACTAATTCTGTTCCAGACTTATCATTCGCCTGTTTGTACAGATAAATAATCTGCTGCCATCTGTGTCAGTGTTCACAATCATTGTAATGTTTAGTCTTCTCTGGAGGTGATGTAACAAATATGACTAAATGTCCCTAATTTAATGTAACATATTTTATGTACCAACTTACTCTTTCATTGTCTTTTTAATTCTTTGTTTATTTACTTATTTATTTATATACTTATTCTTCTTTCTCTTTCGTTACACCCGTGTGACATGGAGAGGGTGAGGGAGGTAATTGTTTATGGTTGCGGTCGGCTGGTGATACAGGCTTACAGTTGGCCCTCCCACACACATCAGCCAGTGGAGACTCAGGGAAGCTGGTTAGGGGGACTCAGCTACAATACTTCACAGAGGGGAAATATAGGATAGTTATTATATATAGGACTCACTGTGTTTGTGCATAATACCAAGACATTTACAACACATCACTCTTTCTTAATAAGGGAGGGATGAATTAGGACTCTTATTAACGGTTACTGTAATACTCTCTCTTAGGGTCTGACAATTACACCTCAAAACAATAAACCTAAATTCCTAGCTTGCAAACCAAGGGGTCCATTACTCACAATGCATTTCGGGAAACGGATCAAACCTAATAGGTACTCACGTTATAGCCGCCATATGAGGAGGTGACACCCAGGACACAACCACACTTAAACGCAGACTCCCTTATTCAAACCGAGTGAGCCCACAAGGGACGCTAAGACTTTCATGACGTCACGCCTCATAGGCTTTTTCATTGGTCGATGACAGGCCTAAGGCCTTCATACTATTGACTTAAAATTAGCGGGAACTCTCAAGTGACGGGAAACTCATGACATTGTTACAGTGATGACGGTAGTGGCGAGCTAATCAAAGTTGTTTTTTTGTTTTTTTCATACCGTTCTTGGACACACTGAAGTCTGGCTTCATATGTGTACTTGTGTCTGCTACACTCTAGTCAGGATGATGGTCTTGTTCCTTTTACCAACAACAACTTACTTATTACGCTGTGACACTTATTTGTATAGTTGTTTTGTTTATCATAGACATGTTGAGTGAGTGGAGGTGGATTTTGATAGAGACATCATTAATGGCAAATTCATAAACCCTGATTAATAAAGGTTACTTCTGTTTCTGAGCTGATTACACAAATGGTACACGGAAAATGTTGCTTATAGAAGATCCTTTCAGTTTATTAAAGCTAAGTACAGCACTGTAGCCATTTCCAGCATATGTTTTATTTCGTGTCGTGAAAATATAAGAATTATGTATCTTCTTCATCTCCTACTTTACACGGTAATCACACCTGTCAACACCTGTAATACCTGTAGCCTCATTAAGCTATCCTTAATCATCACAGGTGTACATTGTTGCATTAGGTACAGGGCTGTTATATCCCTCCGTGGGCCAGTAAACACTGGGGAGGTTGGTGCGGGTCGTGACGGGTAGTGACTCGTCCTAATGGTCAAGCGCCTCACATGTGGTCACTGGTGAATATTACATTACATAAAGGTTCAATGTAATATACCTGCCTCCTTAGCTCAGGGGCAGAGCACTGGTCTTGTAAACCAGGGGTCGTGAGTTCGATTCTCACAGGGGGCACAAATGTTTAAGTGATAAATATAATGACAATTGATGGCGGTCATCTTGAATTACTACTTCCTTTCTCAGACAGTTGATGGCGGTCATCTTGTAAGTAATACTTCCTTCCTCGCGTTGTTCATTGTCTTCTGTCTGCATAGACCCTGGAAAAACTTCTCACTGTTTCAGCAGGAAATCCTTTACTGCTGTACAAAAAAAATGAAACGAGAAGTTTTCCCGTGATTACTGAATGACCAATTATACCGCAGCTAATTTGTTTTAAAAAAAAGAAGCAAATATGTTGAATTTGAAAGACTTGGGTGTAGGATTAAACATATCTCTGTGTTAGTGATATGTATAAGTATACAACATGGACGAGGTATTAAGTATGTTGTAACTATACTCATGGTGGCATTATAACAAAGGTTATATACCAAGACCCAAGGCTCTCAATACCGGTGTCATGTGTTGTGTCCTGTTAGCGACATTGAAATTTTTATGTTCGATATACAAACTGAAGTATCGTCCCATGATTTATAAGGACAGGTAAAACAAATAATATTTTATATTTTTCTTGTTGTTGAAGGGAAAGATAATTACACCGGTCAACACAATTTTTCCGGCACAAGGTTTTTAAACGGATTTTAAGTAAATTTGGGGTGCAGAATCCAAATATGACTTTGGTTTTTGTCTATCACATCAGGTTTTTGAGATATACCATATTGCACTTTTGCTGGGAAACGTAAACTTTTGGATCAAAATTGACGGTTTAAACATGTATACATAAATTTTTTCAGCATTATAATTTGTATTTTTCTATAACCAAAAATTGTTAATATCAAATTGGAAAGTTAATGCACATATAATATTTAAATGTAACATTGAAGGGTGAAAAAAACAATTAATGTACGGTAGAAATAGTGCAAGTATTAAGATCAAGTTACAGTTACATAAACTTCCTCTTTTTGGCCGATCTCTTATGTACAGCTTCTGGAATGTCTCTCATCAAACTCCAGCAGTAGTCCGCCATCATGTTCGAGTCCCATCGACCTTGGTAACGTTCTTCCATTACTTTAATGTCTTGATGAAAGCGCTCCCCTTGCTCCTCGCTCACTTCTCCCAGATTTTCTGGAAACTCGTCCAAGTGACTGTGTAAGTAGTGAACCTTGATACTCATTCTGCATCCAAGTGCTTGTAAACTCAAGAGCAGCTCTTCCACAATTTCTTGATAGTTGTCCGCTTTCTTGTTCCCTAAGAAGTTCCGCACCACATTAGAGAAAGCATTCCAAGTTCTTGCCTGTGCCTCAGTCATTGTTGCAAGGAAGTGTGGATCTCTGAGTAGTGTTCTTATTTGAGGTCCATCAAAAATCCCTGCCTTTTTCTTCTCGTCGCTAAGACTTGGAAAGGTTGAGCATATATATCTGAAACACTCTCCACTATGATCAAGAGCCTTGACGAATTGCTTCATGATACCAAGTTTTATGTGCAGAGGAGGAAGGACAATGTTTTTCCTGTCAACCAGAGGATCGTTAATGATATTCTTGTCACCAGGCGTCAAACTATGTCTTGGTGGCCAATTCTTTTTCACCCAATGGTCTGCTGTAGCCCTGCTGTCCCAGTAGCACAGAAAACAGGGGTATTTTGTGTACCCTCCTTGCTGGCCCAATAGAAAGTTTACCACTTTCAAGTCCACACAAATTAACCATTCATGAGCATGGTATTGCAACCTCTCTAGAACAGTCTTAATGTTTTCATACTCTTCTTTAATTTGTACAGAATGTCCGATTGGAATTGAACCATACTTGTTTCCGTTATGAAGAAGAACACATTTCAAGCTCCTTTTAGAACTGTCAATAAAAAGTCTCCAATCCTTACTATCATATGCTGGTAGTCCCATGGAGAGAAGAAGTCCTACATCATTACAAAAAACAAGCTGGTCATATGAATGAAAGTACTTCCGCAGTTGCTCTTCTCTGTTGCGATAAAAGGAGACACTCGTGCCAGGTTTTAAGAGTCGTTTCTCTTGAAGCCTGGAAGCTAACAATTCAGCAGACTGTTTTGGCAAATTTAGATCTCTGACCAGATCATTCAATTCTGACTGAGTAAACAACGTTGGCTTTTCACAATCTTCACCAGATGGCTTGAAAAGATCAGTCTCTTCATCTTCATCAGTAGAAACAGGTGAATTCCGGTCTATATCCTCAATCTCTGGTAGCTCAGTAAATTCTGGCACGTTACGTGATGGAGCAAATCTGAGATCAGATTTGGATTCAGCACCTTAAAGTTAGTAAAAAACAGTTAAAAGGTTTCATGCCAGAAAAAAAATAATATTTTTTTGTAGACCAGTGTAATAAGTAAAGTTAAACAGACCAGATCGTCTCAGTGATGGATGGCGGCATTTGAGTGATAGTGATTGTTTGGGATTTTTTTTACTTAATAATACAGCTATGTACTGTACCTCTGTCTGTATGAATATTGCCGAAATATAAGAAAAGTGACAAGTACAGCAGCAGTGTAACAACCGTGGGATGATGTAACTAAACACTGGACAATTATGGTGAATTGAAGGTCACTGGTGAAGTTCGGGGCGTGTCGTAAAGGAGTGAGTGATGGCATTTCCTGTTACTTGTGGCTGTAAGTTTTTTTTGTTTTCAAAGACGTGTGATATATGTTTGTTATTTTCTAGTCAGTATAAGAATTGTTATATGCTTATGCCGTTGGTGTGAGGGTCGTGACGATACTCTGTAATAAAGATTTACTGAAGAATATCCTGCACCAGGTGTAGTAAATGACCAGTGTTATATAGATGAAATAATTAAAAGACCTGAGATAAATTGTCAGTAATGTCACTGTTGGATAACCTGTACCAATAGTTGTGTCCTGAAATATGCATTACTTACAGTAAACACTTACTCACCAGTGTCAGCATTCAGTCCCTGACCCGCGACCTTAATTTTACAGTAGCTGTACCACACTTGTACACCTTTACTACCTGCTGGACACACTCCTCACGAGGGTTACAACACGATGGGTATAATATCCAGCTAAGGACCATGATACATGCAGTAACTGTAGAGACGAACTAATGTGTTCACCACCCAGAGCACCATTACCAACTTATATATATATATATATATATATATATATATATATATATATATATATATATATATATATATATATATATATATATATATATATATAGATATATATATGCTGATAACCACCAGGAAAGAAGAAAACACGAAGTTCCCAAGCGCTTTCGTGTAATTCACATCTTCAGGGGTGAGGACAGACTGTACTCACCCCTGAAGATGTGAATTACACGAAAGCGCTTGGGAACTTCGTGTTTTCTTCTTTCCTTGTGGTTATCAGCATATATATATATATATATATATATATATATATATATATATATATATATATATATATTTATATATATATATATGCATCAAGTGATAATCCACCTTCACTAATCTGGTTCTCTTGTCTTGGTAGATTATATTTATCATGCAGGTATTTTAAGGTAATATAAGCCTCCTTAGCTCAGTGGTAGAGCACTGGTTTCGTAAACCAGGGGTCGTGAGTTCAAACCTCACAGGGGGCATAATATATAGGTTTAGATGGCGAGGCTCCCTGAGGCTCTTATTGGGCATGATGACGTAGCGTGAAGCTCATCACTACCACGTTGACCAGGCTCCATCATGATGCCTCACAACGGTCGGTGCCGGGCTGGTGTCTTGTCTAGATCTCTGTTTTACTAACCATAGAGTGTAATGGGGTCAATCCGTGTCAAATTAACCAGGCCAAAACATCAACCGTCATGAAATTGGCTAATATTTGGAATATAAATAGAACTTTTTAAGCTGATTTCAGAAAGGTTTTACTTTTTAAAATCGGATTTACCGTTGCAGAGTTATGGCGATTTGAAATTTGATCATTTCATGCTCGCTCAAGCGGAACGGTGACTGATTTTAAATCAACCCGAATTCAGATGCTTATTAAATGCCAACGAGTGTAGATATAAACTTAAAACTTATCAAATATAAAAGCTTACATCATACAGTTTAATATGCAATGGAAAAAATGTGGTTGCTATGGGTGGTGTGTGGTTGCTAGGGGTTTAAAGTACAACACATTTCATGTTCGGTCAACCGTAACGTGCTACGGAAATGACCATAACTTTCGCAGAACCATATGGATTTTTAATTTTAATGGCTCAAATGAAAGATCTAGTGTTCAGCTACAACTTCAACATAAAGACCTTCTGCCCTTTTGGGTTTTTCTTGACAAAAATGAGGCTCAAAGTAAATGTCGATTTATCTCAATATTTTTCACTATTACTGTAGTAGGCAATTTAATACATATAATATGTCTTCACTTTTCAATGTTTTTTTTAAATATGTTGTCTTGTCTTATCCATAATTATAAATATAATATCATTGATTGATCATGTCTCATAATAATTTCCACAGTAGAAAGTTAATATCTAAATTCTATCTTAGTTCAAAGATATGATCAATAATTGACCATTGAACAAAAAAATTTAAAACAATAAGCAAGGCTAACTTTGTGAAACTGCTTTTTGAAAACATAGCATTAGTGAGTGATTGCCTTGCAGTCCTAACAAAATTTTATTTTAATTCTGCATAGCATAGCAAATTATTTTAAACACATTTTGTTTTCAATAAGAATCCGTACTCGATATAGTTTTTGTTGTGTATATTTAGGTATCTCAATAAAATATAATATATATCTAAAAATACAACAACATTTTAGTTCATGATGGCTGTTATATTTATTATTTATTTTCTATTAGATTTCATAATTTGAATGAATAGGTTGTGGAAGACAAGTTACAGATGAAAATGCTTGATAATTACATCAAGATTATCAAGCATTTATCTCGAGGTAGATTGGACTTCTTAGCCCAGTGAATTTATTTTTGATATTAAATAATGTGCCATATACAATATGGTTTTACCCCAATGGTGTCGAAGAAACACAAACAGCATTGCCTTTAAAATAATTTACTATGCAATGCAAATGCATTATTAAAATAAAAGCTTTTTTATAATTTGATCTTATTGTTTTCCAAGAGCAGTTTATAAAGTCAGCCTCGTTATTTTAAATCGTTTTTTGTTTGGTCAATAATCAATCACCAGACCATATTTTTGAATTAGAAATGCCATTATGATCTACAGATTTTTAATTTCAGCTGTGTGCATTATTAAATATTATATGTGAAAATAACTGAAACATGATTATCATGAATATAATATAAATTTAATAATGTATTTTAATAAACATTGTAGACATATATTTGTAATAATTATGTTAACTATCAAAAATATTGAGATAAACAGACAGTTACTTTGAGCCTCATTTTTGTCAAGAAAAACCCAAAAGGGCAGAAGGTCTTTATGTTGAAGTTGTAGCTGAACACTAGATCTTTCATTTGAGCCATTAAAATTAAAAATCCATATGGTTCTGCGAAAGTTATGGTCATTTCCGTAGCACGTTACGGTTGACCGAACATGAAATGTGTTGTACTTTAAACCCCTAGCAACCACACACCACCCATAGCAACCACATTTTTTCCATTGCATATTAAACTGTATGATGTAAGCTTTTATATTTGATAAGTTTTAAGCTTATATCTACACTCGTTGGCATTTAATAAGCATCTGAATTCGGGTTGATTTAAAATCAGTCACCGTTCCGCTTGAGCGAGCATGAAATGATCAAATTTCAAATCGCCATAACTCTGCAACGGTAAATCCGATTTTAAAAAGTAAAACCTTTCTGAAATCAGCTTAAAAAGTTCTATTTATATTCCAAATATTAGCCAATTTCATGACGGTTGATGTTTTTTTTTATTTATTTTGGTTAACTTGACATGGATTGACCCAATGGTTAGTTCTTGTAGACTTATGTTAGTGTTTCAGTCTTGTGGTTAGCGCCGCGTGGCTTCATAGGTTTATGGTTCCTTCTTCAACGGTTACGTATGGTAACCTTGAAGTTAATACCATATTTCGTCACTATACACTACAGTGAATTACGTTTAAAGATTTGTTGTCGGAGGGGATTAAACGTAAACGTCTTTGACGCCTTCCTGTGGTCGTGACACTGATAATGTGAAGATATGATGTGTGGGATGACTCAAGTATACAGCATCTAGTCAGTGGAAAACTATTCTGTCGACAGATGCCTTTTTCTTTTAACTTATTGACCAGTATCATTTGTTGTTGTGTGTGCTAAGATGACTAGAGAGCCTGACTCATACACGCTTAATCTGATATCTTTGTTGTTTATCCTTGTTCAAATTACCCGGTCAGTCTAGATACATCGGATATTATATATCTGCACCTTCATTGTCTATATCAACGTTGAACTATTTGCCTGCATTATTTATATACACTCAAATCTAATAGTAAACTTAGATGACGATTTTAGTGAACATACGGTATATCTACGGTATCTATAATTCAGATTTAAATTTTTATCACCGCCCAGCCTCTTCTAGATTGTAAAGGAATGCCAGAATTTGTCAATAAATTGATTGTGGTCATAGTTATTAATAGGCATTATTATGGTACTTCAAGACCATTAAACTATATTTATCAGTACTCTCTTTCCAACACTCTTCCTTGTCTATGTGTGCTTTAGGGATATAAGATCACATCTAGTTCACACACTTTCTGTACTGGTGATTGTGTGTGTGTGGGTCGTGTTGTAGGCAGACGCTGCTAACTGGTGCGGCAGGTGGAGGAGCCTTCGGATACTTTATTTCATGACACCTGTGTCAACGAACTCAGATTAACTGCTACCTGGGCCAGAGGCTCGCGAGGGGGGAGGGGTAACTGTGTTTGGTCTTACTACATGCTTACTGCGACTGTGGTTCAGCACCGTACCAATTTCTACAGGACTCATAGTTTTATCGTGTCCTCCCCTTACTCCGGAATGCCCATTCATGGCGTCGCTGACACCAGCACGAGAAACATCTGTCTACAAGTTTCAATAGTCCTGGCAGTGGTGTGGGGACTGCATGGAACCCCATAACCATAGAACTGGTATTTAAGCCAAGGCTCTAAGTGAAGATATGACTCTAGTCAGCTAGTTGGTCACTCGGCGTCTGCCGAGGCACCTGGCTGATCCAATGAGGTTTAGATATTCTCTTCTTAGACCGATTTTAATGGTTCCTCCAACGCTCAAGGAAGTGCACCTAATTCAATGCAGTTTTGTTTGAAGAGAGTCTGCTCCTTGCTAGAGGCAGATGAATGGGTTTGGGCGACGATACTGCTGTTTAGTCTCCGTTACAGACAATATTTATCGTATCAACCTTAAAACATTATGTTCAAGGCTTGCCATTTGCCTGTTTGTGAAGATAAATAATTTGCTGCCACCTGTGTCAGTGTTGACATTCATTGTGCAGTTTAGTCCGCTTATGGAGGTGATGACGGTAGTGGCGTGCTATTCAAACTTTTTTTCCATACCGTTCTTGGACACACTGAAGTCTGGCTTCATATGTGTAGTGTGTCTGCTACCATCTGGCCAGGATGATGGTCGTGTTCCTCTTACCAACAACAACTTAATTATCACGCTACGATATTATTTAATTTGGTAAAGTTTCGTTTATCAAGCGGTTGTTGAGCGAATGGAGGTTGATTTAGATATAGAGTTCAATGATCATCATAATAGACAAGTATTTCTGTACCGGTATCTAAGATGAAGAGACAAGTGGTATAGGAAAAAAATGTTACGCATAAGCAGCCCTTCTAGTTAAGTAAAACTAAGTGCAATACTGTAATAATTTCCAGCATGTGTTAATTAATCGGATGTCAAAAATAATAGGAATTAATGTATCTTCTATGCTCGGTAATCACACCTGTCAACACCTGTAATACCTGTAGCCTCATTAAGCCATCCTTAATCATCGCAGGTGTACAGTAAAGGACTGTTATATCCCTCCGTGGGTCAGCAAACACTGGGGAGGTTGGTGCGGGTCGTGACGGGTAGTGACTCATCCTGATGGTCAGACGCTACACGTCTGGTCACTGTTGAATATTTACACTACATAAAGGTTCAGCTATATACACATGCCTCCTTAGCTCAGGGGCAGAGCACTGGTCTTGTAAACCAGGGGTCGTGAGTTCGATTCTCACAGGGGGCACAAATGTTTAAGTGATAGGCGGTCATCTTGTAGTTATTACTTCCTTCCTCAGACAGTTG
The DNA here is from genome assembly GCA_958450375.1 of Homarus gammarus. Classification (NCBI taxonomy): domain Eukaryota; kingdom Metazoa; phylum Arthropoda; class Malacostraca; order Decapoda; family Nephropidae; genus Homarus; species Homarus gammarus. Next base: position 162,361 of record CAUDMG010000777.1, on the reverse strand, counting down.
ATGGCGGTCATCTTGTAATTACCACTTCCTACCTCATGTTGTAATGGTCTGCACGCTGTGAAAACTTCTCACTGTCTCAAACAGGAAACAAATTATTTATATCTGAAAGTCTCGTGTGTGGGATTAATCCCTAATTAGGCCCAATTATTGGTCATAGAGGATGGATATTACCAAGTGTATATCCGTACACAATAACATTTTGCATTTAGTTAACATCAACTATTAGAAAAAATGGGAAATAGAATAAAGGCTTCCTCTTGCCACACATTTAAGTTCTCAAGAACACTTATCGATAGTAAAAATTAATTTTCACGAATAAGATAATTCTCAGTCTACAGTTTAAGGTTTACTCAGCACTCCCAAGGAATACCTAGGTAAATGAGCAAGAAAGATGTTAACAGGAAATTCCTCTGGTGAACAGTGTGTACCCAGTGAACTTACGTATCAGAGAAGCAATAGTCAGTAATACTTTAGTTATCATATATGAGGAGGGTAGTTAAACATGCATCAACAGCTAATTGTTTGTAATTAATCTTAATACGAATACATATACAAATCACATCAGCTGCATAGGCTGGGTATAGTCAAATGCACAACAATCTAAAAGAGTAAATGGCTAGATAAACACACGAATAAGAGCACTGTGGTGGCCCCGTATAATGGTGCTCATAAACTACGTAAGTCTCGGACCTGCGGTGCCACTATTAAATGAGACGTACTGTACAGTAAATGATAACGGTTCACTGACAAGAGCACACAAGTTTCATCTATCAGAGTAATACATAAAGCTGAAAAGGTAAGCTACACAAAGATCACTTAACCGTAATATAGACACTAGAGCGACTAGGCAGAGACAGGTGCTGGAGAAAGTCCGGGAAGATACACACACAAAGGCTGTTACGAGATGCGAAGAGGGAAAGAGCAGAGAGTAACTGAGGAAGTGGGTGCTTGAGAAGCTAACTAACTAGCTAGAAGACAAGAGACAGGGGTGAAGATGGTTCAGGTAAAGGGTGGATGGAAGGGAGTTGTTGGAGTAGAAAAGGGTGTTGTGGCTTAACACAGCTTGCCCGATGGCGCTAGGATCTTGAGAAACAAGTGGACAGGGCCGTATATGAACTCATATCGTGGGAAAATCGCAGGCTTTTGACGTCACCTCTTGGAAACGGAAATTTGATTGGCTGATAGGTGACGCCTTCTCTTGATCGGTGAGGCTGTGGAGGAAAGGCGCCAGGGTAACTGACGCCCGTGTGTCTACAGTGTTTTTTCCACAGCCATGTGATGAGATGTGACACAATTTACAGTTCAGGGGCGAATCCTTGGGTTCTGAACCCCCACTTTTTCATTAGAAAATTCCAGTACTTTTCTTTAATGCAGTATTGTATTCAGGCGTTTTTTGTAAAGTAAAAGGTAATTACTATTGACCTCAGAATATCTCCTAATATCAAGTGCACATGGCTTCAATATGGTCTCAAAAATTCCCATGATATTGATCTAGTTTCAAAAAAATTCTGGGGGTGGCCTATAGCGCCCACCAAACCCCTCAGCTGGGTGGGCTCGCTGTGTTCGCCATGTTCCCCCACCCTCAACTTCTTGGACCTCCCCCCCCCCCCCCCCCCCTTTCTCCGATACTCCTGGAGCCGCCCCCGCAGTTGTATTTCATTTAACTACACAAGTGTCACAAGTTAATGAACGAAACACCACCCACTAGTCCACGAGAGAAGCTTTAAACTGCATATTTTTACATTAGTTTGTTGTGTTTATTGTTACCAACGACCGGCAGTTTCTTGGCAGTGATCGTAGGTGATGAACATATCTCTGTGTTAGTGATATGTTTAAATATACAACATGGACGAGGTATTAAGTATGTTGTAACTACACTCATGGTGGCATTATAACAAAGGTTATATACCAAGACCCAAGGCTCTCAATACACCACAGTGATTCACACATAGTGTAATATATTGGAACACAGTGGCCATTCTGTCTTTAGGGGTTGGGGACCGGTGTCATCTGTTGTGTCCTGTTAGCGACATTGAAATTTTTATGTTCGATATACAAACTGAATTATCGTCCCATGATTTATAAGGACAGGTAAAACAAATAATATTTTATATTTTTCTTGTTGAAGGGAAAGATAATTATAAGTAAAGTTAAACAGACCAGATCGTCTCAGTGATGGATGGCGGCATTTGAGTGATAGTGATTGTTTGGGATTTTTTTTATTTAATAATACAGCTATGTACTGTACCTCTGTCTGTATGAATATCGCCGAAATATAAGAAAAGTGACAAGTACAGCAGCAGTGTAAGAACCCCGGGATGATGTAACTAAACACTGGACAATTAATCTGAATTGAAGGTCACTGGTGAAGTTCGGGGCGTGTCGTAAAGGAGTGAGTGATGGCATTTCCTGTTACTTGCGGCTGTAAGTTTTTTTTTTAACATTTTAATGTTGTTCCAAGACGTGTGATTTATGTTTGTTATTTTCTAGTCAGTATAAGAATTGTTGTATGCTTATGCCGTTGGTGTGAGGGTCGTGACGATACTCACTAATAAAGATTTACTGAAGAATATCATGCACCAGGTGTAGTAAATGACCAGTGTTATATAGATGAAATAATTGAGATACCATTAGTTGTATCCTGAAATATACATTACTTAGAGTAAACACTTCCTGGCCAGTGTCAGCACTCAGCCCCTGACCCGCGACCTTAACTGTACAGTAGCTGTACCGCACTTGTACACCTTTACTACCTGCTGTACACACTCCTCACGGGGGTTACAACACGATGGGTATAATGTTCAAGACCATGATACATGCAGTAACTGTTGATATGAAGTATTGCGTGTATAAAAAAAGAAGAAATCGTGTGCAAGATCCCTCTGAATGAATCACTACCCCTCAATGACCAAGTCCCAGGTTGCTGAGCTGATTTTCTGCCTCATTTCCACACAATTGCAGGGTCTCAATTGTTTCTCTTACTATTGACAACACAACATACATATATAATTTCTCACTCTTGATAATTTATATATATAAATTCTTTTTTATTTCTTTATGGCTCTTTATTATTTTTATTATTATTATTACAGTGTATTTATTATATATATATATATATATATATATATATATATATATATATATATATATATATATATATATATATATTTATTTATTTATTTATTTATTTATTTATTTTATTTATTTTTGTTTTACGGGGAATAGCCCACCCGGGCACAGGTCAACGACCCACAACGGTGCCTGGGGGGGGGGGGGGGGGGTGAACACATAAGAATAAAACGAAATTATTATTATTGTTTTATTGTTTTATTTTCAAATTGTATTTTTATTATAAATTTAAAATTTTGTTTACTATGAATTATTATTATTATTATTATTATTATTATTATTATTATTATTATTGTTATTATTATTATTATTATTATTATTACATTTTCGCCCCTCCAGGCCCGGTGTGGGGTCAGTGACCTATACCCGGGTGGGTTAGTCCCCGTAGAAAAAAAATGGATCTCTGGTCCCAGCTCTTTGAATACGTCATGCAGATGTTTCATTACTTAACATCTGCCTCCTTAGCTCAGGGGCAGAGCACTGGTCTTGTAAACCAGGGGTCGTGAGTTCGATTCTCACAGGGGGCACGAATGTTTAAGTGATAGGCGTTCATCTTGTAGTTATTACTTCCTTCCTCAGACAGTTGATGGCGGTCATCTTGTAATTACCACTTCCTACCTCATGTTGTAATGGTCTGCACGCTGTGAAAACTTCTCACTGTCTCAAACAGGAAACAAATTATTTATATCTGAAAGTCTCGTGTGTGGGATTAATCCCTAATTAGGCCCAATTATTGGTCATAGAGGATGGATATTACCAAGTGTATATCCGTACACAATAACATTTTGCATTTAGTTAACATCAACTATTAGAAAAAATGGGAAATAGAATAAAGGCTTCCTCTTGCCACACATTTAAGTTCTCAAGAACACTTATCGATAGTAAAAATTAATTTTCACGAATAAGATAATTCTCAGTCTACAGTTTAAGGTTTACTCAGCACTCCCAAGGAATACCTAGGTAAATGAGCAAGAAAGATGTTAACAGGAAATTCCTCTGGTGAACAGTGTGTACCCAGTGAACTTACGTATCAGAGAAGCAATAGTCAGTAATACTTTAGTTATCATATATGAGGAGGGTAGTTAAACATGCATCAACAGCTAATTGTTTGTAATTAATCTTAATACGAATACATATACAAATCACATCAGCTGCATAGGCTGGGTATAGTCAAATGCACAACAATCTAAAAGAGTAAATGGCTAGATAAACACACGAATAAGAGCACTGTGGTGGCCCCGTATAATGGTGCTCATAAACTACGTAAGTCTCGGACCTGCGGTGCCACTATTAAATGAGACGTACTGTACAGTAAATGATAACGGTTCACTGACAAGAGCACACAAGTTTCATCTATCAGAGTAATACATAAAGCTGAAAAGGTAAGCTACACAAAGATCACTTAACCGTAATATAGACACTAGAGCGACTAGGCAGAGACAGGTGCTGGAGAAAGTCCGGGAAGATACACACACAAAGGCTGTTACGAGATGCGAAGAGGGAAAGAGCAGAGAGTAACTGAGGAAGTGGGTGCTTGAGAAGCTAACTAACTAGCTAGAAGACAAGAGACAGGGGTGAAGATGGTTCAGGTAAAGGGTGGATGGAAGGGAGTTGTTGGAGTAGAAAAGGGTGTTGTGGCTTAACACAGCTTGCCCGATGGCGCTAGGATCTTGAGAAACAAGTGGACAGGGCCGTATATGAACTCATATCGTGGGAAAATCGCAGGCTTTTGACGTCACCTCTTGGAAACGGAAATTTGATTGGCTGATAGGTGACGCCTTCTCTTGATCGGTGAGGCTGTGGAGGAAAGGCGCCAGGGTAACTGACGCCCGTGTGTCTACAGTGTTTTTTCCACAGCCATGTGATGAGATGTGACACAATTTACAGTTCAGGGGCGAATCCTTGGGTTCTGAACCCCCACTTTTTCATTAGAAAATTCCAGTACTTTTCTTTAATGCAGTATTGTATTCAGGCGTGTTTTGTAAAGTAAAAGGTAATTACTATTGACCTCAGAATATCTCCTAATATCAAGTGCACATGGCTTCAATATGGTCTCAAAAATTCCCATGATATTGATCTAGTTTCAAAAAAATTCTGGGGGTGGCCTATAGCGCCCACCAAACCCCTCAGCTGGGTGGGCTCGCTGTGTTCGCCATGTTCCCCCACCCTCAACTTCTTGGACCCCCCCCCCCCCCTTTCTCCGATACTCCTGGAGCCGCCCCCGCAGTTGTATTTCATTTAACTACACAAGTGTCACAAGTTAATGAACGAAACACCACCCACTAGTCCACGAGAGAAGCTTTAAACTGCATATTTTTACATTAGTTTGTTGTGTTTATTGTTACCAACGACCGGCAGTTTCTTGGCAGTGATCGTAGGTGATGAACATATCTCTGTGTTAGTGATATGTTTAAATATACAACATGGACGAGGTATTAAGTATGTTGTAACTACACTCATGGTGGCATTATAACAAAGGTTATATACCAAGACCCAAGGCTCTCAATACACCACAGTGATTCACACATAGTGTAATATATTGGAACACAGTGGCCATTCTGTCTTTAGGGGTTGGGGACCGGTGTCATCTGTTGTGTCCTGTTAGCGACATTGAAATTTTTATGTTCGATATACAAACTGAATTATCGTCCCATGATTTATAAGGACAGGTAAAACAAATAATATTTTATATTTTTCTTGTTGAAGGGAAAGATAATTATAAGTAAAGTTAAACAGACCAGATCGTCTCAGTGATGGATGGCGGCATTTGAGTGATAGTGATTGTTTGGGATTTTTTTTATTTAATAATACAGCTATGTACTGTACCTCTGTCTGTATGAATATCGCCGAAATATAAGAAAAGTGACAAGTACAGCAGCAGTGTAAGAACCCCGGGATGATGTAACTAAACACTGGACAATTAATCTGAATTGAAGGTCACTGGTGAAGTTCGGGGCGTGTCGTAAAGGAGTGAGTGATGGCATTTCCTGTTACTTGCGGCTGTAAGTTTTTTTTTTAACATTTTAATGTTGTTCCAAGACGTGTGATTTATGTTTGTTATTTTCTAGTCAGTATAAGAATTGTTGTATGCTTATGCCGTTGGTGTGAGGGTCGTGACGATACTCACTAATAAAGATTTACTGAAGAATATCATGCACCAGGTGTAGTAAATGACCAGTGTTATATAGATGAAATAATTGAGATACCATTAGTTGTATCCTGAAATATACATTACTTAGAGTAAACACTTCCTGGCCAGTGTCAGCACTCAGCCCCTGACCCGCGACCTTAACTGTACAGTAGCTGTACCGCACTTGTACACCTTTACTACCTGCTGTACACACTCCTCACGGGGGTTACAACACGATGGGTATAATGTTCAAGACCATGATACATGCAGTAACTGTTGATATGAAGTATTGCGTGTATAAAAAAAGAAGAAATCGTGTGCAAGATCCCTCTGAATGAATCACTACCCCTCAATGACCAAGTCCCAGGTTGCTGAGCTGATTTTCTGCCTCATTTCCACACAATTGCAGGGTCTCAATTGTTTCTCTTACTATTGACAACACAACATACATATATAATTTCTCACTCTTGATAATTTATATATATAAATTCTTTTTTATTTCTTTATGGCTCTTTATTATTTTTATTATTATTATTACAGTGTATTTATTATATATATATATATATATATATATATATATATATATATATATATATATATATATATATATATATATTTATTTATTTATTTATTTATTTATTTATTTATTTATTTATTTTATTTATTTTTGTTTTACGGGGAATAGCCCACCCGGGCACAGGTCAACGACCCACAACGGTGCCTGGGGGGGGGGTGAACACATAAGAATAAAACGAAATTATTATTATTGTTTTATTGTTTTATTTTCAAATTGTATTTTTATTATAAATTTAAAATTTTGTTTACTATGAATTATTATTATTATTATTATTATTATTATTATTATTATTATTATTATTATTATTATTATTATTATTATTATTATTACATTTTCGCCCCTCCAGGCCCGGTGTGGGGTCAGTGACCTATACCCGGGTGGGTTAGTCCCCGTAGAAAAAAAATGGATCTCTGGTCCCAGCTCTTTGAATACGTCATGCAGATGTTTCATTACTTAACATCTGCCTCCTTAGCTCAGGGGCAGAGCACTGGTCTTGTAAACCAGGGGTCGTGAGTTCGATTCTCACAGGGGGCACAAATGTTTAAGTTAAACATTAAAGTGTCACTGGCCATTAAACCGACGGTTATATCAGCCATGTAATCACGGCCTGCAGTGTTAAGTACAATATTCATTGCACTGTATTACACGTAAAAGTAGAGGCACTTTTGGGCAAAGTATGGTAACTATATACTCCAAATTTTTACTCCTTCTAGCTCAGAAAGTGCATGAGACATTGCCTGGTCAAAAATACAAGGACGAGGAAAACAAACAAGCCGGGCACACACCAAGTACTTCCTTCCTCTCTTCGATGACTGCTGGGGTACAGGTCTTTTATCGCTGCCTCAAGGATTCATTTACGTATACAGTATTTGTTATGACTCCTGTAACTAGTTATTCCTTTATGATGACCCCCCCCCCACCCCAGTTTATTTTTAATAGCTTCCCTCGTGTGTTGGTGTTCACCGTGGATGAAGTCATAATACTTTCATTAATATTTTATCCAGGCTCTTAAGGAACTGTATTACTTGCTGATAGGAGTGAATTTTCTCTCGGCGTGGACCTCGTCTACCATTGCCTCTTCAGACGCCTAGGCGAAATTGAGAATGTTCTTTCCCCTCACGGGTTCCGTTACATATCTCTCAAGATTCTGTCTTCATGACTGTGAAGGTCTGTTACGTCCCTCTGATGCAGCCATCCCTGTAACACACACCTACTGTTAATTTCCTCTCCGTGTTTCACTCTTTGCCCGGGTGACAATCTACAGTACACAAAAGATTTTGAACCCGGGGATCCATGGAACCCCCGAGGGCACGCGAAGCCTAATCAGAGGTATATTGGGCATATACAGTATGTGCCATTTTTTAATGGGAGGTTGGGACAAACTCGCCATTAAAGTTGTTTGATTAGGTTGTATTGATCATTAGAAACACCCGAGCTAAGGTGTCTGATATTTCTCGTCTACAATTATCGGTACTCCTGATAGCACTTGGGTGAGTCAATAAAGTGATACTTTTTATTTATCGTGAGAAACAAATTTGTAAATTTCCAAGACTTCGCTCGTGATTAAGACAGGGAATGAATGTATAATTATCGGAATTCTTGTAATTAAAATGTGATAAGTGTCGCCATATCGTTATTAAGAAATGCATCTTTATTATAAGAGATGATAGTACTGCAGATCAGTTCAACTGTGTATAGTGACGTGTTTTAACCTAGAACACTTCCTTTCACGAAGCTTCAAGTGTGGACGGAACACATGCTGGAAGGTTTCGTCTCCTCTACGTCAACAGTGTTGCTAATTATGCATGGTCTAATATACAACGCTTATGTAAATGTATCCCGTTTATTTACCTGGTGCAGTATAGTGTCAAGTAGTAGCAGCCATTTATCGACTTGCGCGATACGCTATAAGACATATAAAACCTCCGTAACACCTCAAACTCTTTACAAATGTAATGTAAACACATTACACCGGAACGTACAATGGTTTACTTTCATCTGTATCGAGGTTTTCTTCTTCAACAATGTTAAGTAAACACTTGTGCCCCCTGTGAGAATCGAACTCACGACCCCTGGTTTACAAGACCAGTGCTCTGCCCCTGAGCTAAGGAGGCAGGTGTTTTGTAAGGGAGACTTGTGTCGGTGAATGTTGCCGAGGGAGCAGGTATGTGATGTCACGTTCCTCCATGATGGTGTGATGGGGTGCTCAGTAGTGATCCTTTAGTATTTCTTCTGTATATCAGGTTAGTGCTATTATAATGTTTATTTACTCACTACACACACAAACATACACACACACAGGCATACAAACACGCACAAACATACATCCAAACACACACAAACATTCACACACACACACATTTGCACAAACACACACACACAGGCATACAAACACACACACACAGGCATACAAACACACACACACACACACACACACACACACTCAAACATAAATACATACATACATACACACACACACACACACACACACACACACTCACACACACACACTCACACACACATACATACGTACATACATACATACATACATACATACACACACACACACACACTACATCCTTGACCACCGTCGAGTCGAGACCTATTCAGGCGCTGCTCCTGTGAGCAGCGGCCCCCCTTGGCCAATGTTCAGCCCATTCCCCAAGTCCCTCTACCCGACCCATTCTCACCACCGGGATAGCAACATAATCAAAAGTGACAATTTCGTTTCGGAAAGAAGTGGGACCAGTGTTGAACAGTGATGAACAGTGTTTAAGCCAGTTAATTCAGCACTAGACAGTACCAGTGAGAGCCGTGACCCACCAGTGAGATAAGCACCCCTGGGAACTGACCTCCATCTTCTGACCAGGAGGTGTTAATCAGTCCACCATGAGAACAACAGTGGGTCGGCTTCACACCTGACTACGAGATAACACAACACCACCTAGCAGAGTGAGGTACTGTGACACCACACCACACCACCCGGTGTCTCCATGACCACGTGAGGTCCTTCATATCAACACCCGAGGGCGAGTTACTGCACCACGTGAACACCACATCAGCTGGTGTCGCCATGACCACGTGAGGTCCTTCATATCAACATCCGAGGACGAGTTACTGCACCACGTGAACACCACACCACCTGGTGTCTCCATGACCAGCCCAGGCCCAGGCCATCAACTGTAAACTATAATAATTTTTAGGTTCAATCATTGTTCCTTCTTCATTCAATAATGAAAGCTTTTGTTAAACGACCCACCCACCCCATGTCTTTGTATGCAATAAGTCATTTTTGTCCAATGTATATTTTCAGCCTTAGGGCTGCAGAACTTTTTCAGTAAACCGTTAATTATTATTATTATTATTATTATTATTATTATTATTATTACACACACACACACACACACACACACACATTTAAGTACAGTTCTGTATATTTCTGCTGATTACGTTATATAAGTCTCGGTAATAAACTTGTCAGTGGTGATAACATGAGTATTGAATGATGAATCAGCAAAGGAGTGAGAGTCAGTATGGAAGTTTGAGTTAATTTACATAAGGCGTTTATTGTAAGGCGTTTTAAGAAGCACGGAATAGCTAAAGCGTTAGCTTTCCTGGAGTGTCATTAAAAAATACGACATTGTACCGCGTCTTGGGAATAACTATTGTACGTCACAGTCTTCAGAAAACAGTAAAATTAGGAGCACTGTTATTTGGACACAATATGGAAAGAAATAATGAAGAAAATGTATAAAATATTATCGAAAGAAAGACAAAAAAGGAAAAAAGTCAATCAGTCAACAATAAATACGAATAACACACAAAATTGGGCCCGCTGTAAAGGTGGGTGGTCCGGACTCCGGAGTGGGAGCTGTAAACCCCACTTCGTAATCTATGTCTCGCTGCTACATTGTTTACAGTTGTTCGCAAACATAAACACGCAATACGACGAATTTCAGGTTCGTTTTAATATTAATTTTTGCATTTACAGAACTTTAATCAACTTGTTCACCCTTACTTAAAGTATCTTATGGGTAATGATGTTAAAGTTTTATTCATATTTGAGTAATTAGCAATATTTTACATAAAATTCACCAGCGACTAATGAAATCTGGCAGCTCCCACGTAAGAATGGGCGGAGCCAAAACTGGTCTCAACTAGGCTAAATACTTTTAAATTCTTTCATGCCTTACGCTTTGCTTTCGGTACTATCCAATAGACTACCGTATATGGAATTATTTTAATTATTATATCACAGTTTTTTATTGTCTTACATGCCCATAACTCTTCAACATTAACCAAAATATTCTCCATAAGCGGCCATGATCCGCTTATTTACACAGTGTGTACGTGGGAGGAGTTCCCTGATTGGTTGTTAGCTATTCGGGCCGCTTGGTTGCTGTTCAAGACTAACGCCTCATCGAAGTGTTAGCTCTTCCCACTGAATGTTCCATACTCACAGCTCAAAATCAGCGTCTGCACATACAGAACAGCTAACGAGTTAGCTATTCCATAAATCGAAAACGCCTTACAATAAACGCCTATAGTTGTGAGGCAGCACAGGGATGTGAAACAGCATAAAGGCATTAGTCAGCATGGAAGTGAGTCAGCACAGAGTTTTGAGTCTGCATAGAGGTGTGAGTCTGCATAGAGGTGTGAGTCTGCAAAGAGGTGTGAGTCTGCATAGAGGTGTGAGTCTGCATAGAGGTCCGCAAGGGAGTGAGTCAACATGGGTGTTCAGGTCTTCATGATTATGTTGGTGTTGGTCTGTAGGGGAGCACTAATCAACATAAAGATGTACTGTACACCTGTAGAAGGGAATGTTCCGCCTCAGCACTGCATCAGCCACTCTTTTAATTTCATCTAATCTGATTTTAATGCTACCTAACTCTTTTGAGCCTAACATAATCATATTTATAAATATCTCTTATTCGGTCGTTTTGTCCCATACACTTATAATATTAAACCTTCTGTTCTTACAGGAGTCAGCTAAACACTGTGCCCCCTGTGAGAATCGAACTCACGACCCCTGGTTTACAAGACCAGTGCTCTGCCCCTGAGCTAAGGAGGCAGATGTTCGTATAAGGACACCTGTATTATGTTTAGTTGAGTCTGTGCCGCATGACCAGGTGAGTGTTGGGAAACTTTTATGTGTGTGTGTGTGTGTGTTGCAACCTTGCAGGACTAGGTTAGGCTAGCTTGGATTGGTTTAGGTTAGGTTGATTTAAATTAGATTAAGTTAGTGGGTTAGAGTACCAGTCCAGATGAGTAGTGGTACATGATAAATCTGATTGGGAAGATCTTGAGGTACAATGTATGTATTTAAATGTCGGTTATTTAATGAAAACTATTGATTAGAATAAGTCTTCTTAAGATTCCCCTGGAAGGCTTAATCCACATAAGTGTTAGTTATATTGCTGGGTGTTGTCCTTGGGAAAAAGTAATGTAACATTGATCTTCGTTCGCATAGGTCGCCAGGTCTCGTGTCTTATACCCCCACAGTCCATTTTGTCTAAGGAGACATCACAACACGTATGAATGGTAACAAATATGACGCGCACCGCTATATGGTCTTATCAGAATAGCAACACATATTTACATTTTGGATGTGCTTTCCCTGGTTGGAATCGGACATAAGCGGTAATCATGCACTGTTGCAATATGAGTGTACGTAAAATTTTCTACTTGTTGAAAAATCATGATTGAACACTTAAAGGTTTCTGTGTGAAGATATTCTTTATACTCATCGACTATCGAGTAACTGACTAGTTTTCAACTTTATTAGACTTTCCTGTAGGTGATGGTATAACTTACACTGAACATCAAACAAGTGACCCTGATCTTCACTAATAGGGCCACCTGAATATTTATGTGCCTCAGATATTGAATCAATGAGTGTATTATTGACTGTGAAACTGGAAAGCTTTTTTTCTGCACCAAGCTGTAGGCGGTGTACATGTACTCGTCACAATGAGTGTATCTTGTAGATGTTCAGATCATTATAGTGCTGATCATGTAGGTGTTCAGATCATCATAGTGCTGATCATGTAGGTGTTCAGATCATCACAGTACTGATCATGTAGGTGTTCAGTTCATCACAGTACTGATCCTGTAGGTGTTCAGTTCATCATAGTGCTGATCCTGTAGGTGTTCAGTTCATCACAGTACTGATCCTGTAGGTGTTCAGTTCATCATAGTGCTGATCATGTAGGTGTTCAGATCATCATAGTGCTGATCATGTAGGTATTCACATCATCACAGTACTGATCATGTAGGTGTTCAGATCATCACAGTATTGATCATGTAGGTATTCACATCATCACAGTACTGATCCTGTAGGTGTTCAGTTCATCATAGTGCTGATCATGTAGATGTTCAGTTCATCACAGTACTGATCATGTAGGTGTTCAGATCATCATGGTGCTCATCATGTAGGTGTTCAGATCATCACAGTACTGATCCTGTCGGTGTTCAGATCATCATAGTGCTGATCATGTAGGTGTTCAGATCATCATAGTGCTCATCATGTAGGTGTTCAGATCATCACAGTACTGATCCTGTAGGTGTTCAGATCATCATAGTGCTGATCATGTAGGTGTTCAGATCATCACAGTACTGATCTTGTAGGTGTTCAGATCATCATAGTGCTCATCATGTAGGTGTTCAGTTCATCACAGTACTGATCCTGTAGGTGTTCAGATCATCATAAAGCTGATCATGTAGGTGTTCAGATCATCATAGTGCTGATGCTGTAGGTGTTCAGTTCATCACAGTGCTGATGCTGTAGGTGTTCAGTCCATCACAGTACTGATCATGTAGGTGTTCAGATCATCACAGTACTGATCATGTAGGTGTTCAGATCATCATAGTGCTGATCATGCCAGTGTACATTTCACCATGGGGCTGATCAAATAGGAGTACATAAAGTGATATACTCCGCCACCCCTTCGTCTACAGTCATCTGCTAAACACTTGTGCCCCCTGTGAGAATCGAACTCACGACCCCTGGTTTACAAGACCAGTGCTCTGCCCCTGAGCTAAGGAGGCAGATACTATTTATAGGACATCTGTATGATCAAGTGATACGTGTGGATTATGTGAGAGGTGAGCGAGCAATGGCCTGTAGTGGTTTATGGCTCGCCAGAACGTTTACATATAGTTAGCTACAACAACTTACTCGTTATAATCACTAGGTAAATCCTTTTAAAGCAGTTTAGTGGCCTTAGGTGAGCTGTTAACCAGCTGAGTATATAGTAGGTCCACTAACCTTTGTATAGTTTTCTGTGCGGTCATCACTTCTCACATCAACATGTATGGTTTTGGGGCCGCGACTATGAGTGCTGGTATGATGTAACACCTGGTGCCTGGCTTGCTTGTGTTGAGTAGACACTAAAGATATCACAGTTTAGATGATTACGCAGAAACTTGTAAAGTTTACCGTGTGACGACTTTATTTTGCGTGTTATCAAGATTGTAGTTAGAAGAGGGCGTTAGTGACGTGCATACAGTATTGGGCATTAAAATGGATTTACTCCGCTCTGTCATTTAAAATTTTATTAAGGTGCACTAAAGCACAACTCAGTGCAAGGTGTTTGTCTATACCTTGCTCCTCACACTGAACATGATGGGATGACGTTTTCTTACAAAGCATAACTATCAAGCAGATCATGTGACGCATTCTTTTGTGTAGTTCATGCTCCCCACCCTCGGGTACACCAGGCAGGTTCTCTTATCAGTGATAAACGAATGCTCACTTATCTGTGTGTGAGGTAAAAAATTATTTTTATCTGCAAATGTATTGTGCAACAGAACAACCACTACCCTTCTTTTCCCCGCTAAATGTTAAATAAAAAATAAATAAAATAAAAATATTGTATTGTTTGAAATTATTTTATTTGAAAACTAAGAGGCAAGAAAATATGAAAATTTATAAATCGAGGCTATTTTGATGTCTGTAGCCTTGTGCGGAAGCCGATCTCCTTTTGTTCTGACACGTTAGTTGACGCACAGTCAAGGGACCGCCCAGACACGCAGGGTTGGAACCACTGCCATAACAGTGTGTACAGCAAGAGGGCGGGCACTTAACAGAATTAAAAACATTCTTTGTGGTGATGTCACAACTGGACGAGGGTGTGTTAGCCAGGAGCTGGGGTGGGAGACGGTTGATAGGATGGATAATATGTCTGGGAATGTTGATATTGAAACAGTTTATTTAGTCAGAACACAGATACAGAGTCGATAATAATAACAAAATTTAACATGGCTGAGCCAGTTGAAAGCCTGACCTCATTATCTGTCTTAATGCAGCAGACAACGATATTGACAAGTGTAGGAGTGACGAAGTTCTTGATATTGCAAGTCAATCAATATCAGTTCCATTCATCGAACACTGGGACAACTATGGCAGAAGGGACCTATTATTATACAAGGGATGGTGTGTCAGTCCTGGCTAGGTCTCTCGAGAGGACAGTTGATGAGGTGACGAGGTCTATAAACCACTAATCAACTAAAACATAAGCCTGGAGGTAATCTTTACTTTACTGTTATCCTCTTTACCGCTGATCGGCTCGTTAGCCGCTTGGGCGATTGGTCACGTCTCTGATTACTTTTCCTTTTCTTTTATCCTCTTCACCAAAAGATAGGCTCGTTAGCCGCTTGGGCGATCGGTCACTTCTCTGTTACGCACTGTTGGCAAGTACTGGGCATGCACCGGCTCCTGTCCTGAATGTACCTGAACCCGCTCCAATGTTGGTCAAGTTTCGTCTTGAAAGAGCTCACACACTCGCCGTCACAACACTTTCTGGTAGATTGTTCCAAGAGTTCGCAACTCTCACTCCGAAAAAGTTTGCCCTTACAGTTTTCTGGACTTGCGGCTTCTTCAATCTTGAGCTAACCTTATCAGGTGACCAAACCATGAGATATAATGTTGCCGAGTACCAGAACAATTTAAATAATGTGTTACTTACTTAATGCGCAAAGGGTAAATATACCTTATAAAAAGGATAAGATTATGTAAAAATGGCCCCCAAGTGAATGTATAATTAATAGTATAGGGTAGAAAGGGGTATATATATATATATATATATATATATATATATGCAAATAAATCACTGTAGGTGCACGTGATCCAGGTATGCCGGTATGCTGATAACCACAAGGAAAAAGAAAACACGAAGTTCCCAAGCGCTTTCGTGTAATTCACATCTTCAGGGGTGAGTACAAACTAAAGTAGAAGTGCAGAACAAGTTATATATACAGAGGAGGGTGAGATCAAGTCCACAGAGGTCAAGTATAGGTAATGACCCTGTTTCATAATTCGGGGGTGTATGCCTGAGTTATACCTAAGGCTGAATGACTCCGTGACCATGTGTCAATGCCCCATGGTTTCGGAGTTATAATCACAAAGCTGGCTTGGGAAGACTGCAACAAGTCCATGGACTTAAAGCATAAACTATCAAGCTCTATTAAAGTAAATGGTAACATTCAAGAAGAGGGCCGGAACTTTGAACATTTCCTGTAAAATCCACATCAGATTGCATACCATTATAAATAAATTGTACTAGCAACACTATGGTCATGAAGTCTTTTATCCTTGTGTGTGTCTCAGGAACACACTCCCAGAATTATGAAACGTATTTCTGAAACACCCTGTACGTATACAGTAGACTATAGAGGAATCAAACAGGGCGACGTTCAGTTTCAAAATTATTGTAATTAATTATCCAGATGGGCAAAAGATTAAAATAAAAGTAAAAAGATATGAAGTTAAAATGGCTAGACAAGCTAAAATAAACCCATTTTTTTCTTCAAATGTATCAGACTATAAAGCACGTGATAAGACTTGACCAATGCAATCAGATTCCGACCAGCTAACTGATAACAACGAGGAAAAGAGCAATAGTTGATTTTATCAGTTTTCACAACCGAATACCTAAATATGATACCCGAGGTAACAACTATCTAATAGATAGTATCTATATAGCGATAGTGAAGAAAAAACAGCTAAGCGAGTTAGTGGTGACGAGTAACGAGGTTCGTAAACAAATAAACTAAAGCAAGGATTCTGTATTATAAGAAGATGGCTCACTTTACTAGGCTAACTCGTTTACCCCTGACTGTGGCGCTGCCAAGCGGCTGCTAAGTTTAAACAATAGTGAGAGGGCAAAGATTAAAGGGAGACGCACATTCGGTAAACGCTGTGTTTTTAGTGTCTTGTACACATTGTTTTGCCACCTGCAATGGGATACTATTACTGTGCAGCTACAAATTATTCCAACGACACCAAAAGGAACAGAAATTTGTCTTTATACAAATTTCCAAAGGATCCAGAGAGGCTGGAAGTTTTTGGTCCATATTCGTTTTAGGTCCAACAACTTTTTGGACGGAATTGTGTTTTTCTTGTATATTTCGATGCGTTTTTAATGATTTTCACATTATTTCTTTTAACAAATTGACTATAAGGGAGATACAACTCATCCCTTATGAGCCAACTTGAACCTAAGAAACGAGTGTGAAATTCTTGAAAACCTTACCAACACAACCTAACCTAACCTAACCTAGGAAGCGAATTTCACTCGATTTTTTCTTACCTTAAATCACTTAAGGTTGAAGAAAAATCCCATGTGGGTAGTAACATACAGAAGCATAGTTTATATATAATCCTATCCATTTGGAAGTCTGGATGACAATTTCACTGAATCATTATTATTATTATTATTCAAACTTGAAATACTGAAGCCTGATTTTCAAGCCTTTTCCACTGCAGAGGCCTAATCTTAAAATCTCGAATTTTAATTGCAAGCAATATATTGGTAGTTGTGTAGTCGTTCTATACAGTAATTAAAAACGTTGGTCATCAATAAGAGTGAGCACAAAATATTATGTGAAAAAGTAGTCACTACCAACTATGTTACTAACTTTTACAAACAGTGATGTTTTTTTTTATATATCACTACTGAAATATTAGCCTGTTCAAAACAACTACATTAAATGTTGTAAAACTGTAGCTTAATATATGTAAATAAAGTAGATTTACCTGAGTATTTCTGTTGGTCCTTTTTTCCATGATTTTATTCATCAACCATGACTGAGTTTTGGGAACACCTAAAGAGTATCTCATGAAGTCTATCCAACTTAAATCTAGCTCTAGCAATATCACCTTTATCCAGTCTGTGTCATTTGGGGTAATTTTGGGCAGAGACACACGGAGTTGTGATGTATTCATGTCGAGTAGTGTTGGTAACAGGTGAGGTTATGCCTTAGCCTACAGTATATCTCGCTTCTGTGAGACCATACTTGGATTATGCAGGTCATTTTTGGCCACCGTAATATAGAATGGATATTGATTCCACTAGATTCTAGAAAGAATCCAGAAGAGGAAGACAAAACTAATTCCAGGCTAAAGGAACCTTGGGTATAGAGACAAAATTAAGAAAACTGAATTTGCATTCTCATGAGAGGTCAAAATGTATAAATGGAAGATGGGGTTTCAAGGTGATATAACTATTGTACTTATACTGTCAAACCAGGAGCAAACACATAGCAATGATTTTATATTAGACAAATTTAGATTTAGGCTTGAAAGAAAAGAATGGTTTGGAAATAGAGCTGTAGAGCAGTGGGACAAATTAAAACAAAATTAAGTGGAACTCGCTGGGAAGCTTCAAACACAGGCTGGACAGATATATGAATGATAAGGGTTGGGGGAAACAAGGCTGGCAGACCTGGCTGCCTAGTAAGGTTTCCTTTATTGTTAGTAGTTTTTTTTTTGGTGGGGGTGGGGGGGGGGTGGGAGGGTGTGCGCTAACGCCAGGTGATTTTATTCAGCTGAGAGGAGGAGGTGGGGGTCCACTCTGTTATGGGTTAGCCAACACCTGAAACAACTTTGGAGAAACTAAACCTTACAGGAGGTGCTTCAACAGAGATCTTGAGGTGTAACGTATCACTCAGCAGATATGTTGGTATGAAATATGCGTCTTCCTTTGATATATTACTAGTTTTATATTATATTATTAAACATATTTGCCCCCTGTGAGAATCGAACTCACGACCCCTGGTTTACAAGACCAGTGCTCTGCCCCTGAGCTAAGGAGGCACATGATACATTGCATAAACATGCGGCATGTGGTGGTGATTCATCATAGCGTTCCCGAGCCCGCCAGGCTGGTAGGGGGTGGGAGGAGAGGCACAGTCTTATCTCGCCTCTGATTGTAAATTGGCTGTGCCTGTACTCGTGTAGATACGTGTGTTTGTACATAAGAAATTAAGGAGTCTGCAATAGGCCGGTTGGCCTGTGCATGGCAGCTCCTGTCGAAAGTTGCTACCACTCTATCATCCATGAATCTATCGAGCCTCTTTTTAAAACTTTCCAGCGTTCCAGCACTTACTTCAAAGTTACTAAGCTTGTGTGCATATGTGGACTCTTGTACTTACGTGCTTGTGTGTGTGTTGGTACATGTCTATGTGCATGTATGACAAAAGTTATTCCTACTGAGTCAGGTGGTGTAATATTTTGGCCTGCAGGATACAGGAACGTTGACGCGCCAACAAAGGTAGAGGAGGAAGGGGTGTACAGTGTGGTGCTGAGGGGGGGCGGTGAAGCACCACTATTAAGGGATGAATCCAACTGTATCTCTAGATTTTGTCCGTACTTATATAACATAATTATTTCTAAGATCATTGGGACGCGGAGAATTATCAGACATTAATGGTGATCAAAACAAGAAATAGCTCTTACAGTATACTGTGTGATCTAGGGAATAGTGTGGTAATAACTTGCTGACTTTGTGGTGAATGACAGGAATAACGTCTGCCACTATAAACTCATAGTCTACCACCTTTAGGTAACTGAGTTCTATATCTTATACACTCACTCACGTACGCGCGCACACCACACACACACACACACACACACACATGAGCAGACACAAGCTCTGAGAATGTGTGCACCTGTACATTAACACACAACTCACACACTCAGCTGAGTCCTCCTCAGTTCTTCAACTTCATCACTATGGGTTTTCTTCGTCAGTTTATCATTCATTCATCCCCCCTCTCCTTTTTCAACAATATCAACAATGGCACTTAATTTACACCGGCCGTCACCCTCGTCAAACAGCCACACAGACTTTATTCAGTGTAATGATAGTAGGATGGGATTCATTGTTTTTAAAACCTTGAGGTTAAAAAATCTACTTCAAGCTGAAGCTGCTTGTAATGTGTAAGTTTGTCTTTGTAGACATGGTTCCCTATCATCATCTCAAAATGAAATTATATGAACATATATAGCCGATTTAGATATACAGTAATACTCATAAATGTATTTCATTCACTATATCTTTTATAGGAATCTTGCAATATCTACAGTATGCGATTAACATTCCTGGCTAAGAGAATCCACCCTGTGCATCCTTCGGAGTATCAGCTGCATGGTTCTGGTTGTCCCAGTACTGTACTAGTTTTTATTATAGTCTTTACCGTGACCTTGAAATAGTTGTACACACCTGCTGAACCTGAGACATTAACACTTGTGCCTCCCTGTGAGGATACAGTGGTCCACACCTTCTAAACCTGAGACTTTAACACTCGTGCCCCCTGTGAAGATACAGTGTTCCACACCTGCTAAACCTGAGACATTAAACACTTGTGCCCCCTGTGAGGTTTGAACTCACGACCCCTGGTTTACGAGACCAGTGCTCTACCACTGAGCTAAGGAGGCAGATGATATAATATAATAGTAGGTGTATTGTGTAGTAAAGTGTTTAAGATTACAGCGGTATTGTTTTATATTTTATTTACTCAAAATACTAGAATCATCCGGTTGTTAATATATCAATATTTTTTATATATGAACGTAACCACATTTCTCACTCAGTCCACATTGGTAAAAATTATGGAGAAACTTTCTGAGTCCGCCTTTAAAAAAATGGCTTCTACCCCCCCCCCCCCCCCCCTCACCGCTCTCATTCATCCTAATTGGTTCAGTCAAACGCAGGTGAACCGCTCCCTGTCGACACTTGAGGGCGTTGTCCTGTAGGGCTGACCACACCTGTATTTCTTCTCATTGTCGTGCTATTATTTATTATATATAAATGCTATGAGTAGTCAGTATTGTTCAGTGAGTTAGGGCCATGATCACCTTCAGACACCTGGAGGAGGCTAAACCTTCGACCACTGGGCCTACAGGATAATGCTTTATGTAGGTGCTGCTGATGGAAAAAACAAATGAAGAAATGCAAAGATGGTTAGAGCACTGAGAGAAAAACTTTAAATTTATAGAATAAGAAGGAGATACTTTGACCATACAGTATATTTAAGAATAGGGGGATTATGGTACAGGTATTAATGAGTAGAGAGAGCAAGGCGACCAGGGGAAGGCAGACACTGGGACGGACGTATGAATGAATGAAATTAAAAGATGAGTTTCCGGAGAGTTTCAAGATCTGGGAAAATTAGTCAAGAAAGCCGGAAAAAAGTGTGGAATAGGATGGCATTTTTACCGCGTATGGACCTGAGGATGACACCGTGGTTGATTAAGTAATTACAAGTATGACAGCAGTTGGAAAGAAATATAACTTTTATTATATTTCTCGTAAAATATAGTATTCAGTTATCAATGGGGTGAGTGAGTCAGTAGGAATACACTAAAGTAGAGTGAGGTAAAAGTCAGTCCTGGAAATAATAATTAATATAGGTGTATCCGTAACAGCCTTGTTTGGGGTGAAGATTTAAATTAATATGTTCGTGAAGCAGAGAGATGTCATGCGCTGGAGACATCATGGCAGATTATTCCTCAAACACAACTCACTCCCTTACACAATACACTGGGCAGGTCTGTTAACACTATTATACCTCCAGGGATATTAGTAGATATATAGTAAGCTTTCATGTGTTTCAGGTACCGAGACTTTAAGGTAACGATGAGTAACGACAGTTAAGGCTCGTAGTACAAACAAGTGTTTAACAGAGCTAACGCGTGAGGGAGAAATGTGCGAGTGTTGAGCTTGGGAGTGACGAGGGCTGGCATGAGAAGTCAAAAACAATGCTGTGTCGTAGTGTCAGCGGGAGGTAATGTGCGGCTGTCACCAACGGTCAAGTATACTTCTGAGAGCTGCAGCGAGGAGTCCACAGTGCTGCTAGACTCATATAGAGGATGTCAGCGGTCTCTCACGATAACCCTGTAGAAACAGTTATTGCTCTTATGTAAAGATATGTTTAGAAGGAATAACCAAAAAAGTGTTTTTGATTTTAGAATACTATAATTTATATTCGACATTTTGTAGTGAACACAGTAGTTATTTGTGGAGCAACTTGTTCGTAAATTATTAAGCCTAGTTTTATCACTGAACAACGATCAAAACTTAGGAACTTCTTCTCAGAGACAACGTATAACACACTACCACTCAGACGCTATCAACCAATAACCTACAGGAGGACTCGGGGCAGCTTCTCTGAAGGAAACATTGTAAGAGTGTTTGTGGCGAGACTTGGATTGTTTTCACCATCATCGGTGAAGAATATTTTGAAAGTGTACTGTCGCTTATTCCCCTAAAACAGTCACATCATTTATCAGCCAACAAATGCTCGTAATCACGCACCTGTTTGTAGGTGGAGGCTGATGCAAGTGGGCTACGCCGTACATAGTGGTGCGGTGAATTAGACAAACTGTGTCGTCTATCATTTATTTGTCATTTATGTTACTTCTGGCTCGTAATGCCTTATTTAACCTCCATCACTTCTAATCATCATCTATCTTCTAACTTGTCAGTGTTTGGTAAGGGGGACGTCTCGGTAAACACATTTGACGTTGGTGTGATCTCTCCCTACACCTTTTCTTTGTTATATACGAGTGTGGACACGAGCCAACAGAACCCTGGGGCACGAAATCAACGGCAATGAAATAAAACTGATTCTCTAATAAGAATTCTTTCAAAAAAATTTTTCATTCAACATTTAACACCGAAGCTTGAATCTGTCTTAAAAAAAAATCCAACGGATCCACATCGTTACCTGGAAAAATTACGTGAAGATAAAATGTTTTAATATCAAGTGCCTGTATTTCTGTGTGGGGGTATCCTCTGCAGTCTGGCTCACACCGAGAGTTCCTGATGATTGGTTTTGTATAAGGAAAAGACAAAGAGCATTAATTCTATTGATCCCACATGAGATAAGAGATAGTTTACATAGAGTGTGTGGTGATGAGACAAGTGGTGATGAAGCAGATGTGGTGATGAGGAGGGTGTGGTGATGAGGAGGGTGTGGTGATACGTCAGATGTGGCGAAGAGGGTGTGGTGATGGTGTGATGAGAACGTGGTGGTGAGGAGGGTATGATGAGGGCATGGTGGTGAGGATGGTGTGATGATGACTTCGTGGTGAGGGTGTGATGACGTGGTGATGAGGAGGGTGTGATGAGGACTTGGTGGTGAGGAGAGTGTGGTGAGGATGTGGTAGTGATGAGGGTGTGGGTAGGGCGTGATGGTGAGGGGGGTGTGATGAGGGCGTTGAGATGAGGAGGGTGTGGTGAGGACGTGATAGTGAGGAGGGTGTGGTGAGGACGTGGTGGTGAGGACGTGGTGGTGAGGATGTGGTGGTGAGGACATGGTAGTGTGGAGAATGTGGTGAGGATGTGGTGGTGAGGACGGGTGTGGTGAGGACGTGCTGGTGAGGAGGGTGTGGTGAGGACGTGGCGGTGAGAACGTGGTAGTGTGGAGGGTGTGGTGAAGACGTGGCGGTGAGGATGTGGTGGTGTGGAGGGTGTGGTGAGGACGTGGCGGTGAGGATGTGGTGGTGTGGTGAGGATGTGGTGGTGTGGACGAGGATGACAAGGGAGGCCAGCACCGTCCACCGCCACGTGCGAACTGGTCGATAACCTCATCCTCGTGTCTGTCTGGCTGGGCTGTGCAGGGGGAGGGTGAGCCACTGTCTCTCATGCTGTGGGAGGGTGAACCACTGTCTCTACTGCTGTGGGAGGGTGAACCACTGTCTCTACTGCTGTGGGAGGGTGAGCCACTGTCTCTCATGCTGTGAGAGGGTGAACCACTGTCTCTCCTGCTGGAGGAGGGTAAGCCACTGTCATACTATGTCTCCTGCTGGGGGAGGGTGAACCACTGCCATACTGTCTCCCATGCTGGGGGAGGGTGAACCACTGTCATACTATGTCTCCTGCTGAGGGAGGGTGAACCACAGCCATACTGTCTCCCCTGCTGGGGCAGGGTGAGCCACTGTCATACTGTCTCTCATGCTAGGGGAGGGTGAACCATCTCTCCTGCTAGGGGAGGGTGAACCATCTCTCATGCTGGGGGAGGGTGAACCATCTCTCCTCCTGGGGGAGGGTGAACCACTGTCATAATGTCTCCCTTGCTGGGGGAGGGTGAGCCACTGCCATACTGTCTCTCCTGCTGGGGGAGGGTGAACCACTGCCATACTGTCTCCCCTGCTGGGGGAGGGTGAGCCACTGCCATACTGTCTCTCCTGCTGGGGGAGGGTGAACCACTGCCATACTGTCTCCCCTGCTGGGGGAGGGTGAGCCACTGTCATACTGTATCTCCTGCTGGGGGAGGGTTTAACCACTGTCATACTGTCTCTTCTGCTGGGGGAGGGTGAACCACTGTCATACTATGTCTCCTGCTGGGGGAGGGTGAGCCACTGCCATACTGTCTCTCCTACTGTGGGAAGGTGAGCCACTGCCATACTGTATCTCCTGCTGGGGGAGGGTGAACCACTGTCATACTATGTCCCCTGCTGAGGGAGGGTGAACCACTGCCATACTGTCTCCCCTGCTGGGGGAGGGTGAACCACTGTCATACTATGTCCCCTGCTGAGGGAGGGTGAACCACTGCCATACTGTCTCCCCTGCTGGGGGAGGGTGAGCCACTGCCATACTGTCTCCCCTGCTGGGGGAGGGTGAGCCACTGCCATACTGTCTCCCCTGCTGGGGGAGGGTGAGCCACTGCCATACTATGTCCCCTGCTGAGGGAGGGTGAACCACTGCCATACTGTATCTCCTGCTGGGGAGGGTGAACCACTGTCATACTATGTCCCCTGCTGAGGGAGGGTGAACCACTGCCATACTGTCTCCCCTGCTGGGGGAGGGTGAGCCACTGCCATACTGTCTCCCCTGCTGGGGGAGGGTGAGCCACTGCCATACTGTCTCCCCTGCTGGGGGAGGGTGAGCCACTGCCATACTATGTCCCCTGCTGAG
The DNA here is from genome assembly GCA_958450375.1 of Homarus gammarus. Classification (NCBI taxonomy): domain Eukaryota; kingdom Metazoa; phylum Arthropoda; class Malacostraca; order Decapoda; family Nephropidae; genus Homarus; species Homarus gammarus. The sequence goes on along the minus strand of CAUDMG010000777.1, from coordinate 137,325 downwards.
GGAGGGTGAACCACTGCCATACTGTCTCCCCTGCTGGGGAAGGGTGAACCACTGCCATATTGCTTCCCCTACTGGGGGAGGGTGAGCCACTGCCATACTGTCTCCCCTGCTGGGGAAGGGTGAACCACTGCCATATTGCTTCCCCTACTGGGGGAGGGTGAACCACTGCCATACTGTCTCCCCTGCTGGGGAAGGGTGAACCACTGCCATATTGCTTCCCCTACTGGGGGAGGGTGAGCCACTGCCATACTGTCTCTCCTACTGGGGGAGAGTGAACCATCTCTCCCGCTGGGGGAGGGTGAACCACTGCCATATTGTCTCCCCTGCTGTGGGAGGGTGAACCACTGCCATACTGTCTCCCCTGCTGGGAGAGGGTGAGCCACTGTCATACTGTCTCTCCTGCTGGGGGAGGATGAACCACTGCCATACTGTCTCTCCTGCTGGGGGAGGGTGAACCATCTCTCCTGCTGGGGGAGGGTGAGCCACTGCCATACTGTCTCTCCTGCTGGGGGAGGGTGAAGCACTGTCATACTGTCTCTTCTGCTGGGGGAGGGTGAACCACTGCCATACTGTCTCCCCTGCTGTGGGAGGGTGAGCCACTGCCATACTGTATCTCCTGCTGGGGGAGGGTGAGCCACTGCCATACTGTATCTCCTGCTGGGGGAGGGTGAACCACTGTCTCTCCTACTGTGGGAAGGTGAGCCACTGCCATACTGTATCTCCTGCTGGGGGAGGGTGAGCCACTGTCATACTATGTCCCCTGCTGAGGGAGGGTGAACCACTGCCATACTGTCTCCCCTGCTGGGGGAGGGTGAACCACTGTCATACTATGTCCCCTGCTGAGGGAGGGTGAACCACTGTCATACTATGTCCCCTGCTGAGGGAGGGTGAGCCACTGCCATACTGTCTCCCCTGCTGGGGGAGGGTGAGCCACTGCCATACTGTCTCCCCTGCTGGGGGAGGGTGAGCCACTGCCATACTGTCTCTCCTGCTGGGGGAGGGTGAACCACTGCCATACTGTCTCCCCTGCTGGGGGAGGGTGAGCCACTGCAATACTGTCTCTCCTGCTGGGGGAGGGTGAGCCACTGCCATACTGTCTCCCCTGCTGGCGGAGGGTGAGCCACTGCCATACTGTCTCTCCTGCTGGGGGAGGGTGAACCACTGCCATACTGTCTCCCCTGCTGGGGGAGGGTGAGCCACTGCCATACTGTCTCCCCTGCTGGGGGAGGGTGAGCCACTGCCATACTGTCTCTCCTGCTGGGGGAGGGTGAGCCACTGCCATACTATGTCTCCTGCTGGGGGAGGGTAAACCACTGCCATACTGTCTCCCCTGCTGGGGGGGGGGAGTGAGCCACTATCATACTGTCTCTCCTGCTGGGGGAGGGTGAACCACTGTCAAACTGTCTCTCCTGCTGGGGAGGGTAAACCACTGCCATGCTGTCTCTCCTGCTGGGGGAGGGTGAACCATTTCTCCTGCTGGGGAAGGGTGAACCACTGCCATATTGCTTCCCCTACTGGGGGAGGGTGAGCCACTGCCATACTGTCTCTCCTGCTGGGGGAGAGTGAACCATCTCTCCCGCTGGGGGAGGGTGAACCACTGTCATATTGTCTCCCCTGCTGGGGGAGGGTGAACCACTGCCATACTGTCTCCCCTGCTAGGGGAGGGTGAGCCACTGCCATACTGTATCTCCTGCTGTGGGAGGGTGAACCACTGTCTCTCCTACTGTGGGAGGGTGAGCCACTGCCATACTGTATCTCCTGCTGGGGGAGGGTGAGCCACTGCCATACTGTATCTCCTGCTGGGGGAGGGTGAACCACTGTCTCTCCTACTGTGGGAAGGTGAGCCACTGCCATACTGTATCTCCTGCTGGGGGAGGGTGAACCACTGTCATACTATGTCCCCTGCTGAGGGAGGGTGAACCACTGCCATACTGTCTCCCCTGCTGGGGGAGGGTGAACCACTGTCATAATATGTCCCCTGCTGAGGGAGGGTGAACCACTGCCAAACTGTCTCCCCTGCTGGGGGAGGGTGAGCCACTGCCATACTGTCTCCCCTGCTGGGGGAGGGTGAGCCTCTGCCATACTGTCTCTCCTGCTTTGGGAGGGTGAGCCACTGCCATACTGTCTCTCCTGCTGGGGGAGGGTGAGCCACTGCCATACTGTCTCCCCTGCTGGGGGAGGGTGAGCCTCTGCCATACTGTCTCTCCTGCTTTGGGAAGGTGAGCCACTGCCATACTATGTCTCCTGCTGGGGGAGGGTAAACCACTGCCATACTGTCTCCCCTGCTGGGGGAGGGTTAGCCACTGTCATACTGTCTCTCCTGCTGGGGGAGGGTGAACCACTGTCAAACTGTCTCTCCTGCTGGGGAGGGTAAACCACTGCCATACTGTCTCTCCTGCTGGGGGAGGGTGAACCATTTCTCCTGCTGGGGAAGGGTGAACCACTGCCATATTGCTTCCCCTACTGGGGGAGGGTGAGCCACTGCCATACTGTCTCTCCTGCTGGGGGAGAGTGAACCATCTCTCCCGCTGGGGGAGGGTGAACCACTGCCATACTGTCTCCCCTGCTGGGGGAGGGTGAGCCACTGCCATACTGTCTCTCCTGCTGGGGGAGGGTGAGCCACTGCCATACTATGTCTCCTCCTGGGGGAGGGTAAACCACTGCCATACTGTCTCCCCTGCTGGGGGGGGGGGAGTGAGCCACTATCATACTGTCTCTCCTGCTGGGGAGGGTAAACCACTGCCATACTGTCTCTCCTGCTGGGGGAGAGTGAACCATCTCTCCCGCTGGGGGAGGGTGAACCACTGTCATATTGTCTCCCCTGCTGGGGGAGGGTGAACCACTGCCATACTGTCTCCCCTGCTAGGGGAGGGTGAGCCACTGCCATACTGTATCTCCTGCTGTGGGAGGGTGAACCACTGTCTCTCCTACTGTGGGAGGGTGAGCCACTGCCATACTGTATCTCCTGCTGGGGGAGGGTGAGCCACTGCCATACTGTATCTCCTGCTGGGGGAGGGTGAACCACTGTCTCTCCTACTGTGGGAAGGTGAGCCACTGCCATACTGTATCTCCTGCTGGGGGAGGGTGAACCACTGTCATACTATGTCCCCTGCTGAGGGAGGGTGAACCACTGCCATACTGTCTCCCCTGCTGGGGGAGGGTGAACCACTGTCATAATATGTCCCCTGCTGAGGGAGGGTGAACCACTGCCAAACTGTCTCCCCTGCTGGGGGAGGGTGAGTCACTGCCATACTGTCTCCCCTGCTGGGGGAGGGTGAGCCTCTGCCATACTGTCTCTCCTGCTGGGGGAGGGTGAGCCACTGCCATACTATGTCTCCTGCTGGGGGAGGGTAAACCACTGCCATACTGTCTCCCCTGCTGGGGGATGGTTAGCCACTGTCATACTGTCTCTCCTGCTGGGGGAGGGTGAACCACTGTCAAACTGTCTCTCCTGCTGGGGAGGGTAAACGACTGCCATACTGTCTCTCCTGCTGGGGGAGGGTGAACCATTTCTCCTGCTGGGGAAGGGTGAACCACTGCCATATTGCTTCCCCTACTGGGGGAGGGTGAGCCACTGCCATACTGTCTCTCCTGCTGGGGTAGAGTGAACCATCTCTCCCGCTGGGGGAAGGTGAACCACTGCCATATTGTCTCCCCTGCTGGGGGAGGGTGAACCACTGCCATACTGTCTCCCCTGCTGGGGGAGGGTGAGCCACTGTCATACTGTCTCTCCTGCTGGGGGAGGATGAACCACTGCCATACTGTCTCTCCTGCTGGGGGAGGGTGAACCATCTCTCCTGCTGGGGGAGGGTGAGCCACTGCCATATTGTCTCTCCTGCTGTGGGAGGGTGAAGTACTGTCATACGATGTCTCCTGCTGGGGGAGGGTGAGCCACTGTCATACTGTTTCTTCTGCTGGGGGAGGGTGAACCACTGCCATGCTGTCTCCCCTGCTGTGGGAGGGTGAACCACTGCCATACTGTCTCCCCTGCTGTGGGAGGGTGAACCACTGCCATACTGTCTCCCCTGCTGGGGGAGGGTGAACCACTGCCATACTGTATCTCCTGCTGGGGGAGAGTGAACCACTGCCATACTGTCTCCCCTGCTGGGGGAGGGTGAGCCACTGTCATACTGTCTCTCCTGCTAGGGGAGGATGAACCACTGCCATACTGTCTCCTGCTGGGGGAGGGTGAACCATCTCTCCTGCTGGGGGAGGGTGAGCCACTGCCATACTGTCTCTCCTGCTGGGGGAGGGTGAACCACTGTCTCTCCTACTGTGGGAAGGTGAGCCACTGCCATACTGTATCTCCTGCTGGGGGAGGGTGAACCACTGTCATACTATGTCCCCTGCTGAGGGAGTGTGAACCACTGCCATACTGTCTCCTGCTGGGGGAGGGTGAACCACTGTCATACTATGTCCCCTGCTGAGGGAGGGTGAACCACTGTCAAACTATGTCCCCTGCTGAGGGAGGTGTGAGCCACTGCCATACTGTCTCCCCTGCTGGGGGAGGGTGAGCCACTGCCATACTGTCTCTCCTGCTGGGGGAGGGTGAACCACTGCCATACTGTCTCCCCTGCTGGGGGAGGGTGAACCACTGTCATACTATGTCCCCTGCTGAGGGAGGGTGAACCACTGTCAAACTATGTCCCCTGCTGAGGGAGGTGTGAGCCACTGCCATACTGTCTCCCCTGCTGGGGGAGGGTGAACCACTGTCAAACTGTCTCTCCTGCTGGGGAGGGTAAACCACTGCCATACTGTCTCTCCTGCTTGGGGAGGGTGAACCATTTCTCCTGCTGGGGAAGGGTGAACCACTGCCATATTGCTTCCCCTACTGGGGGAGGGTGAGCCACTGCCATACTGTCTCTCCTGCTGGGGGAGAGTGAACCATCTCTCCCGCTGGGGGAGGGTGAACCACTGCCATATTGTCTCCCCTGCTGGGGGAGGGTGAACCACTGCCATACTGTCTCCCCTGCTGGGGGAGGGTGAGCCACTGTCATACTGTCTCTCCTGCTGGGGGAGGATGAACCACTGCCATACTGTCTCTCCTGCTGGGGGAGGGTGAACCATCTCTCCTGCTGGGGGAGGGTGAACCACTGTCATACTGTCTCCCCTGCTTGAGGAGGGTGAGCCACTGCCATACTGTCTCCCCTGCTGGGGGAGGGTGAGCCACTGTCATACTGTCTCTCCTGCTGGGGGAGGATGAACCACTGCCATACTGTCTCTCCTGCTGGGGGAGGGTGAGCCACTGCCGTACTGTCTCTCCTGCTGGGGGAGGGTGAAGCACTGTCATACGATGTCTCCTGCTGGGGGAGGGTGAGCCACTGTCATACTGTCTCTTCTGCTGGGGGAGGGTGAACTTCTGCCATACTGTCTCCCCTGCTCTGGGAGGGTGAACCACTGCCATACTGTCTCCCCTGCTGTGGGAGGGTGAACCACTGCCATACTGTATCTCCTGCTGGGGGAGAGTGAACCACTGCAATACTGTCTCCCCTGCTGGGGGAGGGTGAGCCACTGTCATACTGTCTCTCCTGCTGGGGGAGGATGAACCACTGCCATACTGTCTCTCCTGCTGGGGGAGGGTGAACCATCTCTCCTGCTGGGGGAGGGTGAGCCACTGCCATACTGTCTCTCCTGCTGGGGGAGGGTGAACCACTGTCTCTCCTACTGTGGGAAGGTGAGCCACTGCCATACTGTATCTCCTGCTGGGGGAGGGTGAACCACTGTCATACTATGTCCCCTGCTGAGGGAGGGTGAACCACTGCCATACTGTCTCTCCTGCTGGGGGTGGGTGAACCATCTCCCCTGCTGGGGGAGGGTGAGCCACTGCCATACTGTCTCTCCTGCTGGGGGAGGGTGAAGCACTGTCATACGATGTCCCCTGCTGGGGGAGGGTGACCCACTGTCATACTATGTCCCCTGCTGAGGGAGGGTGAACCACTGCCATACTGTCTCCCCTGCTGGGGGAGGGTGAACCACTGTCATACTATGTCCCCTGCTGAGGGAGGGTGAGCCACTGCCATACTGTCTCCCCTGCTGGGGGAGGGTGAGCCACTGCCATACTGTCTCTCCTGCTGGGGGAGGGTGAACCACTGTCAAACTATGTCCCCTGCTGAGGGAGGGTGAGCCACTGCCATACTGTCTCCCCTGCTGGGGGAGGGTGAGCCACTGCCATATTGTCTCTCCTGCTGGGGGAGGGTGAACCACTGTCAAACTATGTCCCCTGCTGAGGGAGGGTGAGCCACTGCCATACTGTCTCCCCTGCTGGGGGAGGGTGAGCCACTGCCATACTGTGTCTCCTGCTGGGGGAGGGTGAACCACTGCCATACTGTCTCCCCTGCTGGGGGAGGGTGAGCCACTGCCATACTGTCTCCCCTGCTGGGGGAGGGTGAGCCACTGCCATACTGTCTCTCCTGCTGGGGGAGGGTGAGCCACTGCCATACTATGTCTCCTGCTGGGGGAGGGTAAACCACTGCCATACTGTGTCCCCTGCTGGGGGGCGGGGGTGAGCCACTGTCATACTGTCTCTCCTGCTGGGGGAGGGTGAACCACTGTCAAACTGTCTCTCCTGCTGGGGAGGGTAAACCACTGCCATACTGTCTCTCCTGCTGGGGGAGGGTGAACCATTTCTCCTGCTGGGGAAGGGTGAACCACTGCCATATTGCTTCCCCTACTGGGAGAGGGTGAGCCACTGCCATACTGTCTCTCCTGCTGGGGGAGAGTGAACCATCTCTCCCGCTGGGGGAGGGTGAACCACTGCCATATTGTCTCCCCTGCTGGGGGAGGGTGAACCACTGCCATACTGTCTCCCCTGCTGGGGGAGGGTGAGCCACTGTCATGCTGTCTCTCCTGCTGGGGGAGGATGAACCACTGCCATACTGTCTCTCCTGCTGGGGGAAAGTGAACCATCTCTCCTGCTGGGGGAGGGTGAACCACTGTCATACTGTCTCTCCTGCTGGGGGAGGGTGAACCATCTCTCCTGCTGGGGGAGGGTGAACCACTGTCATACTGTCTCCCCCGCTTGAGGAGGGTGAGCCACTGCCATACTGTCTCCCCTGCTGGGGGAGGGTGAGCCACTGTCATACTGTCTCTCCTGCTGGGGGAGGATGAACCACTGCCATACTGTCTCTCCTGCTGAGGGAGGGTGAGCCACTGCCGTACTGTCTCTCCTGCTGGGGGAGGGTGAAGCACTGTCATACGATGTCTCCTGCTGGGGGAGGGTGAGCCACTGTCATACTGTCTCTTCTGCTGGGGGAGGGTGAACCTCTGCCATACTGTCTCCCCTGCTCTGGGAGGGTGAACCACTGCCATACTGTCTCCCCTGCTGTGGGAGGGTGAACCACTGCCATACTGTATCTCCTGCTGGGGGAGAGTGAACCACTGCAATACTGTCTCCCCTGCTGGGGGAGGGTGAGCCACTGTCATACTGTCTCTCCTGCTGGGGGAGGATGAACCACTGCCATACTGTCTCTCCTGCTGGGGGAGGGTGAACCATCTCTCCTGCTGGGGGAGGGTGAGCCACTGCCATACTGTCTCTCCTGCTGGGGGAGGGTGATACACTGTCTCTCCTACTGTGGGAAGGTGAGCCACTGCCATACTGTATCTCCTGCTGGGGGAGGGTGAACCACTGTCATACTATGTCCCCTGCTGAGGGAGGGTGAACCACTGCCATACTGTCTCTCCTGCTGGGGGTGGGTGAACCATCTCCCCTGCTGGGGGAGGGTGAGCCACTGCCATACTGTCTCTCCTGCTGGGGGAGGGTGAAGCACTGTCATACGATGTCCCCTGCTGGGGGAGGGTGACCCACTGTCATACTATGTCCCCTGCTGAGGGAGGGTGAACCACTGCCATACTGTCTCCCCTGCTGGGGGAGGGTGAACCACTGTCATACTATGTCCCCTGCTGAGGGAGGGTGAGCCACTGCCATACTGTCTCCCCTGCTGGGGGAGGGTGAGCCACTGCCATACTGTCTCTCCTGCTGGGGGAGGGTGAACCACTGTCAAACTATGTCCCCTGCTGAGGGAGGGTGAGCCACTGCCATACTGTCTCCCCTGCTGGGGGAGGGTGAGCCACTGCCATACTGTCTCTCCTGCTGGGGGAGGGTGAACCACTGTCAAACTATGTCCCCTGCTGAGGGAGGGTGAGCCACTGCCATACTGTCTCCCCTGCTGGGGGAGGGTGAGCCACTGCCATACTGTCTCTCCTGCTGGGGGAGGGTGAACCACTGCCATACTGTCTCCCCTGCTGGGGGAGGGTGAGCCACTGCCATACTGTCTCCCCTGCTGGGGGAGGGTGAGCCACTGCCATACTGTCTCTCCTGCTGGGGGAGGGTGAGCCACTGCCATACTATGTCTCCTGCTGGGGGAGGGTAAACCACTGCCATACTGTGTCCCCTGCTGGGGGGCGGGGGTGAGGCACTGTCATACTGTCTCTCCTGCTGGGGGAGGGTGAACCACTGTCAAACTGTCTCTCCTGCTGGGGAGGGTAAACCACTGCCATACTGTCTCTCCTGCTGGGGGAGGGTGAACCATTTCTCCTGCTTGGGAAGGGTGAACCACTGCCATATTGCTTCCCCTACTGGGAGAGGGTGAGCCACTGCCATACTGTCTCTCCTGCTGGGGGAGAGTGAACCATCTCTCCCGCTGGGGGAGGGTGAACCACTGCCATATTGTCTCCCCTGCTGGGGGAGGGTGAACCACTGCCATACTGTCTCCCCTGCTGGGGGAGGGTGAGCCACTGTCATGCTGTCTCTCCTGCTGGGGGAGGATGAACCACTGCCATACTGTCTCTCCTGCTGGGGGAAAGTGAACCATCTCTCCTGCTGGGGGAGGGTGAACCACTGTCATACTGTCTCTCCTGCTGAGGGAGAGTGAACCATCTCTCCTGCTGGGGGTGCGTGAACCATCTCTCCTGCTGGGGGAGGGTGAACCACTGTCATGCTGTGTCTCTTGCTGTGGGAGGGTGAACCACTGTCATACTGTCTCTTCTGCTGGGAGTGGGTGAACCACTATCATACTATATCTCCTGCTGGGGGAGGGTGAACCACCGCCATACTGTTTCCCCTCCTGGGAGAGGGTGAACCACTGCCATACTGTCTCCCCTGCTGGGGGAAGGTGAATCACTGTCATACTGTCTCCCTTGCTGGGGGAGGGTGAACCACTGCCATACTGTCTCCCCTGCTGTGGGAGGGTGAACCACTGCCATACTGTCTCCCCTGCTGTGGGAGGGTGAACCACTTCCATACTGTATCTCCTGCTGGGGGAGGGTGAACCACTGCCATACTGTCTCCCCTACTGTGGGAGGGTGAACCACTGCCATTCTGTCTCCCCTGCTGTGGGAGGGTGAACCACTGCCATACTGTATCTCCTGCTGGGGGAGGGTGAACCACTGCCATACTGTCTCCCCTGCTGGGGGAGGGTGAGCCACTGTCATACTGTCTCTCCTGCTGGGGGAGGATGAACCACTGCCATACTGTCTCTCCTGCTGGGGGAGAGTGAACCATCTCTCCCGCTGGGGGAGGGTGAACCACTGCCATATTGTCTCCCCTGCTGGGGGAGAGTGAACCACTGCCATACTGTCTCCCCTGCTGCGGGAGGGTGAGCCACTGTCATACTGTCTCTCCTGCTGGGGCGAGGATGAACCACTGCCATACTGTCTCTCCTGCTGGGGAAGGGTGAACCACTGTCATACTGTCTCCCCCGCTTGAGGAGGGTGAGCCACTGCCATTCTGTCTCTCATGCTGGGGGAGAGTGAACCATCTCTCCTGCTGGGGGAGGGTGAACCACTGTCATACTGTCTCTTCTGCTGGGAGTGGGTGAACCACTATCATACTATGTCTCCTGCTGGGGGAGGGTGAACCACTGCCATACTGTCTCCCCTCCTGGGAGAGGGTGAACCACTGCCATACTGTCTCCCCTGCTGGGGGAAGGTGAATCACTGTCATACTGTCTCCCCTGTTGGGGGAGGGTGAACCACTGTCATACTGTCTCCTCTGCTGGGGGAGGGTGAACCACTGTCATACTTTATCCCCTGCTGGGGGAGGGTGAACCACTGCCATACTGTCTCTCCTGCTGGGGGAGGGTGAACCACTGTCATGTTGTCTCCCCTGCTGGGGGAGGATGAACCACTGTCATTCTGTCTCTCCTCCTGGGGGAGGGTGAACCACTCTCATACTATGTCTCCTGCTGGGGGAAGGGTGAATCACTGTCATTCTGTCTCCCCTGCTGGGGGAGGGTGAACCACTGTCATACTGTCTCCCCTGCTGGGGGAGGGTGAACCACTGTCATACTGTCTCCCCTGCTGGCGGAGGGTGAACCACAGCCATACTGTCTCCCCTGCTGGGGAAGGGTGAACCACTGTCATACTGTCTCTCCTGCTGGGGGAGGGTGAACCACTGTCATACTGTGTCTCCTGCTAGGGGAGGGTGAACCTCTGTCATACTGTTTCCCCTGCTGGGGGTGGGTGAACCACTGTCATACTGTCTCTCCTGCTGGGGGAGGGTGTATCATTGTCATACTATGTCTCCTGCTGGGGAGGGTGAGCCACTGTCATACTGTCTCTCCTGCTGGGGGAGGGTGAACAAATGTCATACTGTGTTTCCTGCTGGGGGAGGGTGAACCACTGTCACACTGTGTCTCCTGCTGGGGGAGGGTGAGCCACTGCCATACTATGACTCCTGCTGGGGGAGGGTGACCACTGCCATACTGTCTCTACTGCTGGGGGAGGGTGAACCACTGTCAGACTGTCTCCTGATGGGGGAGGGTGAGCCACTGTCATACTGTCTCTCTTGCTGGGGGAGGGTGAACCACTGCCATACTATGTCTCCTGCTGGGGGAGGGTGAACCACTGTCATACTGTCTCCCCTGCTGGGGAAGCGTGAAGCACTGCCATACTGTCTCCCCTGCCGGGGGAGGGTGAGCCACTGTCATACTGTCTCTCTTGCTGGGGGAGGGTGAACCACTGCCATACTATGTCTCCTGCTGGGGGAGGGTTAAGCACTGCCATACTGTCTCCCCTGCCGGGGGAGGGTGAGCCACTGTCATACTGTCTCTCCTGCCAGGGGAGGGTGAGCCACTGTCATACTATGTCTCCTGATGGGGGAGGGTGAACCACTGCCATAATGTGTCTCCTGCTGGGCGAGGGTGAACAAGTGTCATACTGTGTCTCCTGCTGGGGGAGGGTGAACCGCTGCCATATTGTCTTTCCTGCAGGGGGAGGGTGAGCCACTGCCATACTTTCTCTCCTGCTGGGGAAGGGTGAGCCACTGCCATACTGTCTCTCCTGCTGGGGGAGGGTGAACCACGGCCATACTGCCTCTCCTGCTGGGGGAGGGTGAACCACGGACATACTGCCTCCCCTGCTGGGGGAGGGTGAACAACTGTCATACTGTGTCTCATACTGGGGGAGTGTGAACAACTGACATACTGTGTCTCCTGCTGGGGGAGGGTGAACAACTGTCTTACTGTTCCTTCCTGCTGGAGGAGGGTGAACCACTGCCATACTGTTTCCCCTGCTGGGGGAGGATGAACCACTGTCATACTGTCCCTCCTGCTGGGGGAGGTTTGAACCACTGTCATACTCTCTCTGCTGCTGGGGGAGGGTGAACCACTGTCATACTGTCTCCCCTGCTGGGTGAGGGTGAACCACTGTCATACTATGTCTCCTGCTGGGGGAGGGTGAACAACTGTCATACTGTCTTTCCTGCTGGGGGAGGGTGAACCACTGTCATACTGTCTCCTACTGGGGGAGGGTGACCCACTGCCATACTGTCTCTCCTGCCGGAAAGGGTGAACCACTGTCATACTGTCTTTCCTGCTGGGGGAGGGTGAAGCACTGCCATTCTGTCTCCTGCTGGGGGAGGGTGAACCACTGTCATACTGTCTCTCCTGCTGGGGAGGGTGAACCACTGTCATACTATGTCTCCTGCTGGGGGAGGGTGAACCACTGCCATTTTGTCTCCTACTCATACTGTTTCTCCTGCTCGGGGAGAGTGAACCACTGCCATGTATATATATATAATATATATATATATTATATATATATATATATATATATTATATATATATATATATATATATATATACAATGACATATAGCTCTTTAAATAATCGGTGTCAGGTTGGCCGAGTGGTCTAAGGCGTCAGACTTAAGTTCTGGTACTCGAAAGAGTGCGTGGGTTCGAACCCCACACCTGACAAACACGTGGCACGCTTTTAATGTAATTGTAATATGAAGCAACAAGTATGTTCCCAGTGAAGGTGCCTATATGTATGATGGATCAATCTACCTCAGGAGCTCACTCAATATGGCACTTGAATCTGGTAACTCGTGGGTCGCTAAGTGTCACATGTACTAAAGTCAATCAAATTATAGCCGAGAATAAATGGCAAGGTGTGTCCATGACCCCTGACTTGCCAAAGATTAACATTATTCAACTATCAAGTTACACTGGGTCTATTTACGTGAAAATTATTTTATTGTCTCTTTGAAGAGCTATAAAAAAAAGCCCCTTCTCTCCTCCCCCAACAGGGGAGACAGTATGGCAGTGGTTCACCCTCCCACAGCAGGAAAGACAGTATGGCAGTGGTTCACCCTCCCCCAGCAGGAGAGACAGTATGGCAGTGGTTCACCCTCCCCCAGTAGGAGAGACAGTATGGCAGTGGTTCACCCTCCCCCATCAGGAGAGACAGTATGGCAGTGGTTCACCCTTCCCCAGCAGGACAGACAGTATGGCAGTGGTTCACCCTCCCCCATCAGGAGAGACAGTATGGCAATGGTTTACTCTTCCCCAGCAGGACAGACAGTATGGCAGTGGTTCACCCTCCCCCATCAGGAGAGACAGTATGGCTGTGGTTCACCCTCCCTAAGCAGGAGACACAGTATAGCAGTGGTTCACCCTCCCCAGCAGGAAAAAAAGTATGGCAGTGGTTCACCCTACCCAGCAGGAGAAAAAGTATGGCATTGGTTCACCCTCCCCCAGCAGGAGACACATTATGGCAGTGGTTCACCCTCCCCAGCACGAAACACAGTATGGCAGTGGTTCACCCTCCCCCAGCAGGAAAAATAAGTATGCAGTGGTTCACCCTCCCCCAGCAGGAAAAACAGTATGGCAGTGGTTCACCCTTCCCCCTCAGGAGAAACAGTATGGCAGTGGTTCACCCTCCCCAACAGGAGACGCGGTATGGCAGTAGTTCACCCTCCTCCAGCAGGAAAAACAGTATGACAGAGGTTCACCCTCCCCCAGCAGGAAAAACAGTATGGCAGTGGTTCACCCTCCCCCAGCAGGAAAAACAGTATGGCAGTGGTTCACCCTCCCCCAGCAGGAAAAACAGTATGGCAGTGGTTCACCTCCCCAGCAGGAGAAACAGTATGGCAGTGGTTCACCTCCCCAGCAGGAGAAACAGTATGGCAGTGGTTCACCCTCCCCAGCAGGAGAAACAGTATTGCAGTGGTTCACCCTCCCCCAGCAGGAGAAAAGGTATGGCAGTGGTTCACCCTCCCCAGCAGGAGACACAGTATGGCAGTGGTTCACCCTCCCAACAGGAGAAACAGTATGGCTGTGGTTCACCCTCCCCAGCAGGAGAAACAGTATGGCAGTGGTTCACCCTTCCCAGCAGTAGACACAGTATGGCAGTGGTTCACCCTCCCCAGCAGGAAACACAGTATGGCAGTGGTTCACCCTCCCCAGCAGGAGAGACAGTATGGCAGTGGTTCACCCTCCCTCAGCAGGAGACACAGTATAGCAGTGGTTCACCCTCCCCAGCAGGAGACACAGTATGGCAGTGGTTCACCCTCCCCAGCAGGAGACACAGTATGGCAGTGGTTCACCCTTCCCAGCAGTAGACACAGTATGGCAGTGGTTCAGCCTCCCCAGCAGGAGAAACAGTGCGGCAGTGGTTCACCCTCCCCAGCAGGAGAAACAGTATGGCTGTGGTTCACCCTCCCCAGCAGGAGACACAGCATGGCAGTGGTTCAACCTACCCAGCAGGAGAAACAGTACGGCAGTGGTTCACCCTCCCCAGCAGGAGACACAGAATGGCAGTGGTTCACCCTTCCCCAGTAGGAGACACATTATGTCAGTTGTTCACCCTCCCCCAGCAGGAGACACAGTATGTCAGTTGTTCACACTCCCCCAGCATGAGACACAGTATGACCGTTGTTCACCCTCCCCCAGCAGGAGACACAGTATGACAGTTGTTCACCCTCCCCAGCAGGAGACACAGTATGTCAGTTGTTCACCCTTCCCCAGCAGGAGAAACAGTATGGCAGTGGTTCACCCTCCCCGGCAGGAGAAACAGTATGGCAGTGGTTCACCTCCCCAGCAGGAGAAACAGTATGGCAGTGGTTCACCCTCCCCAGCAGGAGAAACAGTATTGCAGTGGTTCACCCTCCCCCAGCAGGAGAAAAGGTATGGCAGTGGTTCACCCTCCCCAGCAGGAGACACAGTATGGCAGTGGTTCACCCTCCCCAGCAGGAGAAACAGTATGGCTGTGGTTCACCCTCCCCAGCAGGAGAAACAGTATGGCAGTGGTTCACCCTTCCCAGCAGTAGACACAGTATGGCAGTGGTTCACCCTCCCCAGCAGGAAACACAGTATGGCAGTGGTTCACCCTCCCCAGCAGGAGAGACAGTATGGCAGTGGTTCACCCTCCCTCAGCAGGAGACACAGTATAGCAGTGGTTCACCCTCCCCAGCAGGAGACACAGTATGGCAGTGGTTCACCCTCCCCAGCAGGAGACACAGTATGGCAGTGGTTCACCCTTCCCAGCAGTAGACACAGTATGGCAGTGGTTCAGCCTCCCCAGCAGGAGAAACAGTACGGCAGTGGTTCACCCTCCCCAGCAGGAGAAACAGTATGGCTGTGGTTCACCCTCCCCAGCAGGAGACACAGCATGGCAGTGGTTCAACCTACCCAGCAGGAGAAACAGTACGGCAGTGGTTCACCCTCCCCAGCAGGAGACACAGTATGGCAGTGGTTCACCCTTCCCCAGTAGGAGACACATTATGTCAGTTGTTCACCCTCCCCCAGCAGGAGACACAGTATGTCAGTTGTTCACACTCCCCCAGCATGAGACACAGTATGACCGTTGTTCACCCTCCCCCAGCAGGAGACACAGTATGACAGTTGTTCACCCTCCCCAGCAGGAGACACAGTATGTCAGTTGTTCACCCTTCCCCAGCAGGAGAAACAGTATGGCAGTGGTTCACCCTCCCCGGCAGGAGAAACAGTATGGCAGTGGTTCACCCCCCCCCCCCCCAGCAGGAGAAAAAGTATGGCTGTGGTTCACCCTCCCCAGCAGGAGAAACAGTATGGCAGTGGTTCTCCCTTCCCAGCAGGAGACACAGTATGGCAGTGGTTCACCTTCCCCAGCAGGAAACACAGTATGGCAGTGGTTCACCCTCCCCAGCAGGAGACACTGTATAGCAGTAGTTCCCCCTCCCCCAGCATGAAAAACAGTATGGCAGTGGTTCACTCTCCCCAGCAAGAAACACAGTATGGCAGTGGTTCACCCTCCCCAACAGGAGAAACAGTCTGGCAGTGGTTTACCCTCCCCCAGCATGAAAAACAGTATGGCAGTAGTTCACCCTCCCAACAGGAGATGCAGTATGGCAGTAGCTCACTCTCCCCCAACAGGAAAAACAGTATGGCAGTGGTTCACCCTCCCCAGCAGGAGACACAGTATAGCAGTGGCTTACCTTCCCTCATCACATACAGTATATGGCCATGCCGGTGGATCACTTTGCCAAGGGCTATTTTGAAGCTCATTAATGTTCGTGATTCCACAGCTTGGGCTGGTTCAGTAGGTCTACCAGCCTCTGCGTGAATATTTCCTTATGTTCGTTCTGCATGATAACTTGGTTAGCCTTTTATTGATCTTAATATTGAAACAGTTTATCTAGCCGGAAACAGTTACAGAGTCGATAATAATCATAAATTGACATGGCTGAACCAAATGAGAGCCTGAGCTCACGTAGTGGCACTTGATATACTCGTATATTGTACGACAGTACAACATGGGTTGTATTAAGGTGGAACAAGAAGACAGAAACTGCCAGTATCATGCCTTGACGGCATGGGACTGAGAGAAGCGCATGGGGGAGGGGGTCTTAGTAGCTTTGGGTGTCTTAAGTTGTATCTCTGATTATTCCGGAACTGGAAATACTCATTGTTAATCGAGTGATTGACAGATTTATAAGCGAATGGGGAACAGCAGTAGGTGTTAATATCCTCGAATTTTAATATTTTCAATTTAGCAAATTGTTCGTTAGTGTGATCATTTTTGTTTTTTCAAGTAGATCATCATCCGCATAACTCTTCCGTGCCGTGATCAGGGGTTGTGTTCTTGTTGAGCCAGAGGCCCCCATAGTGTGTGAGACAGTGTATCAAGTGTTGGTAAACAAGATCATAATTGATTTCTTTCATTGTTGCAAGAGTAACTGACGAGTGTGATACAGGATACCACTTGTAGTTATGGCTCGTCGTGTCGGTGGTGTATGCCATCACAAAGAAATGGGTTCACGTTTTCCACCCCTTTCCGGGTTTTAAATGTTTCAGTGATTTCTTTCCTTTTTTTTTTTATTAGCCCACCCGGGCACAGGTCACTGACCCACATCGGGGCCTGGGGGACGAAAATGTAATAATAATTCATAGTAAATAAAATTTATAATAATAATAATAATAATAATAATAATAATAATAAATACAAAAATTAAAAAAAATTAAAAGTGAGAAATAATATATGTACGTTGTGTTGTCAATAGTAAGAGAAACAATTGAGACCCTGCAATTTTGTGTAAATGAGGCAGAAAGTCAGATCACCAACCTGGGACTTGGTCACAATTTTTGTGATGCCATGTGGCAGCAGGGTCTACCATTAGACAACACATTATGCTTCCAATATCTTCCCAGGCGGTAGTACCTCCCTGTTTGGAAACTGCTTACTACCTACTACCTGTGCCTTGTCTGAAAGGTTGTATGTATATGTATGTATGTATGTATGTACAGTATGTATCACTACAGCGTTACAGCAGCTGCTACATGTACTGTACAATAGTTACAAATATCATTGCAGCGTTACAGCAGCTGTTACATGTACTGTACAACAGTTACAAATATCGCTACAGCGTTACAGCAGCTGCTATATGTACTGTACAATAGTTACAAATATCGCTACAGCGTTACAGCAGCTGCTACATGTACTGTACAATAGTTACAAATATCGCTACAGCGTTACAGCAGCTGCTACTTGTACTGTACAAGAGCTACAAATATCGCTACAGCGTTACAGCAGCTGCTACATGTATTGTACAATAGTTACAAACATCGTTACAGCGTTACAGCAGCTGCTACATGTACTGTACAATAGTTACAAATATCGCTACAGCGTTACAGCAGCTGCTACTTGTACTGTACAAGAGCTACAAATATCGCTACAGCGTTACAGCAGCTGCTACATGTATTGTACAATAGTTACAAATATCGCTACAGCGTTACAGCAGCTGCTACATGTATTGTACAATAGTTACAAACATCGTTACAGCGTTACAGCAGCTGCTACATGTACTGTACAATAGTTACAAATATCGCTACAGCGTTACAGCAGCTGCTACATGTATTGTACAATAGTTACAAATATCGCTACAGCGTTGCAGCAGCTGCTACTTGTACTGTACAAGAGCTACAAATATCGCTACAGCGTTACAGCAGCTGCTACATGTACAAAAGCTACAAATATCGCTACAGCTACAGGTGGAGAGGTACAAGTGCATTGACAACTACCGGTACAGTAAAACCTCCATATAACGGACCCCTATATAATGGTTATAGTCCGTTAAATGGAGGTTTCATATTTAATGGAACCTCGATTTAACGCATTTCATCTTACATATAATCAGTTAAATGAAGGTTTCCAATATACAAAGAAACAAGGAAACAAGTACATTTACAACTACAAGTAATAACGTATTTTACACACCTGGACATATCAACGCTACACCGGATCACTCACTCTACCGTACGCTTTAACACACACACACACAACGTAAACACCTAGAGAAAGTGCAAAAAAGGGCATGCAAGATTATTCTCTCCCCTTCCTACTCCACATATCAAGAAGAGCTCGACACACTGACCCTCTCGGCTCTCTTTGACCATCATCACGACCTCATCTGCAAATTTGGTGAGAAACTTCTGCACCATCCTCGACACCGGCTCCTACTACCACCCGAGATCCCTCGTCCGAGAGTTGCTGTTCCACACCACAACCGCATCCAGCCCATACGAGCACGAACTGATCTCTATAAGAACAGCCCAGTCCCAACCATTGTAAAAATTATCAACAACTTGTAATAAACCAGTGTATTCACCCCAAGTCAATCTTACCCTTTTGCACTGTCACTACGTCGAAATGTCCTGTAGTATGACGTTCTCCCCACCTAGTTATTATATATTGTATTTATATCACTTATCTTACTTGTATAATATTTGTTGATCAAGAGACCCATTCCCAAATTATGCAACTGTATATTTTCAGCCTTCCGGCTGCCATGCCCTTTCAAGAAAATATTATTATTATTCACACACACACACACATTATTATTATTATTATTATAAGACATATGGTATTTCTGGGCTCCATGGTACCATTTATGTAATTGGTGTCATCGTGTGTAATGTTATGCTCGTAATGACTATAACAATCTGGTGTTATAGTTGATGTAACATTGTGGTTGTGTGAAGGAGTTGTAAGGTTGATGTTATAATTAGTAGTAGTTGAAACGACGACGGTGTGTGTGTGTGTGTGTGTGTGTGTGTGTGTGTGTGTGTAAAAAAAAGGAGGGCGAGGAGTGTGATAAACCCGAGACAATAGCTCATACGGACACACACACACACACACAAATACCTACAGACAAACACTTACACTACAATACACACACACACACACCAAGAACCCAGTCACAAGAAACCGCCTGAATAGTGTCGACGGCCGGATGTGATGTGTTGGAAACGACCCGCTGTGTCACCCGACGACCCTGAACACCACCAGAAGGTCTGACGAGGTCGTACAAGAATCCAGGTGCAGCCATCTGAGGTCGTGGACGAAATCCGGTGTCGTCATCTTAGGTCGCGCAAGAAGCCAGATACACGTGTCAGAGGTCGTGCAATAAGCCAGGTACTTGTGTCAGAGGTCGTGCAATAAGCCAGGTACACGTGTCAGAGGTCGTGCAATAAGCCAGGTACACGTGTCAGAGGTCGTGCAACAAGCCAGGTACACGTGTCAGAGGTCGTGCAACAAGCCAGGTACAGGTGTCAGAGGTCGTGCAACAAGCCAGGTACACGTGTCAGAGGTCGTGCAATAAGCCAGGTACACGTGTCAGAGGTCGTGCAACAATCCAGGTACACGTGTCAGAGGTCGTGCAACAAGCCAGGTACAGGTGTCAGAGGTCGTGCAACAAGCCAGATACACGTGTCAGAGGTCGTGCAATAAGCCAGGTACTTGTGTCAGAGGTCGTGCAATAAGCCAGGTACACGTATCAGAGGTCGTGCAATAAGCCAGGTACACGTGTCAGAGGTCGTGCAACAAGCCAGGTACACGTGTCAGAGGTCGTGCAATAAGCCAGGTACACGTGTCAGAGGTCGTGCAACAAGCCAGGTACAGGTGTCAGAGGTCGTGCAACAAGCCAGGTACAGGTGTCAGAAGTCGTGCAACAAGCCAGGTACAGGTGTCAGTGGTTGTGTTATCGGTTCGCTACAATTCATTTCAGGAACTGTTACGCCGCTGAGAGTGAAGCAACAAATGGCCGGGTTGGGTTGTCTTCCGGGAGAAAAATAAGCGATGTGTGGGAGGTGACTGATGGTTTATTACCGACCAGGAGAGGTGGAGGATAGTGGTGGTGGGGAATGGTGGTAGTGCGTGACAGAGGTAGGAGTGACAGCGTGACAAGAGGTAAGGATGAGAGTGTGACAGAGGTAAGGGTGACAGCGTGACAAGAGGTAGGAGTGACAGCGTGACAAGAGGTAAGGATGAGAGTGTGACAGAGGTAAGGGTGACAGCGTGACAAGAGGTAGGAGTGACAGCGTGACAAGAGGTAAGGATGAGAGTGTGTGACAGAGGTAAGGGTGACAGAGCGTGACAAGAGGTAGGGGTGACAGCGTGACAAGAGGCAAGGATGAGAGTGTGACAGAGGTAAGGGTGACAGAGCGTGACAGAGGGAGGGGTGACAGAGCGTGACAAGAGGTAAGGGTGAGAGTGTGTGACAGAGGTAAGGGTGACAGAGCGTGAGAAGAGGTAGGGGTGACAGAGGTAAGGGTGACAGAGCGTGACAGATGTAAGGGTGACAGCGTGACAAGAGGTACGAGTGACAGCGTGACACTTCCTTTAATGAGTGACACTTGACAGTGGCACCAAGGTGACAGGCAACAATTCCTGGTGACAGGTGACAATAACGACACCTGACGACAATGATGGTGGTACTAACCAACGACAACAACAATAGTGAGTGGGTGACTACACCTGGTGAGGAACAGAACACTCAGGTAATGGTGAACACTGGTAGAGGTGAGAGGGAAGCGCTGCACCATGGCCCGGACAGGTCACCAATCTCCTAAGGAGCAATGCACCACAATGGGAGGCGACTTGTGGTGGGTGGCAGCAACAAGCGGGGGGGTCACATCCACCTTACACAGCCCCACCCCCCTTTACCCCTTCCCCCCCCCCTTTACCCGCCAAGATGAGTATTACGCACAATAACAAAAGGGTTCACACAGACCTATAAGACAACAGTTGTTTAAGTCGTAAGCAGATGGGTGTCACCCCGGCTGTTTTTGTGGAGCTCAGTACTATTATTATCACAAGGACGCACAGCTGTAGTCGTGTCAAGGAAAACTACAAGGAAAATGTCTTTGTAGGTTTTTGAGTTCCTCCTCCGCCTCCTCCTCCAATTCTCCCCCCTTCTCCTCTTCCTCCGCTTCATCTTCCTCTTACTTTTCTTCCTCCTCGTCTTCCTGCTGCCCAATTCATTAAAGAACTCAGACCAACACCAAGAGAGAGCTTTACAATGAATAATAACATCGTGTTGGAGATATCGGAAGCCACCACAAATATAACCCTTAACGTTACTGGTCTATCAAGTCCCTCACCATGCCACTCCTCCCCGCTTCTTCATCCTTCAGGTGTATTTCCCTTATCCTCCACTCTTCCAGCTCCCATTCTCTTGTTCACGTTTTCTCCCTCACTTCAAAATAAACATGGTCCTTTTGAATGACCTGTGGGGTACTGCCTCACCCAGTACCTGCCTGGGGGGGGTGGAGGTGTATCACTATACCCGAGGTACAACAACGGTGTAACAATATCACAAACGTCTCTGTCTGGTTTTATCTGTCAGTTTGGTTATCAATCTCCGTCCTGGTTCTTGATACGTATCATTCTCTTTTGAAGCAAAATAATGAATACAATTTCTCTCGCATGATGTGTGCAGCGTCACGAACGGTGAACACCAAGATGGAAATCCCATCCTGAGTGTGAACCAAATAACACATACCCCCACAGGATCAGCTTTCTAATCAGAAGGGTATTTGGGGCACCAGAGGCACCATATAAATTGTGAACAGACAGCTACACTCCTCATCCTTGATATACATACAGTACACATTGCCCACAATAAACCCTATAACTGATGTGTTTTGGGAAGTCTGATGTTCAAAGTTATAAGATTGGCAAATTCATTTTCACGCAATTTGTGTTGGCAACTTGTCACTTCGCTGGAGTTGGTACAGTTATTCTAGATTCTGGCCATTGTAGACAATATAGACAGCACCTCTCTCTACTGCCATCCACCTCCCTTACTGTAAAGCTCGAAGAGGATTAGATAAGAATGTGCCATGGCTGAGGGTTTTAGATAAAACAATATTTGTTGGAATTATATCAAGGATTTGTGCAGTAACAGCCGATTGTTCTATTAATGATTCTGAAACGATTGTAAAGACCAATTTAATTATTTTTGAGGTTGTTAGACATAATTCAGCGTCATATTATTCCTAAAATATCATTTTAATTGCTATACTGTAGCCGATAGTGTGTGTGCCACTCTCCAATACTTTCTGGGTTCAAGCCCAAGGTCGAGGATAAATAAAGAAAGATGTTACCTAATGCATAAACTTTTTTAACACAGCTATACTATATATATATATATATATATACTTCATTTTTAGTCCATTTAACACGCGGACTTTGAACATACAATCAACGACCTCACCAGCAAGGAATCGAACCCTCGACCTACTGGGTGTGACTAGGGAGCGCTTACCGGCTAGGCCACAAGGACACTAATAGCAGTTCTAGACTCTGTTATATTTCACACAAAGCCTGTTCATCGAGCTGATGGCGCCGTGAACCTCAATGGGAAACGGGCAGTTTCCCATTGAGGTTCACGGCGCCATCAGCTCGATGAACAGGCTTTGTGTGAAATATAACAGAGTCTAGAACTGCTTTTAGTGTCCTTGTGGCCTAGCCGGTAAGCGCTCCCTAGTCACACCCAGTAGGTCGAGGGTTCGATTCCTTGCTGGTGAGGTCGTTGATTATATATATATATATATATATATATATATATATATATATATAAAATCACACGGGAAAATGGAAACAACGGAGTACCTTAGCTTTCGTCTTTATTCAAGACATCTTCAGAGGCAGATATGTAGATGATGTTCTTTGTCTTTGGCCTAAAAACAGTGACCCATTTGAATTTTTAGACAAACTTAATAATATTGTCCCTAGTATCACGTTCAAAATTGAAAGAGAAATAAATGAATCCCTTCCATTTCTTGATATGCTTATCATGAGAAATGGCCAAAACTATAAATTCAAGGTATATAGAAAGCCCACACAGGTAGACAGTTTCATTCACTTTTTATCGAATCACCTTGAGTCTACCAAAATGTCAGTTTTTTCTGTTATGTTCTTAAGATGTCTGCGTATTTGTGACTCTGAATTTATTGACGATGAATTGAAACACATTCGTTCTATTGCACATAAACTTGGGTACCCTTCTGTGTTTGTTGATCGTTGTTTTAATAGGGCTAAAAAATCCTTTCATTCCTCTCAAACCAGACAAGTTCCTACACTTAAGAATATTTTGACTCTGCCCTATCGTAATGAATTTGTCCCGTTAGTTCGGTCCCTCAAGCTTCTAAATATTAATGTTGTTTTCAAGTATGACTCAACCATTACTAATATGTTAATAAGGAATAGCCCAAGTTTGAATGTAAATGGTAGTGTTTATTGTATTCCATGTAGCAAATGTAATTGTAATTATGTAGGTCAGACAGGAAAAACACTGCAGCTCAGAATCAAACAACATAAGTATAATATTAGAACTGCATCTGAAAGCAGTGCCTTGTTCGTTCATGTTAGGAATAATAATCACCCCATTGCTTGGGAAAAAAGCTTAGAAGTTTTCAAATCATCTTGTGTCACAGAAAGACTTCTTGTTGAAGCTAGTTTGATTAAGGAATTAAAATCAATAAACCTTAGTGATGGTCAGTTCAAAACTGATAATATGTTACATAAATTTATTTGTCAGTGGCCCAAGGTTAAAAATGCTTTAAAAACCTTTGATCTAGAATTCTAGATGTATGATAGTTATTTTGTGGGTCCCCTTTTTTCTGACCTGACTTGACTAGTCACGTCACCACCCTTCTCTTAAGCTCCTCTACGTGTGTGTTGGTGTGGGGATTAGTGGATGTCATCATTTTGACCTGACCTCATGTTTTTAGGTCACCCTGTATATTTAAGCCTCTCTCTGTCCATGTAATCCAGTTGCCTCTGAAGATGTCTTGAATAAAGACGAAAGCTAAGGTACTCCGTTGTTTCCATTTTCCCGTGTGATTTTATCTAGATTTATCTTATCCACGTTTTCATTGTGGATTTTCATAAAATATATATATATATATATATATATATATATATATATATATATATATATATATATATATATATATATATATATATATATTATAAAAGACAATATGACTTGGTTGAATAAATTCTAGATTATAATAAATAGTCTAGCATAATATATAGGCTATTAAATCACGTTTTCAGCCTTATTAATAGAGGGTAAAATGCGATAAAGGTAAAGGAACTGACCACGCTCAGAAACCAGAATATTAGTAAACAAACAAATTTACTTGGTAGCGATGCTGTCACCTATGCCAGTCATAAATTATACACAACTACAGTACAACGTTACCTGTGCATGGGAAACAGCAGATGCAGGTATGTGCTTCTTTTAATTCTAGTAACTAATTTTCAAAAATTAATAAAGCAGCAAAGGCAAATATACGGCTGGTGACCGTCAGTGGTTCAGTAATTATTTTATTTATTTTTTAGTTTTGGTAAAACTGCAGTTTTGGACAATACCCCTAGGAGTTGAGCAATGTGTTTTTCCGATTGTTTAGACAATTTTAAGACACCTTTCTTCTACGATGACTTCGGAATATTTAAGTAATTTTCGAGGGATACGTTATAAAAGAAGTGTCTTAAAATTGTTAAAGTTCTAAACAATCGGAAAAACACTTTGCTCAACTCGAGATCCATATTGTCCGAAACTGCAGTTATACCACAGTTTTGTACACTGGTTATGTTTTTCCTTCTATTCATTTTCTTGTGCAAATGCTTAGTTTTCTAAATATAGGCGAGTTAAGATATAGGTTAGGTCTGGTCAGGTTTTCTTAGGTCTGGTTAGATTAGCACATGATTTCACCCATTTTAATATTTTTCCGCAACATAATACAGTATTCCCTAATATAATCAGTGAAAATTGGGGGTGAAATTTCAGTCATGCACCTGTCTTTCTCTCGCTGTTATTAATATGCTTTTCATAATATTTAGACAATCTAAGAGCTTTTTCTTCTATGATATTTCCGCCGGAAATTAAGGATAACCGAGATATAAATTTTTCAATATTATTAGATTTGGTCAGTCACAAGTGTCGCCATTTTTGGTTTACGTCTCACAGAGAAGGTCTGACCACCCATCACGCAGTGCTCCTTACCTCCGTGTTGGCTTCTTAAGCGTCTACAGCGCATGTGTGTTGGGTGGTGTGAGAGTTTCTTATTGACTATAGCGATAGGTGACTTATAATTGGGCAAAAGGTCTTTGTCTTAGCCAATGAACAATACGTGGGTCCGTCGGGAGTGGAGATTTGATTTTTCATTTTCAGTCCCAGAATAACCAGATATGGCTTAGCTGCTAAGCCACCTGCCAGGTGGAAAGAGCTGTGCCAACATTGTGATAGATTATTTTACGTCAATTGTAGAGTTTCATCAGAAAAATAGTGTTAGGTTAGGTCAGGTTAGGTTTGCTTTTGTTGGTTGGTTGGTATTTGACTTATGCGATTTACTCGAAAAAATATAATTTTTCGTTAAGATCTCAAAACTATTGATTTCCAGCTGAAATGAATATCAAATTCACTTGAAACTCATCAAATAACATCTTTTTAACTTTTTACTTTTATCCTCTTCACCATTGCTCGGCTCGTTAGCCGCTAGGGCCATCGGTCACTTTTCTGTTATGCACTGTTGGCAAGTACTGGGCATGTACCGGCTCTTGAATGTACCTGAACCTGCTCCAGTGTTGGTCAACTCTTGTCTTGAAAGAGCTCACACTCGGTGCCGTCACAACACTTTCTCGTAGATTGTTCCAAGAGTTCACAACTCTCACTCCGAAAAAGTTTGCCCTAACAGTTTTCTGGACTTGCGACTTCTTCAATCTTGAGCTGTGACCCCTTGTGGGGTGAGCGTCCGCCACCTCCACGTAAGGACACCGGACTGAGTAGTGCCCCTTGAGATGCTTATACACTTCAATTAGGTCACCCCTTGCCCATTTGTAGTATAAGCTGGGCAAGTTCAGGCACTTCAATCTTTCAGGGTAGCTGAGGTGCCGAAGTGCAGGCACCAGTTTGGTGGCCCTCCTTTGAACGTTTTCAACCCACTGACAGTCCCTAGCATATCTCGGGGACCAGACGGGGTGACAGTGTAGCGAAGGCGTGGACGAGGGGCTTGTGATCAGTGAAGATGGTGAACTGGCGGGCCTCGAGGAAGTGCTGGAAATGCTTGACAGCAAGGTATACGGCCAGGAGTTCTCGATCGAAGGCGCTATATTTGAGGCGTGGTGGTTGAAGCCACTGTGAGAAGAAGGCAATGGGCATGAGAGTTCCGTCGATCTCCTGTCGTAAGACGACGCCCACGGCAGTAGAAGAAGAGTCTGTTGTGAGAGTGGTCCGGGCGTTGGGGGCAGGGTGAGCCAGCAGGGTAAGGCGTGTGATGTGCTGCTTGATAGTGGTGAATGCTGTACCAGCCTCTTGAGTCAATATGAGAGGCTTGTGAGACGCCTTGGGGAGTCCCTTGAGAAGATCGTGGAGAGGAACGAGGATGTTAGCAGCCAGGGCAATGAAGCGGTGGTAGTAGTTGACTAAACTCAGGAATTCTCGGAGCTTCTTCGCCGTTTCAGGTTTGGGGAACTCCTTGATGGCAGTTACCTTCTGTGGTAGGGGTTGGATGCCGCTCGGCGAGACTCTGTGACCGAGGAAATCGATGGAGGAGGCTCCGAAGACGCACTTGGCGGGGTGAACTTTCATGTTGTTGTTCTGCAGGCGTTGGAGAAGGAGCTGTAGGTGGTGGTGATGCTCGGCAGGCGTCGGGGATGCGACGCGAACGTCGTCTATATAGACAGTGACAAAGTGGTCCATGTACCTCTGGAAGGTCTGGGCTCCATTGCGTAGTCCAAAACTCATGAAGGCATACTCGAAGAGGCCAAACGGAGTGGTGAGGGCAGTCTTCAGGGTATCTGCAGGTGCTACAGGGATCTGGTGGAAGGCACGCTCCAAGTCGATCTTCGAGAAGATGGTCTTGCCATGGAGTTTGTGGTGCAAGTCCTGGACATGCGGGACAGGGTACCTGTCAGGTTTGGTGACGAGGTTGAGGGCTCTGTAGTCACCACATACCCTCCAGTCGTTGGATGATGGCTTTGGAACCATGTGAAGAGGCGATGCCCAGGGACTCTTTGAAGGTCGAATGATGCCGTCTTGCAGGAGTCTGTTGAATTCCGCCTTGGCTGCGTTCAGGAGCTCAGGGCGAAGGCGGCGAGGGCGTGAGAAGACTGGAGGTCCTGTAGTCTCTATGTGGTGGAAGATTCCCGACGTAGGTGGCGGGGGTGGAGAGATTCGGGGTGAGAAAAGTTCCTTGAACTTCTCGAGCAGGGAGGAGAACTCGTTGGACGGCGAGAGGCAGGTGATAGTGTCGGCGGCTGCGGCACGTGTACCCCGGATCGTGTGTGCTGTAGGCTCATGGATGAGGCAGAGGTGGCTTGGGTCGACGACGAGCTTGTGGAAGGTGAGGAAGTCGAAGCCAAGGAGGGGTTGAGAGACGTCTGCCACCACGAAGGACCAGCGCAGAGTCTTGGGAAGACCGAGGTCTAAGGCGAGGATGTGTGCGCCGTAGGAGGCGATGGGGGTACCGTTGGCAGCGGACAGGTCATAAGAGGGTTGCTTTGATGTGTCTTGCGGTGAGGGAGGGATGATGCTGACCGATGCCCCTGTGTCAACGAGGAATTTCCTGCCACGGAGGCTGTGGCGTCTACCAATCCCGGTTGGTGCCGTTTCCCGAGTAGCTGCAGGATGGCTCACAATGTCTAGAATTAGCACCGAAGCGTTGGTGGTACCAGCAGAGGGTAGGTGCACTGTGCTGGGAGCTGGCGGCGGTGTCCGAGGCAGGACGAAGACGTCGGGGTTTGTAGGACGCAGTGCGTGGGGCAGGAACAGGACCAGCAGCAGGCATGGAGGAGCAGAGCTGCTCAAGGGTGTCCATCCTGCGGTGTAGAGACTGAAGTAAATCCCTGATGTCTTGTGTGGTGTTGCTCGACTGAGGAGCGTTGATCCGGTTGACAAGATCGGAGGTAAGTAACGGTGTGGCCGTAGGGTTGTCCGCGGCAGCGAGGCGCGCAGCAGTGTACTCATGGAATATTCTGTCTGCCGTGACTGTGTAGGTCGCCGGGGTCGTAGAGTAGTCCAGTGCGGACAGGGTGAGGCGAACTTCTGTGGGGAGCTTCTGTGCGTGAAGCTGGCGCAGGACAGTGTTGGGAAGCCTGTCCGTGTGCCGGGAGTTCAGTCTACACATCTCGTCCCAGAGACTTGCAGGCGTTGAGTTGCCGAGGGGTAGACTTGATAGATCTTGCAGGAGATTGGCGCCAGGCCGCTGGTATCGCGTCTTCAGAGCATCCCGTAGGGCTGCGAATTTGTTGTCAGCTGGAGGATTGGTGATGGTCTCTGAGACTTGCGTGGCGACTTCCGTGGGCAAGGAACAGAGCAGGGCGACGTACTTCTGCTCGTCGTTAGCTGCTGAGCCGGTGAGAGCTGCCTCCACATGAATTATCCGGTCCTTGATGTTGTGGTTGAAGGCTGGAAGAGAGATCCGTTTCTCGTCCATTCTTGCGAGAGTGCATCACACGTATTGGGGAAGGATGAGAATTGCTACCCTCTTTCCAGGCGGACCCGCACAATAACGGTTTTCCTGGGAAGACTCGGCAGAGGGACGGGTGCTTTCTCCAACCCCCTTTCGTGTTCACAATCTCCTGGGAGGGAGGTGAGCAATACAGGGGTGGACTGCAGGACGAATACACTTTTGAGGGTGCAGGTCCCTAGGCCAAAGCGAAAAACAGGAAAAAAATAGTCGTAGAAAGGAAAGAGCTCAAACCACGTTTGGAATATCATGCTATAGCTGCTCTCCAGCTGGAGTGTGGGTCACTCACACCACCAGTGGGGAGGGCAAACTAATGCTCGATGAACCGAAAACGCTCGTGAGCTGTTGTTGACGATGTCAGTGGCGGGTGGTCCCGTCAGGTCAGTTGGCCAACAATGGTAGCAGAGAGAGGGCTGTCCTCGCAGCTCCGGGGGTATGGCAGCAGAGAGAGAGCGGTCTTCACAGCTACGGGGATATGGCAGCAGAGAGAGCGGTCTTCACAGCTACGGCTGCAGAGAGAGTGCGATCTTCACAGCTCTTTCTTTAAGGGCATTAGCCCACCCGGGCACGGGTCATTTTTAATGACCCACATCAAGGCCCGGGGGGGGGGGGGCGAAAATATAATAAAACAATAATAATAATAATCTCCGGGGGTCACCAATAATAGCGTACCGTATGTGGCCAGTTGTCAAATGTCTCTATGTTTGTCTATTTTCCCTTTGATAGGCTCACATACATACGTACATGTAGGAGATCTTGCACTCAGGATGGAGGTAAGAAGTGAAACTCACAATAGCGTTCTCCGTAAATATATATATTGTAAGTACAGTGCGGTGCTAGGGAGTTGCTGTGTGGTGAGGAGCTTGCTGAGAGGTCTTGGTTGAGGAGCATGTTGAGAGATCTTGTTGGTTCTGGAGAGTAGAGTAGAATGATGTCCACGGTTCCAAGTTTAGAAGCTGCAAAAGTTGTTGGTAGCGAAAGTCAGAGCGGGGAAGATGCCAGGGGAAGGAGCAGGAGGTTAGGAAGGGAATTGTAGGGAGAGATAGTGCCGTGGCTTTACACGACTGCGTTTATTTGGTTAGCGCATAGCGCACGTATTTGGTTTTTGTCTGTGTTTGGTGTGTGATCCTTGGGTCAGTTCCAAGTTTAGAAGCTCCAACAACTTTCCCTGAATACGAATTAGTAACCTTTCGATTTACAACAGGTTCGATTTGCAAGGGGGCTAGGAAGAGTGTCCATACAACTTCCGCCTGCCCGGGAATCGAACCCGTGACATCTTGCTTGCGAGGCGAGAGCGGTACCGCTTCTACTACAAGCGCCCCAATTTCCTCTGCTAGGTTGAGGTGTATTTATACGATTCTCCAGGATCAGAGAAGTGAGGTGCGAAATGAGCGGCACCAATCACCGCGCAGTTCGCAAGTGAGGCCTGGTCTGTGGGACTCGCTGCTGATTGGCTGGTATCGGACGGCAAGTGATCTGTCAGCAGTTGTAGGGGAGAGTATCCACTTCACTCTTGAAGAGCGTTACAAGGGACAGACCGTCTAGATATCTGAACGACCTTCTTATAAGACCCAATAATTTATTTGCCTGATTTACCTTCTTCTCGCAATGGCCCGAGAACTTCAGCTTATTGTCACCTAGGTCCTTCTCACATTCATTCTCAAATAGTGCAGTCTCTTCATCTCGTTGGGATATATGATACGCCTACTTACCGTTGGTACGCCCCAGGTGCATCCAAACAAAGACCAGTACCTAAGTGAAATTTGACCAAACTGGAAATTTTTAAATCCAGTTTCAATGAAAAACAGCAGGCGGTCACGGTCTGAATAATTACAGGAGCAAGTTCTATTATGGGTATTTTTGCCTCTAATATATTTACCCCTGAAATAAACGAAGTTATAAATACTGTAATAATATGCTGAAATTGTGACTTTAGGAAATTGTTAATACAGAATTGATGACCAATATCGACAATATATACCTAGATTTTGCCAAGGCTTTCGGCAACGTACCCCATGAAAGGCTGGAAATTAAACTGAAAGGGTACGGGATTCGGGGAAGTGTCCTAGCATGGATTAACAACCAAGCATACTGTGAAGGGCTGCAGAAAGTTTGTCTGTGAGCTTCAAGAATGGTCGAGGAAATGGCTGCTAAGATTCAATCTCATGAAGTGCAAAAGGATGCACCAGGGACGTACCAATGGCAAAGAGGCATATCATATGTCCCAACAGGCTGAAGAAACTGCATTAATTGTGACTGAGTGAGAAAAGGACCTGGGTGTGTATGTTGACAATGAGGTGTATAAGCATCTCAAGGGGCACTACTCAGTCGGACGCTCGCCCCACAAGGAGTCACAGCTCAAGATTGAAGAAGTCGCAAGTCCAGAAAACTGTGAGGGCAAACTTTTTCGGAGTGTGGGTTGTAAACTCTTGGAACAATCTACCAGAAAGTGTTGTGACGGCACCGAGTGTGAGCTCTTTCAAGACATGATTTGACCAACACTGGAGCGGGTTCAGGTACATTCAGGAGTCGGTGCATACCCAGTACTTGCCAACAGTGCGTAACAGAGAAGTGACCGATCGCCTAAGCGGCTAACGAGACGATCTTTTGGTGAAGAGGATAAAAGAAAAGGAAAAGTAATCAGAGACGTGACCGATCGCCCAAGCGGCTAACGAACCGATCAGTGGTGAAGAGGATAAAAGTAAGTAAAAGGAAGAGGAAGTTCATAGTTGTGCAAGCGGGCGAGGAGTCTTCCGTGAATATTGTATCAATGTCATGGTTATTTTTTGGTAATGTAGAAAGAGTAGTATTTGGTGATTTAAATAACGGAAGTGTTTCAATAATTTAGTAAAATATCTAGAATGTTACTCTGAAACGGTCTTGTATACAAGTATCTGTTGCTGGGAGAAAAGGGAAGATCTTCACTTATGTCAGAGTTTACAGAAAAGCATCACAACCATCTCTTTACAAGTGATCGTTTTACATCTGTGTCTTAAACATTTGTGCCCCCTGTGAGAATCGAACTCACGACCCCTGGTTTACAAGACCAGTGCTCTGCCCCTGAGCTAAGGAGGCAGACGTACGAAGTGGTCAAAGTCAAAGTTGTTGGGGATTTCTGGCCTCTTCGCCGTTAGGCTATTTCGGCCGAAGCTGATTGGTTGGTCTTCTTTTTTCTCTTTGTTCTTCTTTTAGTTTTAACTTTCCATTCTACTTCTTGTTCTTCGTCTTCTTCTTTTTGGTCTTGTTCTGTCTGGTCTTCGATATTATTATGAGGTTCTTCTTTGTTGATATCTTGATTGTTCTTTTCTTGTTCGTTTTTGTCTTGTTTGTTCTTTTCTTGTTTGTTTCGGTCTTGGTTGTTTTTTTCTAGAGTTTTGACTGCAAGGAGAGCCTCCTTGTAAGTCAACTTTTCCTTAGACCGCAGCCTGGCCACCCTGCACTCCTCCCTCCACTTGGGACAAAGCCGGTCGGAGGAGGAGTGAGGGCCACCACAAGCCGCGCACTTCTTAACGGCCGCCTGGCAGTCAGCGTCGGTGTGGCCGGGTACCCCGCAGCTAGAGCACACCTTGGGAGCGCGACACTTCCTCGCCAGATGGCCATATTTCTGGCAATTGTAGCAACGAGTGGGTTTTGGCTGTTGAGGTTTCACTGGGATTTTTTCCCAACCCAGTATAACTGAGCTGGGAAGTTCCTTAGGAGAACCAACCAGGGCAGTTGTGCTGGTCAGCTTCCTAAGTACTGCGAGCTGATCTCCAATCAGCTCGCCAAGTTCATCTCTTTCGAGATACTCAATCTCAGAGTGGGAAATGACTCCCAAAATCAAGTTATCCTGAAGGAGGGCGTCAAACATGACGTCAACTCCATTGATGATGGTTCGATGGGGTAATTTGTGGGCCTGCCCCCATTCTTCGAACGTGATGATAAGGGTACCACCGCTACTCCGGACGACCCCTGTCACCCCCTTTAGTCCAATGTGGTCGAAAAAATCTTTAATCACAAGAAGATTTAGTTTCTTGCGCGAAGGGTGCTCGACCGGAATCAGTCTCACAACCTTCGCCTGGGCTAGGGTGATCATAATCATGGTCACGCGGTACCTCGGGGGGAAGGATCAGGGAGCCGGGAGAACCAACCTCGCCGAGGTTCAGGTCTCAAGTGACGAAGTGGTATACTCTGTATTTGATATACCTAATAGCGCTGGAAGTTCTTCGCCTGATTTTCTTGTTGAGACGTTCATTGGTTGTTATTAGTCTGTGCGTGCGCGCGCGCACACACACACACGTCATTATTTATATACAGCGAAATCATCTATACACGTAGATACACACATACATATGCATTTTGTATGCAACCAGGAGCGAACTCGTAACAATGGTTTTACAGTAAATTAGACAAATTTAGATTTAGGCGCGAAATAGGTAAACACTGGTTCGGAAACATAGTGGATGAATGGAACAAGTTACCAAATATCATCATTAACTCGAATTCGCTGGATAGCTTCAAACATAGGTTGGATGCGTATATGAGCAATAGGGGTTGGATGTAAACGGGACTGCTCAGTATGGGTCAATAGGCCCGCTGCAGTTTCCTCCATTCTTATGTTCTTATGTTCTTAAATGCGCAGGCACATGCATTCACACGCACACAACGATACAAGAATTTACACAGGAAAAACGCGTTTACACTTAAGCACAGACATTTACACACATGCACGAACATTTGCACAAAGTACTAGTAATAACACAGGCATTGGTACAGTTGCCCACAAGTATAGTGTGACCCACCCCTCGGTGGATGGCACCATCGGAATCATAGACGAACCTTCTTTACAGATACAATATACTGTATTACTGTATATCTTTCATATCGCTCAGCCCAAATCTTGAATACAAATATTACCGACAAAATATATTGTTGGCCATACATTTGGAAAGGCCACTCAGGGGTGGCACACTATACCTGAGGGCAACTGTATAAACATATTCATATTCGCAGACATCTGCATTCGAGTACAAACACATAGGTAACAACATTTAACACACGTGTGGGGACAAACATATGCACGTGTGGGAACAGAAATATACACGTGTGGTAACAAACATATACACGTGTGGTAACAAACATACACGTGTGGGAACAAACATATACACGTGTGGTAACAAACATATACACGTGTGGGAACAAACATATACACGTGTGGTAACAAACATATACACGTGTGGGAACAAACATATACACGTGTGGGGACAAACATATGCATGTGTGGGAACAAACATATACACGTGTGGGAACAGAAATATACACGTGTGGTGACAAAAATATACACGTGTGGTAACAAACATATACACGTGTGGAGACAAACATATACACGTGTGGGAACAAACATATACACGTGTGGTAACAAACATATACACGTGTGGTAAAAAACATATACACGTGTGGTAACAAACATATACACGTGTGGGAACAAACATATACACGTGTGGTGACAAAAATATACACGTGTGGTAACAAACATATACACGTGTGGAGACAAACATATACACGTGTGGTAACAAACATATACACGTGTGGTAACAAACATATACACGTGTGGTAACAAACATATACACGTGTGGTAACAAACATATACACGTGTGGAGACAAACATATATACTACCACTACTACTTTGCTGTCACTCGGAATCGAGTATGACGATCATCCAGCTATGATAAAATGATATGGGTTACTAAGGATGCCACCTTCGTTGGTGAGCTCTGTTGATTTTTTTTATTTTGCCGCTTACGGCGGCTACCTTATTGTGCACCCCACACTCATCCTGTGAGCGGTAGCGCAAAAGGATTACAGAGTAGAGTTTACAACGGGTCATAATAATTAACCCCCTGGGGTGACTCGAGAGGCCGATATGGGACCGGCAGGTTAGTCCACAGATGTTGCACGTGTGAAGGGCTACATCTAGTGTGGAAGCGGCGGCGGCGACGGCAGCGTTTTTTCTGGCACTGGCGCGAGTTTGCCTCAGTATGTAGTCGGGCTAACTCGAAAGTATTGAGTGTGGTGCTCCTCCAAGCGTTACGGAGTGGAGTGATCGTCTCCCGGGTGAAGGGGGTCGATTTGGCACTATTTCAGGTTTGTCTTAAGACTGTCCTTCTACCTTTTCAGATGTCTGCCAGCGTTACGTTTACCATTCGTTAGGTGACTGTAAAGCAGTTACTTTGACAGTCTACTGTTGTCCATGCTGGTAACATGGCCAGTCCAGCATATTTGTTCATGGATAATGGTAGCCTCAATGCTCCTACTTCCTCAGTCTTAGCAAGGATCTCTTTCCCAACTTCCTCTAGTTTGGCAACCAGCAGGGCTCCAGCTTCATCTATTTTCTTCCTTAGAGAACTCATTCCCTTATGGCTTGCAATCGCCTCATGCACCTTGACTATGCAGTCAGGGCAATACCAGCAACAGCCTTCATGCTTTACGGCAGTTTGCAACATCCTAAACGCCGTAAGGGTCAGGCCTATATCCTCCATATCCGACGACTCCCTGCAGTAATCACATATCATACTCATAGTTGTTGTTGTAGGGGGGGGGGGGGGTGCAGACTGTGTATAGATCTACACTTGTTTAAAAAAGTAAAGAGAGAAAAAAAAGAACAGTACTTAGCTACTCTCTGTTGCCAATAGAGTTGTCTTCTGCTATCACTGCTTACACTGTATCTCCCTGTGAATGATGTATTATAGACAAATATGATATATAGTAACTGGGTGGGGAGAAGCTCAAACTAGAGGGCATTTCAACGTAGTGACAGTGCAAAAAGTAAGATTGTCTGGGAGTGAATACACTGGTTGATGACAAGTTATTGATAATTTTTATAATGGTTGGGACTGGGCTGTTCTTATAGCGATCAGTTCGTGCGCGTATGGGCTGGATGCGGTTGTGGTATCGAACAGTAATTCTCGGACGAAGGATCTAGGGTGGTAATAGGAGCCGGTGTCGAGGATGGTGCAGAAGCTTCTCACCAAATTTGCAAATGAGGTCGTGGTGATGGTCAGAAAGAGCTGAGAGGGTCAGTGTGTTGAGCGCTTCTTGATATGTGGAGTAGGAAGGGGAGAGAATAATCTTGCAAGCCCTCTTTTGCACTTTTTCTATGTGTTTACGTTGTGTGGCATTTAGGGAGGAAGACCAGGTAGGGGAGGCATAGGTGAGCTTGGGAAGTATGAATGTTGAGTAAATACTGAGGAGCTCGGGCACAGGAACTCCGAGGGACTTGAGTCGGCTGAGGTGGAGACGGAAACTGGAGGATTTGACAACTTCACTGACGTGTGGTTTCCAATTGAGTTTGTTGTCTATGGTGGCGCCGAGGAGCAGGGCTGGCCTTAAGCCAATGGGACCAATTGCTCCCAATTAGGCCCCACACACAACAACA
The DNA here is from genome assembly GCA_958450375.1 of Homarus gammarus. Taxonomy (NCBI): domain Eukaryota; kingdom Metazoa; phylum Arthropoda; class Malacostraca; order Decapoda; family Nephropidae; genus Homarus; species Homarus gammarus. The sequence continues at coordinate 101,397 of CAUDMG010000777.1, read as the reverse complement.
CATTGCAATATATATTGTTTGTAACACCACATTGCAGGTTCTACAGAGAACAGCAATTATTATATTTTTTTTATGAATTTTTACGAAGTCGGTAGTGTTTATTTATACTGTTTATGTTTTGATTTTTTTTTACTGTACCTGAATTAAATAATATGTTAATTACAGAATATTTTTAATAAATCATATCACAGTCACTAAAACAAGTGGTATTGTAACAATGTACTTTTCAGAGGTGATCTACACATTTTGTTTGTTACTTGTAGGCTTAGATGTATGCATTTTTATATTAAAATGTAGCTTAGATCTGTTTGGTCCATTAACTCTCATGCACTTTTTAAGCGCACATTTTGATTACTTTCCATTCTACCATAGAGATATAAAGTCTATAATAGACTTTATTTACATTTCTATGATTCTACAAACCTTGGCTGGGAACCTGGGGCTCACCAAAATTGTTCCCAATTGGGCCCCGCACCTCCTAAGGCCGGCCCTGCCGAGGAGCTTAGTGGAATCTACAACCTGGAGTGTGTTGTGTATGTGTGTGTGTGTATAATTAATCAGCAATTCTGTTTCACCATAACCTTGCACCTCTACTAACCTGCTTTAGGAGTACCTCTTAGGAACACTTTCTACTGTACATTATTTCCTGAAGCATTAGTATATCCCCCCACCGAATTACATTTTTTAAGTTATAAAAATCATATCCTTAAAATCTCATTAAAATTTACTGGGAAATAAGGTACAGTAAGGTGGCATCTGATTTTATTCTAGACCACTGGGACTAGGGGGATGTTATCAAATATTATCAACACCCAAGCTGTCCGAGTCTATCTGTTCATCTATAACTGTTAACTTTTGGTGACCGCTATATCGTCTCTATAAATGGTGATTTTTAATCTTATTTCACGTAGGTCGAATTCAAATCTTTGCCCACTATTTTTTTAGAAATACCGTATTTTGTACTGTAATAGCAAAAATTTCCCCTGGACCTTAATGGCCCCTAATTAATTGACCTGCATTATGACCCCTACCTTGTACTGAAAATCACTAAGACCTGTAAAATAATTTTCAATGACCAGGTGGGCAGTCAGGCTTATCACCTGTGCACTTTACCTTTCAAGGAAGTCCTGGCCCACCTGGTCTCTTCTGTCTGATCTCTGCCTGTGTCATCACCAAGCTCACCGTTATCGTCTTTACTGGAAAATTGTCGTGTTGATGACTCACCTGGTCTTGTTGATGACTCACCTGGTCGTGTTGATGACTCGCCTGGTCGTGTTGATGACTCACCTGGTCGTGTTGATGACTCGCCTGGTCGCGTTGATGTTTCCATTATATCGAGAAGTGTACCCTGCCGAGAACACAACGGTAATATTACGTATTAAAAGTCACAATTTCAAGCTGTAATAATAACAATGTCTAACGAAACTGAGACAGGACATCTTCAGACAACGACAGCGTTAGTAAAGGAGCGAAACTTTAAGCCGATGCAGTGCTCAAGTGGTTTCCAAATGTACTAACCTTCGAAAAACGACTGGACAACTATATGGCAGGCCATCATGTATCTACTGTATGTAGAGCAAGCTTTAAATATTCATATAGTAGCCTAATAAAACCTGACTGCATTAATAACAGGGAAGTGTTTTAGAAAGTGGGGATATACAACAACTAAAGTCAGGATTGATATGCACACGTATAAGATCTGATAGAAAATCAATAACAGCAGATGACTATTATGTGAAATTTGTAGGAATTTTTTTCATCTTCTAAATGAACTAAAACATTTTGATAAAAGTATTTTTTAAAGTGTAATTGAAATGGCAATGGGATATTTGGTGAGAGATTATATGCAAACGAACAGCAGCCTCCTTAGCTCAGGGGCAGAGCACTGGTCTTGTAAACCAGGGGTCGAGAGTTCAAATCTCTCAGGGGGCACAGGTGTTTTTGGACATAATGTACACAACATTCCACTGTTATGTAATATTCCTGTATGTCAACACCATTACAGAATAATATTGTTAAAACAGTAAAAGGTAAAGTTTTATAAGTGTTTTATTCATAAATTTGCTTGCTGCAATATTTATGATGAGTACAGTTTATTTTGGTTCGTTAAGTGCTTTGTAATGATTATAGTAAAGTTCTAAATATTTCGAATAAGTATTGAATTTATAGACGAGGAATACCTGGCATCCAATATATCCTAGTTTGCTACTTAGTACAGCCGCCGCATATGACATAACGGACAAGTTCTTACAAGACTACGTTTGTAGAGGTGTTTGGGTAGACATGTAAGATAGATAGATAGAAATTCAGGAAAAATCGTCATACAACATCACATTGATTCAGCATGTGCATTGCAGGTACAGCATACAAACCATGTATACGTAGTGCAGCCAGATACACAAACCATGTACATAGACAGTGCAGGTACACATAATATACGTAGATGGTGCAAGTATACATAGTGTACGAAGACAATGCAGCAAACAGTGATAAACAGTAATTCAATTTCATCAAGTATATGTTAGGAAAGCTGTGAATAACTTAATCGTCTTCCCTACTGTGTACAGTGTTTGGTGGGGCCTGAAACACGTCGGTAATGACATTAATGTACCCTGTAACCGTTACAACTTACAGGCTGTAAGCTTTCAGCAGCTGATGTGGTAGTGTAATGTTTAGTACTGTCTGTCTGTACGTAAGTACTAATTAACACTTGGGCTGTAATGATATATAGTGCAGGTATACAGTATATATATATATATATATATATATATATATATATATATATATATATATATATATATATATATATATATATATATATATATGCATACTGTATATATATATATATATATATATATATATATGATATATATATATATATATATATATATATATATATATATATATATATATATATTATACACGTATACAAAGCAATGTCGGTAAATGTTAAAAATTGGTTACATTCAAGGAACAATGCAATTTTTTGTCTCTTGATTCATTTTAAGTTTATCTGCGAACATGTATTCCTTCATTTTTGGGATTACTGTCGTAGAAATATGCTTGAATCCTTTTATAATATTGCTGAAGACTTATGTTGGAGAAAGGTTACGACAGCTGGCGATATTGATTCCGTGTTTCCTGTACTGTGTTGCCGACTCTCTCACTTTCACAACGAACTAAATTTTTCAGTCACTGCGGTAACATCCACACATGCTTATCTTATGAGCCTAACACAAATAAGTGTTGGAAAAGTATGAGAAAGAAAAGAAAATATTAATTACGTAAGTACTCTTACTATATATCTGCCTCCTTAGCTCAGTGGTAGAGCACTGGTCTCGTAAACCAGGGGTCGTGAGTTCAAACCTCACAGGGGGCACAAGTGTTTAATAAGCCACTGTACCTCAGCTTCAGGTTTAGCAGGTGTGACTTCCTTCCTGTTCATCCTGAAGCATGTGTACAGCTGCTGGTTCAGTGGAAGTATACAGTGGTATTTTGTTGATGCTAAGATATTAATGCAGTTATTTTCATTTCCTTGCAGATAAAGTTATGTAATGCGAAAGTTTCTTTGTTTTCATCTATGCATGAAATTCACTATTCATATATCTTGCAATTCAAAGACAAACTATGTACTAGAAGAAAATATTATTTGATTTGTTAAGACTAGGGTTTGGGTATTTGCGCTTAAGGTTGAGTTTCCCTGCAACAACCACAGCAACACAGCTTTAATGGCACACTTTCACATACGGCATCATCCGGACGGACGGCTGGTGGGCTGCCAGCCGTCCGGATGTTGATTGGGAAAACTTATCGTCCCGAGGTACCTGTAGTATAATATGATACCTGCAGTAATAGTAATAACAAATATAAGAAATAGTTTGTTCAGTTTAAACACAAGTACAGTACATGAAAATGAAGTTTGTTTACACACACACACACACACATGCGCGCGCGCGTTATTGGTACCATTCCTAGCCGAGGAATTATATGACAGACAATATTGAAATATCTGGGGAGCTTTTAATATTACAACATATATTTTTGCGTTGTCGAATATATTTCTCATTGAAGATTTAAACGAATAAAACCACTGTAGTTTGAGGAAGTTTCTTTCTGGAGCCTGAGAGAGGTTAAGTGTATTTTCAAACTCAAAATATTACAGATACATTTTGGAGAAACGTGATCTTGTAACATTTACTATTGAGCTTGGAAGACAACTGAACAAATGATACCCTTGGAACCCGGAATATGTGGTTGTACCCAGGAATATGAGGATTGCCATTATCCTTAAGAGTCTGACATACCAGCAACACTAAAATATCGGCTTCCAGTTAAAGACACCAACCTGGAATATACTCAAACTAATGTGAGACCTCAAACAATACCTACTGACCTCTGGAACTGGAAGATATTGGCCAGTCTTAAATCGACAAGAAGCAATGAGAGCCAGAATTTGCTCTCTCTGGCAGTATTCTCCATCTTTAAGTCTGTAAGGTTCCCTACTGGCTAACCATGACTCGAAGGCAAATCATGGGACGAAGCGAAGGTTTACTGAGAATGGAGTCGTGCAGCTGGTCTATTGAAAAATGATAAAAAAAAATATGTTTGGATATCCTGTAACTTCTATTTTTTTCCCTAATTTAGGTTACCAAATATCGTTAACTCTAGTCACGCAGGAGAGCTTCAAAGATAACGGTTATATAGAAACAAAATAATAATAATAATAATAATAATAGTAATAATAATACTCTGTAATAATAATAATAATAATAATACTCTGTAATAATAATAATAATAATAATAATAATATACAGCAGTGTTTCACATTTTGTTTATTCTTCCTATCCTCCCCAGTCAATCATTCTTCCTCACTTCTTCCCCTCTCTTCTTCTATCCCTTTTTTCTCCCTCTCCTTTTCCCTCCCCTTCTTTACTTACCCCTCGTTGTTGTTCCACATTCTTTACTATCCTCCTTTTTTTCCATCTTATCCACCTTTGGTTTCCTCTCCTCTTCCATTTTTCTTTTCCATTTCCACATCTCTACTTCTCCTTTTCACTTTCCCACAGCCCTCCTCTTCTCCCCACAACCTCTATCCTCTTCCATTTTGGGTTATTCTTCTTCACTTGACCCAGTTCACAGCTGAGAGGTGGAGGTGTGAGGGGGGGGGGGGGAGGCTCCGCTGTGTGGGTGTCGTAAGTTATTGCGGCAGCACGCAGGGAGAGGCATCTTTGTGTGTGTCTTCAGGGCTGTATGCAAATAACACCCATCACCCCTTGCTTCATCCCCCACGCCCCTCTATGTCCGGCCACCGCTACCTGCTTCGTCTGCCCGTCTCTCTCAAACGACTCACTTATGAACAGTCAAATGCATATACTGTATAATATCAACTAGTTCTAAACGAAAATTGAAAGTTTTGATGTAGTAAACGAGTTGGAAATTTAGTGGTGGTGAAAATTGAAGTAATTCAGCTGCTCGATTGTTTTGTGGAATATCTCCCTTAGTAGACTAATCTCCCTTAATAAACTAATCTCTCCTAATAGATTGATCTCCTCTAGTAGACTATCTCTCCTAGTACATTATCTCCCTAAATAGACTATCTCCCCGAGTAGACTATCCCCCCCTAATAGACTGTCTTCCCTAATAGACTATTTTCCCCTAATAGACTATCTCCCCAAATAAAGTAATATACTCTAATAAACTTTTCTACCCTAATGAACTAATCTCCCCTAATACACTATCTCCCCTAATAAACCAATCGCCCCTAATAGACTATCTCCCCTAATAGACTATCTCCCATAATAAACTATTCTCCCCTAATAAACTAATCTCCCCGAATAGACTATCTCCCCTATTACTCGTATATAGATGAAGTTGACCCACCCAGTGTAGGTTTTGATGTTAGAAATTTCATCAAGTACTGTACACTGAGTGGAGACGCTTGAAATTATTTGAGAATCGCGAGAAGTTTTATCGGATTTAAGAGGGAGAATGTGTATATTTTCTGTGTACAGGTAACTTAACATTAGTATAGATTTTGTATAGGATATACAGTATTTGAGAAGGTTGTTCTGGTTTCCGCCCCCACTTACCCCTGAATATAATAGAATTATTAATGTTGTTCATAGTTGTTGAAAAAATAATGAAAATCAAGAGTTTGTTTCAGGACGAACACAGGAAACTCATAATGTAAACGCATTAGTCTTACAGTACGGTACAGTAGGCTATAAATAAGTCGGTCATTTGTAGGTGACAGGCTTGCCCAGGGTCATCCCGTGTATTTTACCGTATTTTTGTCTGTAAAATTCCGTATTCACTACAAACACGTTGTCAACGACGTATAATTACACTAATGACAATAAATATGTTAATGGATATGTTAAGATTGAGAGTTTGGAAAATTGATAAACGTAACATTAACTTCAAACTAACATAGTTCTCAATTGTATATATATATATATATATATATATATATATATATATATATATATATATATATATATATATATATATATATATATATATATGCAAGTAAATCACTGTAGGTGCGCGTGATCTAGGTATATGCTGATAACCACAAGTAAAGAAGAAACACGTGTTTTCTTCTTTACTTGTGGTTATCAGCATATATATATATATATATATATATATATATATATATATATATATATATATATATATATATATATATATTCAAGTAGATCCACAATGGAAACGTGTATAAGATAAATCTTGATAAAATCACACAGGAAAAAAGGGAAACAATGGAGCACCTTAGCTTTCGTCATTATTCAATACATCTTCAGAGACAACTGAAGCGTATAAATCATCATGTGTCACAGAAAAACTTCTGGTTGAAGCAAGTTTGATCAGAGAATTGAATTCTATAAACCTTAGTGAAGATCAGTTCAAAACTGATATGTTACACAAATTAATTTTCAGTGGCCCAAGGTTAATAAGGCTTTGAAATCATTCGAGGTAGATGTAGGATAGATGATTAGAGGGTCTCATATTTTTTACCTGACTTGACATGACTAGTTACGTCTCCCTTTCTTTTAAGCTCCTCTTATGTTTCCGGTGATGTTGGTGTGTGGATTAGTGGATGTCATATTTTTGACCTGACCTCATGTTTTGTAAGGTCACCCAGTGTACATAAAGCTCTCTCAGTCGTTGTAATTCAGTTGCCTCTGAAGATGTCTTGAATAAAGATGAAAGCTAAGGTGCTCTATTGTTTACCCTTTTCCCTGTGTAATTTTATCAAGATTTATCTTATCCACGTTTCCATTGTGGATCTACATGATATATATAAGAACATAAGAATGGAGGAAACTGCAGCGGGTCTATTGACCCATACTGGGCAGTCCCGTTTACACCCAACCCCTATTGCTCATATAAGCATCCAACCTATGTTTTGAAGCTATCCAGAGTATTCGAGTTAATGGTGATATTTGGTAACTTGTTCCATTCATCCACTACTCTGTTTCCAAACCAGTGTTTACCTATTTCACGCCGAAATCTAAATTTGTCTAATTTAAAACCATTGTTACGAGTTCGCTCCTGGTTGGATAGTTTGAGTACCTTTGTTATGTCCCCTTTGTTTAACCCTGACTTCCATTTATACACCTCTATCATGTCGCCCCTCACTCTACGTCTCTCGAGGGAGTGCAAATTAAGATGCTTTAACCTATCTCTGAACTCAAGGTTCCTAATGCCCGGGATTAGTCTTGTCATTTTCCTTTGGATTCTTTCCAAGGATTCTATATCCATTCTGTAATACTGTGACCAGAACTGAACTGCGTAATCCAGGTGAGGTTTCACAAGCGCTTCATATAATTTTAAGACGACCTCGCTAGTCTTGTAACTAACACTCCTTTGTATGAACCCAAGTACTTTATTAGCCTTGTTACGAGCAAAAACACATTGTTTACTTGATTTAAGATTCCTACTTATCATTACTCCTAAATCTCTCTCACGGTCGGATTCCACAATGGTATAGTTGTTCATCTGGTAACTGGTTTCCCTGTTTACATCTCCTATACTGAGTACTTTACATTTGTCCACATTGAATTTCATCTGCCATTTTTCCCACCATTCGAAAATTTTTTTTAGATCTTCCTGTAGTTTTGCAGAGTCCTCGTCAGATTTAATTACACGTCCTATTTTAGTGTCATCAGCAAATTTACTTATGTTGCTGTCTATGCTGATATCTATGTCGTTTATGTATATAATAAATAATAATGGTCCAAGTACTGAGCCTTCGGGAACTCCACTAGTGACGTTGCTCCAATGCGAATTAGTGCCGTTTATGCTCACTCGCTGTTTCCTGTCCCGTAACCAAGCCCTAATCCATTTAAGGATATTACCTTTGATGCCATGCGCTTCCACCTTTCTAATTAGTCTTTTGTGGGGGACTCTGTCGAAGGCTTTGCTAAAGTCGAGATATACCACATCATAATTGTGCCCCTCGTCCATCGATTCGAAAAATGATGAAAAGAATGTTAATAGATTAGTTAGACATGAGCGCCTGCTTGTGAAGCCATGTTGGGAATCATTGATCAACTTGTGCTTCTCCAGGTGGTTTCGAATAGAGTTTGAAATGATTGATTCTAGTAATTTGCCTACTATTGATGTTAGACTGATTGGGCGGTAGTTAGAGGATAGTGATCTATCCCCCTTCTTGAAAATCAGTATTACATTCGCTATCCTCCAGGATTCTGGTACTACACCTGTTTTTAATGACATGTTAAACAACTTTGCTAAGGGCCTACTAAGCTCTTCCTTACATTCCTTTAATACTCTGGCAAATATCTCATCGGGACCAGGTGACTTATTAGGCTTCAGTTTGCCTATTTGCTTATTAACATCATTACTAGTCACTACTATCTCGCTTAATTTGTTTTCTTCACTATCTCTGAATAGAGTCGGAGCCTCGGGTATCATGTTTAAATTTTCGGGAGTGAAAACTGCTGAAAAATATTTATTCGGATTATTGCTCATTTCTCCATCTTTATCAGTTAGCTCGCCGGTATCTGACTGTATTGGTCCAATCTTATCTCGTGTTTTAGTTTGATACATTTGGTAGAATCCTTTGGGGTTTGTCTTCGCCTCCCTTGCTATCTTCAGTTCATTATTCCTCTTTGCTTTTCTTATCTCGGTCTTAACCCTACCGGCCAATACCTTATAATACTCCCGGAGGTAAATTTCGCCACGGTTTATCCTTCTACCTATAGCCTTCCTTTGGTCAATAATGTTCTTTAAATAATTAATTATCCATTTAGGGTCATTGTTGTCTGATCTGAGTTTTTTGTATGGTATGTTCTGCCTTTGTGTATTAAGTAACTCATTATTTAAATTGTCGTGAAACTCGACAATCTCAGATCTCGTTATCAGGTCGGTGTCATCTGTCAGGTTCATGCCCAAGCACGACACCCCCTCTCTCAGCTGCCTCTTTAAACGATCAAAGTTTGCCCTTCTGAAATCTGGGACTTTAATGGAACTTTCCTTAAGTCTGACCTGAAAATCTAACTGGAATCTAATTTCTTTGTAATCGCTGTTTGCAAGTTCGTTCCCTACCTCTACATTGCTAATGAGGTTTTCTCTGTTCGACAGAACTAAATCGAGTATATATATATATATATATATATATATATATATATATATATATATATATATATATATAATATTTCAATGAGTTAAATTATTTTTTAAACACTTGCAGCCTTCAGATGGGCGGGTGTGGTGAACTGACCCCCGGCCGTCAAGGTTTCTTTGTGAATCTTTCACAAACACCGAGAGCTGGGGTTCACGATTGATGGTCACTCATAATGGCTGTTTCTTCATCCGAGTGATTGTCGTTCCCTACATGACATTATCTCAAGGAAAGTAATTTGTACTCGTTAAAGAACGATTTTTCAACCTGTAACACCATAAGACCACAGTGACCAGGAATGAGAACTGCCATATGAGAGCCTGGACCTCTCGTTATGGACACACTTGGCATATAGTTAGTTATTGTTTCAATTTCCTCTTTATTTGCTGTTATGTATTATTAATATTTGGGATGTTTTCACTGGCCACAACCTGTATGTGTTCGATCTTTATGTCCGATTCACCTGTCACATAAAACGCTGGGTAGTGGATATTAGGCAGCTACCAAACAGGGAGGTACTGCCGCCAGGGAAGATATTGGAAGTATAATGTGTTGTCTAATGGTAGACCCTGCTGCCATATGGCATCACGAAAATTGCGACCAAGTCCCAGGTTGCTGATCTGACTTTCTGCCTCATTTACACACAATTGCAGGGTCTCAATTGTTTCTCTTACTTTTGACAACACAACATACATATATTGTTTCTCACTTGATTTTTTTTTCAATTTGTATTTCCTTATGGTTCTTTATTATTATTATTATTATTATTATTATTATTATTGTTATTGTTATTATTATTATTATTATTATTATTATTATTATTATTATTAATATTATTACATTTTCGCCCCCCTAGGCCCCGATGTGGTCAGTGACCTGTGCCTGGGTAGGCTAATCCCCGAAAAAAAAAGTCGAGTAATAACTTATTATGTTTACCTCTACTTCATTTTTCATTTTGTTTTCTATTTCATCTACGTATCTTTATTTAACTCCCCCCCCCCCCCCTTGTTTGTGGGTGATATCTCAAGAAACACTTAATGAAATGGTCCCGGACTACAAGGTATAACTTTCCCTGTTCCTGGAGTTGTAGGGTGACATGGCTCTCCTGCCGGTCCGTCTGGGTACTATTGTCCATGTCTTATTCAGTGTGGAGAGCCTGGGCTGAGTTTTTTCAATTTCTAGTTGTTTTGTAGACTACGGACAACATCACAATGTTCATATAGAGCAGTGGTCCCCACCCTCTATATGGCAGAACACACCTGTTGCTCTGCCACCCTCTGTGTGGCAGAGCACACACCTGCTACCCCGCCACCCTCTGTGTGGCAGACCCTCCTCCCCCCATCACCAGCATCGTGACCTGGTGAGCCGTCGCCGTGAAGACCTTGGCATCTCGGACATCTTCTCTCGCTTGTGTAAGACTTTCCACACTGCTGCTGGCGGTACGAGGTGTACGCAAGAGTCTTTGAAATGAGATTAGATGATGTCTTAAACCCTGAAGACTTATGCTGGTGATTTTGTTTTTGTAATTTTATTTTGTTTTCTCTAATAGGATGAAATGCTTTTAGATCCAGAGGAAGGGAGAGATTTTTGATTGAAGGGAGCAGGCCTTGTGTGCTGGGATATATTATTAAGTGAAGATAGACTTTTTTGAGTAGTAAGGGGAGATGTTCTTGTGTGAAGAGAAATATTCTTGAGTGAGGGGACGTGTTTATGTGTTGGGAGATGTTCTTATGTGAAGAGAGGTTTTGGTGGACTAGGGCGATGTTAATGAAGACGTGTTTCTATATACGTATAAGACTATCTTGGGGTGGTGGAGATGATTTAAAAGACACCACTGAGGGCGACGAGACCTTTCTGAGAGCTACGAGACATCCCTGAGAGCTACGAGACCTTTCTGAGAGCTACGAGACCTCTCTGAGAGCCACAAGACATCCCTGAGAGCCACAAGACATCCCTAAGAGTGATGATAACCTCCTTCCTCCCCGATGCCTGTATGATCTTCCGAGTGCTGCGAGACACCCCTGTCGTCTTGAAATGTCACGTAGGTACAAACTTGGTAGAGATCATCACTAGCTGTTGACCAACCTGTTACGAAGTTATCATCTGGACAAAGATTTCCATATGATTAGCGTTGCAGCCATCTTGACTGGCACAGATTATCCCAGGGGTCTTATTATAACCTCATCTGGATAAAAAATGGCGGAAAAGAGAAAAAATAAATACAAAACAAACAAGTCCTGACGACATAATACATCCCACAGTAAGGATGGGCCGCCTTATAAAACAAATGAATGAATGAATGAATAAGCGCCAGTAACCCTGAATCATTTATCATAACTGAACACTTTCGACACCTAAACGTATTCAGCTGTACCAAACTCACGTGTGACCTTGAGTTCGATTCTTTACTTCACGGTCACCTTGTAACGTGAGTGGCAGAGGTCAGGGAAAGTGTGCGAGAGTCTTCGCTGTCCACCGCTCATTCTTGAGAGGACGAGAGGCGGAACCTGACACCTTTTGTTTCCTTTTGGCGTCTGTCCTCTCCCGCCAGTATTGTCCAAGTTCTCTTGTTTACTTCATATTTCGCCAGGATTCAATTCTCTCTCAAAGGGTTTCAGTGTTCTTGGTATGTTGGTTCTCATCTTATGTCTGTTTTGTTTACGTGCAATGTTTGTCTGGTGAACAGGACTCAGTTTCATGACCCTTGGGTAGTAGCTTACAACTCTCTAACTACACACACACACACACGCAAGAAATGTCACGAAATTGAGGATTAAACTGATTTAAAAAAATGCACTGGATTTAACTTGGTAAACTCGAGCCCAGGGCCACGGGTGAGAAGGGTTGAGACGACCTCATTTTGAGAACGAGGGGAAAGTGGCAGTGAGAAAGAATAGGTAATGAATGGCCTTTGTACCAGGTGGAGGGAGGAAGAAGCATATAGAAGAATGGTGGTAAACAAGGGGATAAACGTAGCAAAAGCATTAGGTCTTCCACTGATAGAACTTGCTATGCACAATACACCAGAGACCAGGACGTACATCAACTCAATTTTGAGTGTGAAGCGGGTGGCTATGTTTACCTGTAATTAAGCCAATCAGGTAAATTAGGATAAGGGAGCAAGTTGCGCGCGCGTGTGTGTGTGTGTGTTAAGCAGCAAGTGTGTGGGTGATGATGGGGGATCTGCAGGTGTATGGGTGATGCAGGGGTGTTTACAGGTGTGTGGGTGATGGTGGGGGATCTGCAGGTGTGTGTTAATGAGTCAAGCTATATGTTTAGGTAAATACCTGACACACAATATGTCAAATCGGGGAGTGGCGCCTCAGTGCCTGTTTAGATGTACAGTACAGTTGTAGACAAAGAGAATTCGGCAGAGAGGCATGCAGGGAGGGAGGGAGGTGGTGTATGGGAGGGTAGGGGTAGGTGGAGACTTGGCATCGTCACATGTAGATTGAATTGAATTGAAACAGTTTGTTTAGCCATAAAAATTCTGCCATTTCTTTCCACACCACAAATTGATTTTTTAGATTAATTATGAGACAGGTGCATGAGCTTACACTCCCTCCGAGCCGAATTCTTTTTGTCCACAGCTGTACACCTTCACTGTATAAAAAATATAGTGGTTATTATACGACCCCATTGTCTGCTTCCAGGGGAAAAAACTATTACCATAAATATAGGTAAGCCCATATATGCATCTTCTGAAATAATGTTTCCTGTGACCTTTAATTTATATTTACTTCAATGTTAGGTGTACGACTTTAGTAATTTCATTGTGTGTGTAAGTGTGTGCGCGCACAGGGTGGTGTAACGCATCTAGCGTGGCAGCAGTATGTTAGCGTTAAGGTGCAAGCACTGCTTGTTTTCTCTCACTTTCAGCTACCGCTGCCGGCTTGCCCTCGTGGCGAACAGGGAAGCAACTTGCATAAGTCCTCCTCTGCCATTACACAGCCTCTTCACCATCAAGACTTCTGTTGTGCCTCTTCGTGGCAACACACGGTAACTGTGAGCCTCGTGGTACCAGGATAGGCCAGCAGGGGATCTCAGAGCAGCAGTGGGTCCCAGAGGGACTGCGCATAGGCCCACTAGCATGTGGACACGTCCTGGCGCCTACCAACCACTACCCCACTGCCTTGCGGATTAACCTTTGTAGGTATAAGGCTACAGGAGTAAACCCCGATGAAAAATCTGCAGTGGAGCCCCGCATCAGGCAGACATGCTTACAGAGCTTCAACAAGATCCCAACGGCGGTATAGGCAGAAGAGGTGACCAACATGGGAACCCAACGACTACACCGGCGGACGATGGCATTGCATGATGGACAGGCTACTAAGGTGAAAACCAACATACTTGGATATCGGCAGTTCATTACAACACCTGCACCACTGGATCAGGAAAAGGGAGAGCCAAAATGTGTGGTTGCAGCATGCGCTCCTGCCTCACCACATAAGTCAACTCACGCGCAGCCATCATCCAAAGTACTAGTAGTAAGCGTGTTTTGCGTTTGTTTGCTGTGTTAAAAGTGGTCGAGATGGTGGTACCCAGCTCTGTTCTGTGGTAAGAGTCTGTGTTCCTTTACGAGTATATAGTAAGGTGGATGACACACCAAAGTCGCCTTTTCTGTCAGTGTGTTGATCAAACCAGTGTGCCTGGATACCTATCCATTTGTCTTCGGTATATATCTGCCTATTAATAGTTCAGTCGCTATATCTATCATATACCACAGGGTAGTGTACTGTACTGGGCCCGTTGTTGTTTGTTTCCTAAAGGACATGGCAGAAGCTCCTCTATACAAATGTTTGCGGACGATGCCAAGTTATTCAGGAAAAATAAGAACCAGACAGGCTGTGAAGAGCTTCAGAAGAATCTCTGTGAGCTTCAAAAGTGGTCGAAGGAATGGTTGTTAGGATTCAATGTCACGCCTAGCGCCCGTTGGCACCAGCCATCACGTAACGTTGTCCTACAGATTTAACTGTTACTTGGTTCACGACAAAACCAGACCTAGGTACAAATATTACAATATAAATTACGACGGGTATAAGAACGCAAACATTACTCTGAATATCATAGCCAGTGAAGTGAACCATTTGATCGATAAATACAGGCATATACCCAAGACCAAACCCAGTGCCTCCAGGAATACAAGCTCGTTACACATGAACCATGCAGCGGTCAACAAAGTTAAGAAGAAAACCCAGAAACTCAAGACGTGGGTTAGGACAAACGATGAGCAGGACAGGAGGATGTATGCCAGATTCAGGAACCAAGCAAAGTCAGAGTGGAGAAGAGCTGAAAAGGAGTTCCAGAGGCTGATTGCAAGCGAGGTCAAGTCAAACCCAAAGGCGATTTACCGTTACACAAGGTCGAAATTAAAAACGCGAGTAGGAGTATAGGACCTGAGGCTTGAAGATAGTAGTTGCGCAGATTCTGACCAAGACAAAGTGGAGGCGTTGAACATTTTCTTTTCCGCGGTGTTCACAAGGGAGGATGCAAACAATCTTTCTGCGTTTGAGGACAGACGGTTCGACACAGCGTTGACCCACATTGTGTTCTCAGAAGAGGTTACAAGAAATAAATTTTAAGGCCAAAGGTTCATAAGAGTCTCGGTCCTGACATGGACCGTGCATCCCAGAATGTTAAGAGAGTTGTGCAACGAGTTTGCGGAGCCCAGGAAAATCCTGTTTTGTAAATGCTTGGATGAGCAAAACGTACCCAGTGATTGGAAAATGGCTTATGTGAGTCCTATATTCAAGAAGTTGCGATCATCGCTCCACGAATAATTATAGACCAATGAGTCTGACCAGTATAGTATGTAAAGTACTTGACAGCATTATAAGAGATGCCATGATGGAACATCTACTACGAAACAACCTTGTAAATATTGAGAACACGGTATTATGCCGGGCGCTCCTGCTTAACACAATTACTCAATTGGTACTGAATGTTTGGACTCGAATTCTGGAACAGGGTGGCAATATCGACAATATATACCTACAATTTGCCAAGGCTTTCAACAGCGTACCCCATGAAAGGTTATAAATTAAACTGGAAGGGTACTGGATTCGGGAAAGTGTCCCAGCGTGGATCAGAGACTTTCTCTGTGATCACAAGCAGTGTGCGGTGATTAATGGCACGAAATCGTCATATGTACCCGTGACAAGCGGGGTACCACAGGGCAGTGTATTGGGCCCACTGTTGTTTGTTTGCTTCATATGACATGCCAGAAGCTGCACACACCCCCATACAAATGTTTGCGGACGATGCCAAGTTATTTAGGAAAAAACTACAGAAAGATTTTTGTGAGCTAAGAATGGTCGAAGAAATGGCTGCAAAGATTCAATGTCATGATTTGTAAGAGGATACACTTGGGGCGTACCAACGGTAAGAGGCGTAGCATACAGTATATCCCAACGGGACGAAGAAACTACATCAATTGAAACAATGCGAAAAGGACCCAAGTGTGTATGTTGACAATGAACTGAAGTTCTAAGACCATTGTGAGAAGGTGAACCAAGCAGCTAAATTATTAGATCTTATAAGAAAATGCTTTCCCGCCTGGATTGCTGTCATCCCGTCTGGTCCCCGAGATATGCTAGGGGCTGTCAATTAATTGAAAATGTCCAAAGGGGGGCCTCAGCTACCCAAAGAGATTAGAGCGCCTGCAATTGCCTAGCTTATACTGCAGATGGGCAAGGGGGGGGGGGGACCAAATTGAGGTGTATAAACATCTCAGAGTCGAGTGTTCTTACCTGGAGCTGGCGGACGCTCGCTCCACAAGGGGACACAGCTCAAGATTGAAGAAGTCGCAAGTCCAGAAAACTGTGAGGGCTATCAATTTTTCGGAGTGTGGGTTGTACTCGTGGAACAACCTGCCAGAGAGTGTTGTGACGGCACTGAGTGTGAGCTGTTTCAAGACCAGACTTGATCAGCACTGGAATAAGTTTAGATACATTCAAGGGCCAGTGTATGCCCAGTAATTGCCAACATACAGTGAATAACAGAGGCGTGACCGATCGCCCAAGCGGCTGAGGAGCCGATCTGTGGTGAAGAGGATAAAAGTAAGAGGATGCACCTAGGTAGTACCAACAGTTAAGGAGGCGTATGACATGTACCAACGGGATGAAGAAACAGCATTAACAGAGACCGAATATAAAGAGGACCTGGGTCTGTATGTGTATCTTAATGTTGGTACAATCTAGGTGCATTGCATCCTCTTGCATTTCGTGACGTTGAATTTTAAATCTACCAGCTTAAACTGGCTGTGGAATCCCGAACGGCACTGGATTTCAAAATGACCCTAGATAAAACTATCAAGAATAATGGAGGGATCCTACACAGGCCACTGACCACTTTCCCTTCAGCATGGGTGGGTGACCATTAATGGTATTTAAAAAATTCAGCTGACAAACAAATGTTCATGTTAAAATGTATTACTGCGCTTCAGCAATCTAAGGGGATCTTTAGTCGTCTTACGAATTTAATAATTAAACTATTTATTGACACTACAAAATAATATAAGAAATACATATCTTTATTTTGATAAATGATAAATTTAATGGTATAATATAAGGACAGTAAGAATGACGTCACTATATTGATGACGTCACTTTGGTGTAGAGTGGCAGCAACAACTCATAGCACGCCGTCTCGTTGTTGATGTATATTGTACTGTATTACTGTTGTATACTGTTAAATATACACCTTAATTACGAGCCATCATCAACATGTCAGCTCAACAAACTTTAATTGAAATGGGCTTCTCGGAGAACAGTGTGTGAGTGTAATAATTGACACAAGTGTTATTGAGGCTTAATGATTTAGCATATAGTGTTCTGTCCCCTATGTAGGCAGTGTAGGTACTATGTACATTGACAACTCGGGTGTACAGTTTATTTATTTATTTGTAAAGTCAATAGTACAGTCGTTAATAACAAGGCGATTCAACCAAACACAAGAAAGCCATTATGAGCTTATGTATCTTATATGTTTCCCTCGGTACATGCACCCGATCTATTAACTCAGATTAAAGTAAGTTTTCCAATTTTTTGTGACTTTCTGACACCAAATACTAGTCGAGAAGTGATTGGCAGTTCGATTTATTCATCTAGGACCATTATTTGACTTCATTCCGGCTATATTTGGCTACATTTGGGTAATTAGTCGGACCCTATATAAGTAATACTCCGGAACAATATTGCAGGCTAACCAAGAACTGACGGAATTTTTCAGTAGCAAATATAATGGTTTCTTTCTTCATGGAAATTCCATAAAATAAAGAGCATTTGCAGTTAATATATTGTAGTGATCAAGCACAGACCTCTACCGTATAGATATGTATAGGGAGATAGAAAATAAAAATGTACTGTACTGTTCCCAAAAGCGTTTTCATTGGAAATTTATATTTTTCGATATTTTCTTACTTGTCGATTTCAAGTTTCGTTCTTTAGGTTCCTTTGTTTTTCTTTTGTCTTGTTGGGTTAGGTTAGACATGTACAGTGCAGTTTACTCACTTTTGTGAGTTGTTAGGTTAAGTTGTTGATAATCTTTTTATCTGGTGAAAATTTCTTTCTTTCACCATTTTGGGATGTTTTTCATAAACTGAAGAACTTCTATTGAAAAATACTTATCTCAGCTCCTTAACCCAGGCAACTGTACTTAGATATTATGGTTTTTAATATTTTTCTGTGATAAATTAGGTTTCATTAGGTCTGATTTCGGCAGGGTTTTTTTTTTTGCGTGTTTTTACCCCACAGTTTCCCTCTACTTCAAACCCCTGCCACATGTTGTGTGATCAAAATCGCTTATTTTTAAATAAAGATGTAAAAAAAATCCATTGAAACACTATAAAGTACTGTACTGTACAGTATTCTCATATTTCTTTTTGTGCTATCTCCTTCTGCAACTATACAAAGCAATATAGAGTTCTGTGCTTAGGCACAACCGAATATATGACGGATTTTTAATTTTCTTAACATGATGAGTGTGATTTTTTCATCTTGAACACAAATATTATTAATCTAGTGTAATTTTTTGTAAATCACCCACCACCTTTTTATGATTTTTTTCTCTTCTCATTTAATAGATCTATTCGAAAAACGAAAGAATATACTTGAATTTAGCGGGGCATTCCAAAAATAAACGAGATATTCGCAAGTCACTTGATCAATGGCGGGTGTATGTGCTGGTTGCAGTGAAGGTCATTGATTAGGTTATGGTAAATTTTCAGTATTACATTGGCAGTGACTTCATCCCCCTGGCTAAGGAACACAGCATCATTGGGGGATCCGGGGGGGCGAAGCCCCCTTCAAAGTAGGACTCGACCTGTTAGGTCAGGTTAGGACGTGGCCTGTTAGGATAGATCAGGTAAGGCTAGGATATTACATGGACCTAGTTAAGTCTGAACCTTTTTTCCATGAAAAAATAATTTTGTTGCTAGTTTTCTTGGTGCTTTAGATTATTGTATTCTGACATTTATTTGGGGGTGAAAATCGCTCGTCCCCCCCCCCCCCTCCCTCACCCAACTGCCACCCAAAACCCCGCATTCCAAAAGTGGCCCTCTTCATTGTTGGGGTGGAAGGGAGGTGGGAATAACTAAAAAAAAAAAGAAAAGTGATTTGCCCCAAAGATAAATGTCAGAATCATCTAAAACAGCAAGAAAACTAGCAAAAATAAAAAAATTCATGTGAAAAAAGGTGATAGGTGGTCAACAAAAAATTAATGTACGTACTTTGTTTTGTCCTCTTTGCCCCACACTAGAAGCACCATTGCCTCGCTGCAGTGCTTCCAGCATCTTGATTTTTTGCTCCAGTGTAATTGCTTGCCTTGATTTCTTGGTCTTTGGGGTAGTTAATAATGTATTAGCTGGCCTCTTGGATATAGTGGCATTGGTTGATGCTTGTGGTAGAAGGGGATAGTATTACACAATATGTCTGTTCACTAGAGCGTCAGCACGAAAACTGAGGATGCGTGAGGGTGTGAGAGGGTGGCGAGCATCTGTGTAGCATGCCCAGAGACGCATCTGGCGGGAAATATTAGGCCCAAAATTTAAAATTGTGTGTATTTCCATATGATGCGCCAGATAGACTCACGTAAAATAGGAAAGATTTGCTCTAAATTAATACATTGTCCTTAATTGTGGGTGTCGCTTTAAATAAATAATTTTAAATTGAATCGCATTAAATCGACGTTCTACTGGTATCCGTGTGTATCACCAGCTAATATTATCATGAAAATTGCTTTGGTACAGTAATATCCTGTTATACCCCACTGCAAGTTAGAAAATACCAATAGTAATGATTGTTCCACCTTTATTTATTGTTTTATTTATTATTATTTTTTATTCAGTGAAGTCTTATTTTTACCTTTCTTGTATCACCTACTGTATCTTTGACTAGGAACCTCATCACTGTATCCTGTAGCTTGTGAGGGTCCATAGTGTTTAGTAACACCTTGCAGCATACTTCCTACTTGAGATGATCTTTTCACTTCCAGAAAGAAGGCACTGTCTGCCACTGGTGGAGGAGGCATAGAACAAGCAATGGAATGGCTCTTGGCACATGCTGATGACCCAGGAATCAATGACCCACCTGCAGAGGAGGCACCTGCTCCTACTAGTGAGTGAATTAGATTTTTTTTTTTTTTACCCATATTTATGTAGAGGCTCCACAGTACTTGCAACATGCTGATGTATACATTAGTACACTGTATCAGATTTTCCTCTCATATGTACTTCATTATCAGAAAATCTTTGACCAAACACCCTTCTCCTTAGAAAGTATGTAATTTGGTTATCTACTGAACCTGTCACCTTTCATTTTATAATTCTGCCTCTTGTAAGTCCAATATACATTGGAAATTTTCTTGAGGTAACATTCTCAAATTTTTGTAATGTCCTTTTTATTTTGTTATTCATCCTTTATTATTCCATTTACTGTATTGAAAACCAAAACATATCCTCTGGTTTATTTCATTAAAAAAAACATCCAGGTTTCTACTTATTTTTATCGCTCCCCTAATGTTCAAGTTTACTGTTAACTTGTCTTAATTCTTTATTGTACTGTACAAACTCATCTGAACTCAATGTTTTAACATTCATAACTTTTCTTTTCCATGACAATATTGAACTACCAGTACCTACCATGTACACATTCTGGTACAGTTTCCTTCTTTAACAAGCTGTAATACACTCTTCATCATCCCTATTGAAACTTTAGAAATCATTCAATTATCTTTTATCTATCTCACACCTTGTTAGTACAGTACATGTATTACCCATCTTGATTTTCTCTCCTCTGTTAACATACACTAAAGTATTTCTTAATCCATAAATGCCACAAGTAAAATCTTGCCCATTTCTTAAGGGTGAACAGAAATAAAGTCACAGGAAAGAAAAATTCACTATTTTGTCTAGAAAAATAAGTCACTGGAAAAAAGTATAATTATTTCTTGTGACTTTTTCTCTTAGGTTAGGTTGACTTTGAAGGTGATGCTCCTCTGCTTATGAACGTGTTATGCCCCTGAGGCCGGTTCATAAGTCCAGCTTCACTTTTGTATATACTGAACATATTTTAAATGCCATGGGTTAAAAACCTATGGTTAACCAATTAAATACTTAAAAAGGAAAATACTTAACTCTTAACTCACTTAAAATCTAAAATGAAACAAGAATGTTAACCATAAATTCCACTCATGATCAAATAAAGATGTGACCCAGATGGATTTGTGAAATAAAGAATGTAATAAAATTACTCTGCTTAGAATAAATCATTTATGTGGGGGGTAGTCAAACATATAGTAATTATCTTAAACTATAATTAATATTTACAAATAAAGATCAACACACAAGTAAGAAGTTACATAAAAAATAAATCACTGTTTAAAAGAAAAAATTAATAAGAACACTATGATGACCTTCAATAAAAGGCCGTAAAAGATCACTGGCCAGGAAGTGTCGTGTCCTAGTAAAAATAATCACTGGGAAAGTACACAAAGTAGGACACATAATTGTTACACTAAGCCTGTATCTAAGGCTGATATGTCCTTACAATTAAGAGAATAAGTACTGTACACATAAGAGGACTTGGCATAAGTTAGCTGCCTTTGGTGAGACTTGAGGTTGCACTGTAGAGGAGGAACTGCCACAGGTTGACACGTTGAAGAGAGAAGAACCAAGGGAATCTGCAGAATTCTCAGCTCCCAAGTTGTACTATGGCTTTTATAACCTTGTATTGGGTGGAGCTTGTGGAGGTGGGACTTAACATACCAAACAGTGATTGGCTTCCATGGAGCATCAGCTAAGATATCTGGAAACAAGTTGAAGTGAAGGGAAGACAATGAGAGGAACTGGTTGGTTCTTCTGTTCTGCCATTGGCTTCTAGATATTTCCATACTAGCAGACAGCGAGCAAGAGGTTGCGTTACATGGAGAAAAGGAAAAAAAATCAAGGATGCACAGTACAGCCTTAAAACCTTGCATACTCTTCTGTTCTTTGGCAATGTATGTTATATCTGGGGGGGTTCTATGATCATGGCGAGAGAAAGGTTTGACAATAAATAACAATAATTGACCCTCTCGGGTAGATGGATCTGCTGCGCGAGGACGATGAGCCAGTATACTGAATGTAGTGGCTGCACTTTACATGTTCATGCATTACATCATATACTTTACTTCTCATTGGCTGAGTATTTCTTGTTTTGCATTCCATTCTTCAATTCTTTAGTATTTCATTGACCAAAGATCAATGACGTCATATAACGCTACTGTTAGAAGTATTATAATATGTCCCTCCACCCTATCCACCTAGTCCACCCTCTCCTACTGCCACGGGCAGGGAAGGGGCTAACGTCTGTATTATTAAACAACATCTTCCCTTGAAGAGGGTCGTCGTGTTTCAACCCGAGTTTTAAACTAAATTGAGACCTGGGGGACACCGCAGTACAGTACTTAACGGGGTGGTGTGGCCGTAAAATTAACTAATTCCAATATTATAAATTCATTTTATTGGAATTAGTTAATTTTACAGCCACACCACCCCGTTAAGTTCTGTACTGTGGTGTCCCCCAAGACTCATTTAGTTTAAAACTCAGGTTGAAACACGACGACCCTCTTCAAGGGAAGATGTTTATTAATACGGGTGTAAGAAGTTTTCAATACGTATAACTAAGTTTATATAATCATTTTACACTTTCTGATAATCACAATTTATTCTATAGCCCATGCCATATTTCATACAGTACAGTATTTGTATAGGCAACTCAGTAGGGCGTGTTTGTGTCCCCCAGGAGGTCAGCGCTGTAGGGCATGTGTGTATGTACCCCAGGAGGTCAGAGCTGTAGGACATGTTTGTGTGTCCCCCAGGAGGTCAGGGTTGCAGGGCATGTGTTTCCCCCAGAAGGTCAGGACTGTAGGGCATGTCTGTTTCCCCCAGGAGGTCAGGGTTGTAGGTCATGTGTGTGTACCCCAGGAGGTCAGGGCTGTAGGGCATGTGTGTCCCCCAGAAGGTCAGGACTGTAGGGCATGTGTGTTTTCCCCAGGAAGTCAGGGCTGTAAGGTATGTGTGTCCTCCCCAGGAGGTCAGGGCTGTAAGGCATGCATGTGTGTCCCCCAGGAGGTCAGGGTTGTAGGGCATGTGTGTGTCCCCCTGGAGGTTCAGGGTTGTAGGGCATGTGTGTGTCCCCCTGGAGGTTCAGGGTTGTAGGGCATATGTGTGGTTGTACGCTAGGAGGTCAGGGTTGTAGGTCATGTGTGTATGTCCCCTTGTAGGTCAGGGTTGTAGGGCATGTTTGTGTGCCCCCCAGGAGGAGGACCTGATGATGTATAGGAACATAAAACTCTCCAGTAGTACTGTAGGTATAGATGCATGTTCAAGCAAAAAAGGTTGCAGCTGGAAGAAAATAAAGAGAAAATTTTTGTTAAAGCAACAGTTAGGATCAAAGAAAATAGTGTGAGGAAATGGCTCAAAAATCAAGGAAGAGCAGAGAGGCCTTCCAGCAATAAAAACAGAACCATTTACTCTCCCTGAAAAATTTAGCTGATGCAATTAAAACTAAGAATAAAACCAAACCAAAGGAGTGAATATTACATGGGAGAGAACACTAAATGTTTTGTTTGCATACAGCTCCTCCCCGACTTAGGACGGGGTTAGGGACCCAAATCCAGGTCGTAAGTCAAAATGGTCGTAAGTCGGAAATGCTTAAACAATACATAGAAAATCTAAAATAGTTGTCTCTTTTTCTTCTCAGCACCACAAAACACTCACTTTTAAGCTTGCCAGCCATTTTAAAGTGAATTACAAATGAACATTTTGTCTGTGTACTGACTTTGGGACTCGAAAATACGTAATTTGACCAAATTTTGGTACGACTGAGGCAGGTCGTAAATGCGAGTGGTTGTAAATCGAGTAGGTCGTAAGTCGGGGAGGAGTTGTACAGTATATCATGGAACATGCTTATTTTTCTTATTTTAGTACTACATATAAGGCACTCTTGCTTTACAAGGGGTTAAGGCGCCATCCCGGGCAAAGTGCATTTTCTTATGTTGGCATTGGATGTAACCCCCAAGGTAGATTAGAAATATGGTTGAAGGTCCTTAATAAATATGGTGTCATTTTGCCTAAGGACAGGAGCTACGTATCTGGCTGTGTGCTCAGTAAGTAAAGGTGGTCACATCCCATTCAGAGTGAGAGGAGCGGGAGCCAATGGCAGCGTGCGTCCCGTGGACCATATCCCCTGAGTCAGCCAATCACAATGGATTTCCCTTGCTACGTCACAGGTCCTCGGCTAATCCGCGCGCCCAGATGCTGTCTCCCTGTTAGTCTTGCTGCTCTGCATAACATAAGGCGGTTCAGTATTTCTACTGCTATTTTGGATAACTTTTCTGCGTAACATTGACGTTATTCGTGCTTTTAGAGCAAGATTCAAGTGTGGCCAGGCCTTCTGGCATGGGTTCAGGAGCCCTAAATCCTGAGCGTGTGTCTAGTGACGACAGTTCTCATGTGGACACCCCAGCCATGCTTGGTGATAGTGATTTTGGTGGTGAATTTAGTGGTGATTATGATGAAGCACGTGCTACTGGCGATGGTGATGAACATTAAAGTTATATGCACTCCTCAGGATTTATGCAACTTCAACTTACTACGATCGTCAGGGATAATAAAACGAAGGAACTAAACAAAGTAAGATTGTAATACTATTATCATAATACTGTTTTTACCAAAGGTTATGCAAACTTTTTCTGCCTTTGTATTCATATGTTAATTACTTTGGGGGGGGAGGTAGTGGTGTTTCCTTATTATTACACACTATTATACTTCACAATATTATAAATCTTTGGCTAATAATAGGGACGGAAAGATAAATACTGATAGGCACATGAGTTTTTTATTATTATTTAATTTTTTGGCGGGGGGTTTATGGGGGGGTGGGTGTAAGACGAGTGTTGTTTTTGGTGATCGTTAACTTGTTTTACAGTATTAGCCAACAGTAATAAGACAATTTTTGCAGAAAAATGCGATTATTGTTGGTTTGAAGATCAAACAACCATACATGACGGGTAGTTATTCTCATTCAACTTGCGATAAATTAATAACTATTCACAGTTCTGACTTCTAGTTTTCACTGTTCTCTAGGAGAGGGCTTGAGCTGCACAATAAAAAAAAGAACTCTCTAGCTGAAAAAACAACAAAGTTATGGCTGTTTGAACTTCGGAAAACTTTAAATTCGTTTTTCTCCGCTTATTAAATTTGGCGCTTCACCCCATTGTAATGCAGAGTGCCTCATGTTCTATTGAAACCCCAGTTGCTGGTGCATTTGAGATAAATCTCTTTGGTACGCATTAAATTTTTAATTCTCATAGACTACAGTGCAAAAAAAAGCTTTACTTTTAGTTTCTTCTTCTCTCAGTAATGGTGCACAATTAAAAATATTAAACAAATTCAAGCTTAGTAACAACTAAAATTTTTAAAGGAATTATTAAGACTATAAGCATGAAGAATATTGATGCAATAAACATACATGTTTGATTTTGGGTACTGTGTATTTTAGCTATTAGGCACTCACAAAATGAATGACAATGTGAGAAATTAAGTTAAATAAGGTAAAAACATCCCGAGTAGGTATTTCCGCGGACCCCCATCTCGAAAAAAAATTTCTTAACTCATGTTGACATTGTTCACTTCTGCTGTTTAACACAAATACTTGACCCACTGGAAATAAACATTTGATGGTCTTTTTGGCTATCGGTGGTCGAATTGCCTTGTAGTTACCATTGTTTGTATTCCTGTACTGTCTAGATATTGTACAATGTGTATGTACAGTTGCTCATAGGTACAGTGACCCACCCCTCAGTGGCCTTTCCAAACATAGGGCACCATCAGAATCATAGATGAACCTTTTTTACAGATACAGTACTGTACAGTCATGCACCGGTTAACGTCCTAGATACGTTCTTGGAAACGTGACGTTAACCGAAATGGACGTTGTCCGATCATCACATAAACTTTGTATTTATACTTACGTGTATGTGGAATACTATATACGTACATATACACTTTTACTCTTAAATCACTACTGTAATGTGATACAGGTGATTAATTTTTATCTCTTGTACAAAATACATGACGTTTATAATAGAATTATTCACTGTTGTACAAGGATTCCAGCAACGCTGGGCAGTTGGGGAAGAGGGAAGAAGGGAGGGACCGAGCGAGGGGGCGTGGGGGGAGGGGAGGTACTACGTTTGACAGTTGGCACCGGCCCAAGGTCTAACGCGTGTACCTGTATATTTATCAGCTCTTAAGTGACTAAGCTTCTCTCTTATAAAAAGCCAGTGACATGACCTGGGTGAATATAATTAACATTGTTGGGATTCTTGTAAGATACTGATTAATTTGAATATAAACGTGCTATAATTTGCACTAGACATAACAATTTTAGTATTGTAATCAAATTAGTACATGTGCACTCCAGCTTTGCACTAAGGTCATTTATTTCTTTTACGTTTCTTTTAGCATGGTGTGTGCATGTAAATGGATGAAAATAAATGAAGAAATTTAATGTAAATCTACCCAAAAATGCAGTTTAAAAAATTTATATTATAAATGTACTACAGTACTGTACACTATTGTACAACAATTTTTATCTCTTGAGCAAAATATATGACGTTTATATTCAAATTATTGGCTGTCTTGCAAGGATTCCAGCAATGCAAATTATAATCTCCTAACTTTAGACTGAGATATTATATAAGATATTATATAAGATAAAAACTGTAAGCCTAAAACCCTGGCTGGGGGAGAGGTACGGAGCCAGCCAGCCAGCAAGGGGTGGGGGGAGGGTGGGGGTTGAGGTGATATGTTTGACACTTTGAGCCGAAGGTCTCTTGCGTGTTTATTTGACAGTCCTACTATGCTTCTCTCATTTTAAAATGCCAGCGAAATGACCTAGGAGAATATAATTAACATTGATGGGATTCTTGTAAGATACTGATTTATTTGAATTTAAACATGTAGTAATTCGCACTAGACGTAACAATTTTAGTACCGTAATCAAATTAGTACATGTGCACTCCAGCTTTGCACTAAGGTAATTTATTTCTTTTACGTTTCTTTTAGCATGGTGTGTGCATGTAAATGGATGAAAATAAATGAAGAAATTTATGTAAATCTACCCAAAAATACAGTTGAAAAAAAATTATATTATAAATGTACTACATTGTTTATATCTTGAGCAAAATATATGACGCTTATGTTTAAATTAATCTCTGTCTTGCAAGGATTTCAGTAATCCAAATTATATTATCCTAACTTTAGTCTGAGATATTATATAAAATAAACATAGAGAAATCACCAATCTTCTGTCTGGGAACACAAGGAGGGAAGTAGCCAGGAGCGTGTGGGAAGAGGGGAGGGGGTGAGGTGACAAAATGTCTGGTGTTTGTTTGTTTATTTATTTGAGATAAGATTTGACAGTTGGCGCTGAAGGCCTGCGTGTTTATTTATCATTACTTAAGAGTGACTAAGCTCTTCTCAAAATTTGCCACCCAAATGACCTGGGTAAATATAACTTACATTGGAGGGATTCTTGTAAGATAGTAATTTATTTGAATACCTTTATAAACAAGCTATATTTGCAATAGACATAACAATTTTAGTACCGTAATCATTTAGTACATGTACAATACAGGTTTGCACTTAGGTCCATTGTTACTGTACAATATTTACTAAATTCACTGGATAACGTACGCCTGGCAGCACAATCTATAAGAATACACGATGCATACGTGACGTAAACGTGACTGTGCCCACTCTAGGACCATTTAGGTTTGCTATGTCCCATTATTTGTTTGTTTTTTTTTGTTTTTGTTTTTTTTCAATTTAAATTTTAATTGTTTATTCCTTGATAGAGGAAGCGGGATCCTAGTGCTGTCACTTGGTACCCCTGTACCATAACACCAGAAGCAACTGGCCAGTGTCACAAGTATATACAGTACAGTACAATCATCCCTTGGTTATTGCGCCTAATTGGGACCCCGCCGAGTGCGTGATAACGAAAAGCGCAATAACGAAAGTACAGAACCTATGGGATTTATTCTAATTGGTTCCAGACACCCAAGACCCAACCCCAAGTTTCCCATTTTACGACCATTTAGACCCACTAAATATATACAGTATATAATGTTATGGTAAATATCATAAACACACATAGGCATGGCTAGGTTAATTACAAAGTGATGAAAAGGGTACCTCAATGCTGTAGTCCACAAAGCATTTAGCTATGTTTTTTTTATTTGGTCCCCCATCATACATGTTTGTTTTCTCTCACATCAGGATGCCTGAGTCCTCCGTTTTCTCTCTTAATTTTAGAGTGCACCAGAGACTTCGCTATTCCTTAGTAATGACACAGAATTTGAAATTGCAACCCCAATTGCAACTGGGGTTGCAATTGTTGAGGCAACTAGATACGTCTGATTACAGCAAATGTTTTATTGTCAATTTGTAGGTGAAAGATTTTATCCTCAATAGATGTAGGTTAACATTACACTTGGAGACAAATGCTTAAAAAAAGCCTAAGGAAGGAAGCATATTCCTTTAACACATAATTATCTGACCAGTATGGGGAGGATCATCGTGTCTCCATCAGGGGGCCATGGAGTGGTGGTCCAGCAGGCGTCACGGAAGTTTTTTTTGGGGGGGGGGGGGGCTCGGACGTATATGCGATAGGACGTTGTTCGGTCGGACGTTAACCGGCGCATGACTGTATTACTGTATATCTATCATATCACTTGGTACAAATCTTGAGTACAAATATTACCAACAAAATGCATTGTTGGCTTTACATTCGGAAAGGTCACTGAGGGATGAAACACTACAGTATATGTACAGTACCCGTGGGCAACTGTATATTGGTTGTACTGTGTATGGTACTACTTGTTGTGTATGTATATTGTATATCTGTATTGTATATGTACATATACCTGTACCTGCACTGTATACTGTATGAACATGCGCTCCAAAAAGTATCTTTACAGAGGGAATGAATTTCAAAAGGAACGCTGCGGCTCTTGTTCTCTCGGTGGGGTTGTCAAAATCTATCGTACGTTGTGTTATATTGTCTCGCATAAAATCATAAAGATACTTTTTGCAGTGTGTGTACGTTGTACTGTATACCTGCACTGTCTTTTTACATGCTGAACCATTTGTAAACTTGTAGGATGATTTTATTGAATAAATATCTATCTATCACTCGTTTATCATTGTCTCACCCAGAAACAGAGGAAGAGAAGATGGATACTACTACAACAGAGGGGAAGGAAGCAGGTGCAGGGGAAGAAGGAACAGCAGAAGAGGAGGGAGCCAAGTCCATTAAATGTGATGAGTAAGTGACATTTGTTTTTCCTTATTAATAAGACACCATACTGATGACTTTTTAACTGCAGTGCAGTACTGTACAGTATACAGTGATTCCCCGTTAGCCGGAACATTAATGCAGAGCACTTCCGGGAATGCAAAATTGCCGGGTAACGAGACAGCTTTCTCAAACCCGGAAAAATTCCTTATCCCCGGGTCTTTTTCCGGCGACTGGGAAAAGTGTCCGAGTGTCTAAACTAGACATCTTGCACAGACGGACACTAGCCCACTTCCCCAGAACATTTCTGGGTGTTGGAGATATTTTCTTTGAGTCTAAACTACTGGAATCCATAATTACAGCTCAAATTAAGTTAGAAACTTCATTTATTTACTATAATAATCCTGAATAGTTTATTTAAAAGTTTGGTTTAATAGATATATTTAAAAATTAAAAATCTATAGGATATGGGTGTGAATGAAGCTGTGTGTTACAGCAAAGACTGTTATTTTCCACTCCCATGGAGCTGTGGGGGATTAGTGGGTCTTGTTTAACTGACCTGACCTGATGCAATGTCAGGTGGAGGTAGGGTGGGGGATTAGTGGTCTCATATTACTGACCTTCTGATGGAATGTCAGGTAACCCTTTTTTGGGTGGAGGATTAGTGGGTCTCATGACCTGAAGATGCCTGGAATAAACAGGAAACCTAAAGTATTTTTAGAGGTACTGTGATAAGTACAGTATAATGGAGTGGAAATAAATGTTGCCAAGTGCTCCTCAACAGCTGATATTTAACTCGCTATCATGCAGTCACACAAACGCAAATGTGTCGTACAATAAAACCCTCACTCCTCATGCTTGCTGTCTTAATTCCCATGTAGTGTTGGAATGTGTGTGTAGGGGAGGGGGGTGATGCTTGGGTGTGTGTGTGTGTGTGTGTGTGTGTTGGGGTGTGTATGAAGTTGGGGTGTATGGTGTGTGTGGGTGGTGGTAATGTGGGTGATGTGGGGTGAGGGTGGTGTACTGTTGGGGGTATGTATGGGTGGTGTTGGAGGGTGTGTGTGGGTGGTGTTGGAGGGTGTGTGTGGGTGGTGTTGGAGGGTGTGTGTGGGTGGTTGTTGGAGGGTGTGTTTGTGTGTGATGTAGGGGGTGTATGTGTGTGATGTGTGGGTGGCGTTGGTGTGTGTAGCACAGTGTGGGTATTGTGAGCCGAGTGTTCTTGACGGAAGCGAACCTTTTTGGGGGTAGGGTTATATGGTCAATTCCCTCCCCTTCCTCACTCAAGCATGGCTAATAAGTTATCCTTAAACAAAATATTTCTATATGATATAGTGATGGGAATTCCATTCTTAGTAAAAAAAAAAAAAAAAGAATTGTTGATACCGGAGTCAGTAAAATCAGTTCTAATTTTGTTAGACACCATTTGTTTGTTTTGTTTTTTTCAAAACTAATTGTGAATACTTTATCTGAAAGTTTGGTTAAATAAATATATTTAAAAAACAAAAGCTCTATATGATACAGACGTGAATATAGCTGTGTTACGATTATCCTCTTTGCCACTGACCAGCACGTTAGCCGCTTGGGTGATTGGTCACATCTCTGTTATGCACTGTTGGCAAGTACTGGGCATGCATTGGCTCCTGGATGTATCTGAACCTGCTCCAGTGCTGGTCAAGTCTGGTCTTGAAAGAGCTCACACTCAGGCAGGTTGTTCTGCGAGTTCACAACACTACTCTGAAAAAGTTTGTCCTCACAGTTTTCTGGACTTGTAACTTCTTCAACCACTTAACAATAATGTTCATACTGTAAACATAATAATGTATACTTCTGTATATATTGTACTAGCCAGTAGATCCTGTCATCTTTAGCCTAGAATAGGCAGACACTTCACTCAATAGACTGTAATACATAACTAATCACGTCTTTACACTTATTATGAAGATTGGGTGGGGTATAAGTGAATCTTTTGACCTGAAGATGTGTTGAATGAAATTTTTTTATGGATGAGGTACAGTATATACATAGTACTGTACTGTATTGTATATGAAGGGTATAGGTATTGATAAGCACAAATTATTATAGTAATGTATCTTTACTAATTAATTAAAAACAAATAAACAATATTGTATTGTGAATGAGTCCGTACAGTAGACAAACAGTGAGGCTACCCTTTGGGGGAAGGGGTTGGCACAGTCACATTTCCCCTCCAATGGACCCTTTTCCCTCTTCCTCCCTAGCTCACAGATACAACTTTGCTCATTTATACTTCTCACAATCTCCCTAAAAATACTTTAGCTTTCGTGTTTATTCAAGACATCTTCAGGTCATGAGACCCACTAATCCCCCCCCCCCCCCCCCAAGAAAGGGCGACCTGACATTCCATCAAAAGGTCAGTAATATGAGACCACTAATCCCCTACCAATCCCCCACCCTTGATCCACCTGGCAATGAGTCAGCCTCCTCCCCCCCCCCCCCCCACACACACAACAACAAAAAAACTAACTCTTGTCTATATTCAAGACATTTTTAGGAAATTCTCTTGATTTTCAGCCTCCGAAAATTTGTTCCTAAACCCAGAAATTTGGGGAAAATTTCAGCTTTGGGAATGATTTTCTAATCAAATTTCAATTCCGG
The DNA here is from genome assembly GCA_958450375.1 of Homarus gammarus. NCBI lineage: Eukaryota > Metazoa > Arthropoda > Malacostraca > Decapoda > Nephropidae > Homarus > Homarus gammarus. The sequence continues at coordinate 69,276 of CAUDMG010000777.1, read as the reverse complement.
CTAACAGAGATATTACTGTACTGTATAAATATTTTTGTTTTTGTTTTTGTTCCAGTTGTGGAAAGCTATTCCAGACCTCTGAAGAAGTAGAGTTCCATGCAGTTAAATCTGGTCATTCCAATTTTTCTGAGTCCACTGAAGAAAAGAAACCCTTGACAGAGGAGGAGAAGCTACTAAAAGTTAGTCCAATATTTGCACAATACAGATGTTATGTTTACCCAGTTGTGAATAGCTATTGACATAACCCACTATTGCCCCTCACTATTAAAAACACTTTCTTTTGTGCCTTTATATTATTGTACAAGATATAACCATTCTGTTGATAGCAAACTTGGTAATCTATAACTATGAACAAAAATATCATAAAGTTGATGGTACACAGTACAGCTATAGTGTGTCTCTCTCTCACCGCTATCAGTATGTCCGAGTTCAATTCCCAGCCTGGGTCAGATGTGAGAAGTGTGTTATCAAGTGTGACCCTACCAATCATGGCAGGTGTTCTCTTAATAATCTTGTTTTGTCCTGTACTAACACTGGACAATGAAGATTATAACAAAGAACATACCAAGTTCCCAAACAGCTAATAAGCTGATATGTGGTGAAATGATAACTATACCTGTGAACTGTATGTAGCTATGTTCTTTAGATTCAGCAAAAACTCAAATGAGAGAACTACATTTGTTAGTGACTTTTTTATTAATTTTTTTAAGTTGTAAGTAATTATTGAGGATTTAATCCGAATTTAAAAGTCAGGTACAGAATTTCATTTTTTTTTATCTACAGAAAAGGACATTGGAAGATAAAATACGGCAACGAAGGAGGGAGAGAGAGATGGAGGAGGAGAAGGAAGCAAGAGACCGTGAGAGAAAGCGTATTCAGATGGGTCAAGAAATTGCTGAGAGAAAGCGGAAGTATGTGGGTTTTTTGTTTTAGTGAATACACATACAATAATAGTTAAAACAGGATTGAGTAATTTTTAAGTGAATGGTGTATACATATCATACAATAATAGTCTATACAGGTTACAGTAACTTTTTGCAAATTTTTTGTTATGTAAACAATGTACAGAAGGTTACAATAATTTACTGTAGAAAAATTTGGGGGGGGGGGATAGACCATTATTGTCATATTTTCTCTTTCATGTTGTCATTCTGCCAAATTTCCAAGTTTTCAATTGTTTTCCAGCATGCAGGATCAGGAACTGAAACGCATTGCTGAAGAACGCAAGAAGGAAAAAATGGAGGACAAGATTGCAAGACAGAAGGTAAAGGAAGAAATTGAACGAGATAGGCAAGCCAGGAAAGAAATGTTTGGCAATAAGGGGGAAGAGAAATCACAAGCAGCATCTGTAGCACCCAAACCTCAGCCAGCACCTGCAGCACAAACAGCCCCAAAGAAAGAATATACTACAGCTAGACTCCAGGTAGGATATTGATTTTATTCTCAGGTTATCAGATTTTAAACTTAACTTGCTCGAGAACTTTTTGCCATTCTTTCGTTTCAGTATAGTAACCTCAGTTATATAGTAATGGACTCATGCTTTGTGTAGTGCTTTACTTACTTATACAAACTGTCCCTCACAACCATACACTTCACATGTCTTTTCAGTATACTTTTAGCTTTTCTTCAGAAACTTGAATGTTGTTCTCACCAGTAATGTTGGAGTGAGAAAGATCCTGTTAACCCTTTGTGTATGGGCCCCCCTCTGAGCTGAATAAAATTGTCTGGCAATAGCCAAATAAAATATTAAAAGTGGTGTCCTCATTGTGAAGGGGTTAAGAATTTCACTGCTACTCCATTCAAACCTCATCAGTCATTCCAAATATTAGAATATCTCCCTCATGCCTCTGGCTTTCATGTATTCTATGCTCTAACCCAGGGGTTCCCAAGCATTTCCCGAGTTGTCATTTTATACAGTGGTCCCTCTGTTAACGAGCGCCTCGGTTAACGAGTTACCTTCCATAAGGTTCTTAACTTCGGTTAACGAGCAATCCTTCGATTAACGAGTTTCTTACGAACCGACCTCCACATGTTTTAGCTTGCATTTGGCGGTCCACCAGCTGTAGTATTAGTCCACCAATACAGTAATCGGTTCTAGGGCTTAAATTCCTTACCCTTTTAGTATCAAGAAGTTTATACTACTCAATAATTTTAAAAGTTTAATATTAAATTTTTTTGTCATTTTAACAATTATTGAACATAATTGAAGGTAGGGTCACTAGTTTGTGGCACGCCATCCAGCCTGCCAACACAGCATACAGGTGTCAGTCTCTCTCTCTTTTCAGTGGAGGTAACATCTTGCTCGAGACTCTCTTCAACTAAACGCCTTTTTTTCTGTGTTTCCAAGCAAATTATTGGTCATTTTGATATTTATTTTACATATTGACAATATATAATGCAGCGCAGTGTTGATTCAAAGAAAATAATCTTGAATTACACCAAGAGAACTATAATTTTATGGGTGAAATGGCGCCATGGGGTGACTTCTCTTCCACCCCAATGCCTTCTCTTCTCCCTTCTCCTCCACCCCCATTCTAATTCCCATCATCATCATCATCCAGGAGCCTTCTACATACACACCTCAAAGTAAGTGTACTTTTCTACCTTTTTTGTTGAATTTAGGCAATTTTCGGTGAGCTGGAACCAATTACCTAAAAACCCATTGAAACAATGGTTTCGGTTAACGAGCAACCTTCTAGAACGGATTGTGCTCGTTAACTGAGGGACCACTGTATATATATATATATATATATATATATATATATATATATATATATATATACAGTCAATCCTCATATTATGCGGTTAATGTAACCAGGAGGGTACCGCGGAAAGTGAGAAACGCGTAAAGTGAATAACATAACATGTGGGATTAATTGAAATGGAGTCCGGGCCGATCCCCAAACTCCACTTTTTGACTACACACAACTATGTTGTAGTAAAAATATTATCTTAACTTTATGATGGCATGCACACACAATTAATAATTAAGAGAAATATCAATAATATTAGGTTTTTTAACACTTATATTAGTAGAAAAGATGGCTGGGCACACGGGGATGGGCGGTTGGTTCCGAGGCAGAGGGCAGATTATTGGCCCTCACCTGTATCACTTGTATCAATTGTATCACTATCCACCACAGAGGCTTGCAGGGCCTCTTTGTCAAACCCCCCAAAGTTCATATAAGTCCATATCCTCACTATAATTATCACTATCACTGACTTGGGCCGGCTGTAGTGGGTGGCGGGTGAAGAACTGGTAATGTTTTGATGACTGGGCGACCTTGTGCGCACCATTTTCGCACCTCTTACACAACATGGCGGATGGCGGGAGGTTTGGATCCAAAAATGGCGCGGCTTGCCAGCTGCTCTCGGCGTAATGGGGTTCACAACCGCGGAATGTGAGCATGTTAGGTTCTGGCAAGGCACCGCGTTAACGGTGAAACGCGGAATGCGGGACCGCGTCATATGAGGATTGACTGTATGTATATATATAATATATATATATATATATATATATATATATATATATATATATATACATATATACATACAGTATCGTATTTTACGGCATATAAGACGCACCCCCCATTTTGGCACGGAGTATTTGGGTAAAAACTTTTGTGTGTACTTTCCTCCTGTAGCCACAGTTTTCTTAAAATAAAATATACAATACCAGGAAATGTGAGGAATAAATAAAAATAATACCAATAAATAAGTTACAACAAAAAAATTGTACTGTACTGTATTACCAAATCAGTAAATAATGCCACTGATTCCTTAGCAACACTCCCGACCCTCTTCATTCTGTGCTCTCCTCCTGTAACGTGTTTGCCCTTAGGACGGTTATTTCATTTACTTTTTTCACATTATGTATATAGGATGGTGTGTGCATGTAACTGTGTAAAAAATAAATGAAGAAAGTTACATATATCTACCCAAATATACGAGTTGAAAAACAACCATAATACTTCACAGCTTGGCCCAGTAGCCTGGTGGTTACAGTGACGAGTCTAAGCTGGCTACAAAGCCATGATTAATCATTATTATATCAGTAAACACTAATAATAACAGTAAATCCAGTGAAATATGGCAGGGAGCAAGGAGAGTTACAAGAGCCGACGAACCTCTAACTAGTGGTCACTCACTCGCTGCCAAGTGTACGATCAAAATACGTATGGGAGAAATACATATCTTGTAGTCTAATTTGAAAATGGTGACGGGCACAGTAATAAACAAATTATTAAACCATGCATTTACCTACGATAAGATAATAAGAAACATTGTATCATTACTAGAGTGAATGAAATAATATTCCCACAAACAACAATTGACAACTCTGTTTATGTTTCCTGCCTCAGGCACCTGTGTCTCATGCCCTGACATCTTAGTTATACAGGCCTAAGATGATCTTTGCTCTGTTTTGGAAATGCTTCTTAGGGAAGCTTCTTAGCCCCTGGACCTCCCCAAATTTTATCCGAAGTTTCAAAATCAGGATTTACCGCGTCGGAATATACGAGGGTTCACTATATATGAGGATTCTTAAAATAAATACAGATTTATCTTTATATGTATTTAACAGTAAAAACAAGTAGGTAAGCAAAATGATGTATTACATAATTGAGAAGTCTAAAAGTTACATTTGTCATATTTCATAATTATGTGACATGTACATTGTACAATGAAAGACAAAAGTCGTGTCGTGAAATTTTGTGAAAACATATGCCGTAGGGCTAAACTTTTGGTCCGCTCTGCCTTGTGGTAGGGCTCTCATAATGTTCCACGAGTTATATTTAATCTTCAGACAAAACCACTACACGACTTTGTCTTTGATTGTACATCATCATTTAATTAATTTTCAATACATGTTACACCAGTTATAATTGATTTATGAAAAGTGTACATTATCATTTAATAAATTATCTGTTAACTAGGAGTATAATTATGTAATTAAACAGCATAACATACAATTTTCTAAGTTACTATTCTGTCATATATCGTATACTACAACTGTGTCGTAATTCATATATGACATGTATGCTTCATCATTTGATTAATCATCTATACAAGGGGGTATATGAGGTTAAGCAACATAGTATACAATTTTCTGAGTTGAACTTTGATATATGGTTACAGCAATATTTTTTATTAACATCATTGACGAGGAAGCTGCCTCACAGACATAAGTGCTTCCAAATATTACCAGAACCTTGTCAGCCCGTAATTCTGCCGTTTCAAGCGCAAGAGAGCAACGCTGTTTTACATCTGTCTTGAACGGAAACTGAACAAAATCAAAAGGCTGAGTAAGCAACTCAAGGAATTTATAATTGAAATTTGCTGCCATTTTCTTCCTGCATCCGTGAAAAGTAGACCCCGAACTGAAGTAAGAACAGTTCAAAAGTAGGGGTACGTAACTTCTGTTGCAAAACATGTCATTGGGGCAAGCTTGACTTAAACTGACACAGAGAGAGTAACTGCGTTAATCCCTTGACCATAATTTATGGTCACAACTTAACGAGACAGTACCTTTCGGCCACGTCCTTCAGTCCATAATACTTGGACTAAAAAACAAAAACCAAAACCACATGTGACTGCTGCAAGACCATGTGACTCCAGTGACTTCGTGAGCTCAATGGGAGTCCAGCAACCATATGACCTGTATGTGACCCCATGTTTGGGAACTGCGCTGCTCTAACCACTCGTGTAACCACCCCCCCCCCCCCCCACCCGATGAATAAAATCGTCTGAAATGCAAGAAGTGGCGTCCCCGTAGGGAAGGGGTTAAATGCACCTCATGAAGGGTTCATAGCTTTACTTATAGTTCACAAGCAAGTTTACATCAACTGGCATGTATTTCAGGGGTAGAAATTCACATGTGCCCCGCTGCCTGAGTTGACCAAAATATCAGAAGGGCGAATAGATCTTAGAAATTTACTGGTTTTTAATCGCCCGGCAGGCGACTAGCATGTCAAACTCGCAGTGTCTAGGAGCTGTCCAGTAGTTTTGGAAAAAATTTGATATTTTTGACAGTGTGCTTTACCATAAGGAAGTGTTTACTGCCCAGTTTATAAAAAGCATTGCAAGAGCAAACGTGTGTTGTACGCTTGAACCCTCATACTTGGTAGTTGTGCCCTGCTGCTCCCAGAGAGTCAGCGATCTCAGTGCAACTAATACCTCCATACAGTATTGATGTGATGCCTAATTAACACAGAAATTATTATTAATCATCGTGAGTTGGCAAAGGGGATTGTTTGACATGTGGAAGAATGTTAATCCACCACCAAGCAAAAAAACAAAGAAGAAAAGTTAGGGCAGCATCATCAATATGAACAATCAACAGTACATTAGATTCATATTATTGTGACACTTAGAGGAAGAAGCTTGTTGGTAATGGTGCAGATGGGGCCAGTGTTATGACAGATTGCAAAAATGGCTTGGTAGCTTGCATGAGAAGAGATTTAGAGTGGCCAGAGTTGGAAGGTATTCACTGCACTGCACATAAACTTGAACTGGCTTACAAGGATGCAATGAAGGGTGTACCACTTGCCAAGAAGGTTGACCTACTGCTGCTTGGAATATACCTATTCTATGAAAAGTGTTCTCTCAATAGGAGCTTGTTGAAGCAGGCTCATGAAATATGTCAGCTACCATTTTTTATTCCAACACGTTTGGGTGATACAAGGTGGCTCCCTCGTATGCTGCAGGCTTTAGAACATTTACAAAAGAGTTACAAGGCTATTGTACTTCACATGCAGTAGATACAGAACCCTAATTACCCTGCATACCCCAAGGACTCATCCAAAAATCCTAAGAACTATCTAATGCTTTGAACCAGTGCTGATGTAATCAAGTACATTCACCCCCTCCTGGATATCTTGTGTTGCCTTGCGCGCCTTTCAGAGCAGTTTCAACACAGACAAACCAATGTTTCTGCTATCATGAATGAAATTCAGGTCTGAGTTGACTTCGTCAATAAATATTTGACAAACCCAGGACCCAATCTGAGGAAGATTTTGGAAGGTGACACTACCATATTCCAAGCAGAGAAGCTAAGTGATAGAAATAGCTCCTTCATGGCTGCAAGGCATGATCTGCTGACATCTGATTACAAGTCTTAAGAAAAGATTTATTGACATGGCCAGTACAGTTCTACAAAATTCATGGATTCTAGATTTCAAGCTGTGGCCTGCAGAATACACAGGGAATGAAGGTTTTGGAGACACTGCTGTGGGAGTGCTGGCTCAATCTCTTGAGAAAGCACTAAGGGTGGCAGAAGTGGATCCAACCAAGCTGGAAGATGAATGTGCTGTACTCAAATGCTCTCTTCAAAAAGAGTACGATATCACCTGTTTCACAGCTGTCCTGGCAGCAAATAAATGAATCATACAAAGAAAATTGTGGCTCCTTTTTCCATTTAGTTGACCTTCTGCTGTCCATTCCAACCAGTTCTGCTGGATGCTTAACGTGGCTTCAGTCAGGTCAAGCTCATCAAGACAGACTGGCGCAGTTCTCACCGATGACCGCTTGACAGATCTCCGAGTGGTCCAGTTGCAGTCAAAATGTGTAAGCAACTTCATCCAGAGCAAACCATCAACATATTTTTAACAACTGGGGCCCACCGTGTTGATGGGTCTAACCACACAAATAGCTGCAGCACAGAGGAAATGCTGGACGATATCGAAGAATTGGATGAGGAGCATGTACAGAAGCTTATTGACCAAATCCAGTGAAGAAGAAAGCCCTACAGTTACTTGCAGTTACATATACAGCATTCCCCTAAAATTCGCAGGGGTTAGGTTCTCAAAATGGCCGTGAATAGCCAAATCCGCGAATAGCATTTGCTAACCAGGGGGGGGGGGGGGGGGTACATTTTTTTTCTTGTGTGCAAAGAAACCTATGTTCCCTTTATGTGTTTGCCCCGAGTACAATTATATCTTTTACGTGTATTGCATATATGTGTGTCTTTAGGCACACACACACACATATACAATACAGGTAAAAGAAATTACTGTCTCTAAAATGAATGGCTCCCTGTCCTGGCCATGAAAAGGCCAGCAAGTTTAAAACTACCCTTAGACATTCTTGGGTACATCTAGGGTTTCATCCGCGAATAATTAGAGGTCCTCGAATTGTCAGGGCATGCTGTACATATACAGTACAGTAGTTTTTAAGAGGATCTAAAAAATTCAAAATTTCAGCTATTGGTATAAAGTAAACAAGGAAACAGATTATCCATATTATAATAATATGTTGTGCATGTCTGTGTTTGCAATTTGAATATAATTTACCTTTTGCTATCAAGTTAAATAAAGTGTCAAAGTAAACAACTTCACAACTTTCTATGTGGGCCTACCAGTATATGTGAACTATTGAAATTATTTATTTTAATTTTATTTATTTATTTTTTTTTTTTTTAAGCCTAAAAATTTTGGAAGGGCTAATAAACTTGGGGAAGGGCTAGTAACTATTCTGCTCAATTATCCCGGCTGGTTACCTAAAAAAAGGCTAATTTCTACCCCTGTATTTACATTCTTAGGTCTTATCTTGTAAAATATTACAGGTATCACATCCTTAAGTAATTTAAAAAAAATTTTTGCTTAGATTCGTCTACCAAGTGGAACACCGCTTGTCCAGGAATTTAAAGCCAAGGAGAGTCTGTCAGCAGTGCGTCTATGGATTAGTCTTAATCGTCAAGATGGTCTTCCTGCAGATGCTCCTTTCAATTTATCCATGTCTTTTCCACGTAAAGTATTTTCAGAAGAAGATATGGACAAGCCATTAGATATTTTAGGTAAGTCAATTTTATTACATACCGTATATATATTTAGATGTTTGTTGTGATAGTATTTTTTTATTAGATGTTTAACTAAATAACAAGGTTTTTACAGTATTATTGATAATGACTGGCTCAACATAATTCCATAACCATTGTTAGTTCAAGTAATTATTTTCTAGTCAAATTCGTACTTTTATTTCTCTAATTATTCCCCTTTTCCTGAATATATATGAGTATATAAAGTTTTATCTCTGACAAGGGTTGATGTGGAAATATTTAGGCAGAATTTTTTATTGGGAATATACTTTCGTGCACAAGTTTCCTCTCAAGCTAAAACTAAAACTCAGCTGTAAACCACTTTTCTCACCTGTATGAACTGGAGAAAGAGAGTGCTCTCACTTTTCCCTTGTAAATATTTATGCCAGAGTAAGTTAGGCTCAAGATCTGCGACACCATAACTTTAAAATTGAACATTAATATTAGAAATTGTGCTGTGTAATCTATTATGAACATTGAGTCTTAAATGTCTGAAATTTTTTTGGGTAGTGTCCTGATTTATCATATTTATATGAATAATGAGGGGGATAGGGGCACATTGTCAAGGACCTCTACGACTAGAATTTGCCTTGTAGCTTTCCCATTGTCTCCTAATAGTCTTGTATGTTTGTTTCAAAACTTTGTGTGTCTGAAGAAGCTCACCTTAGCAGTAATATTTTCCATGGTGGGCATAGAAGGTATTGGTGGTGGAAGTAGGCTTTGTAATTATACATTGGTTCTATACACACAAAGAAATCACTTGAACAGTGTATCTAGCACTACTAGCAAAATCACTTTCTGGTTGTTTTGAAGCCATTTCACTGGGTAAAGCAAAGCAACAACCGTAAACAAGGTGAACACTTACTTTTAACACGGTTGAAAACGCGTACAAGGCCGAACGCGGAATGGGACATCCGTCTGGGCCAATGGCTGCCAACTGGCTGAGACTGCGTCCCTCAGGGTGCTTGCCTGCCCCACTCTCAGGGACTACTAAATTTTAAAATCTTACACTATTCCCTGACTATTCTTTATTTCTTTTTAGGGAAAGATTAGTACTATTTTAATATTGATTACGTTATTTAATTTCGGACACGAGCTTCTTTATGGCTTTTTGGTAATTATGTTATTTCTCGTGATGCATGACGTCATATAGTCTCGTATTTTTAGTATTTCTCCTAAGGACACACGTAACATATTTTGAACTGGAAAACTATCCAAAATAACTTAAAATTTTATAGTGGTCCTTTAACTTCATAAATCGTGTATACATTAATTTGATGAAGTACTTTTAATTTCGAAAGGCCTAACGGGATGCACAGTAGCTCAAAATGCCTCCGCCCCCTGCTTGAGGGTGTTGTTTGAGGGCTTTTTTTTTAACCTTGCCACGTGATGTGAGGTGACATAGTCCCTTGTTTTATGATTTCCTGATAATCAGATCAATCATTTTTGTTCTAACATTCTGAATATCACAATGAAATTTCCTGAATATCACAATCGACCCCTCCTAAAAAAGACAGCACTGTCCTCATGTGCTATTAGAAACATTAGAGCTACCTTCACGTCTGCATGATCCAACTCACAACCTTGACCCAACAAATCTCACTCTCCCAGAGCTATCCTTCAAAACACCCAAGTGAAAGTAAAACCCATCCTCAGCCAGCGATCTCCCCTTTTTTGCTTAGTCCTTGTCCTAGAGGACTAGTGTCAAAAAATAATACCTGACTCATCACAAGCGCTCTCCCCTGTTTGCCTGGTCCTTGCATTAGAGAACCAGTGTCAAAAATAATACCTGTACTCAACTCATCTGAAGCGCTCTCACGTCTGCTGCTCCGGACACTACAACGATGGACTCATTCCACGCCTCCGACCCTCATGCGGCAGGCCAACCCTCTAACAAATGCACCAGTCCATATTAGTGAGGCCCTGGCCATACAACCATTCTCATAACCCAGCTCTTGACTTCACAAGCCAATGCACATCCCTGACATAACCACCTCTCCTCTCCACCATACTTACTCCATAACTCATCTATTCCTATTCTCCACCAATGCTTGCTAGCTTCACCCTCGGCAGCCTATCTGCTTCTCGTCATCATGCCCACCTGAACTGTATTCGGCCGGCTTCATCTATCCGCTTGAGGGTTCGGTCGACCTCTCTTAATCACTTACCTTCCTCTGGCCCTGTCTTACTATCGAACTTAGAAAGGGTTAACCTGGCCCCGCAACTAATACCTGTTCTAGTATGGTGTTTCCTAATTTCACCTATTGTCTCTTCATGCTGTGTTTGATAGCATGTTTCTACCCTGTCTGGTGCATCTCCCAACTGAGCTAGGTGTTGTCATTGTTCACGTTTTAACTTTTCCACTTGGGCCTGATACTTCCCACTTAACTGCTGCAAACGTGTCCCCCTTAACCGTTGAATATGTGCCTGATACCTGAACTTGTTCACACGTGACTGATAATCCTCCCTTAGGTCCACGAAATCCTCTCCTAGCTGCATGATCTCTTGCCTCTCTCTCTTCTTCCCCATATACAGTACACCGCTACTGTCATGTACAAAAAACCCATTCCGGGCACAAGAATGAACAGCAGTGCGAGCTCAATCCCCACTATTCCTAGCCAAACCATGCTTGCGTTCATTATCCCAACCACAGAACTACCAGTCACGATAAAACTATGCTCTGCTACCAGTTGTAACCGGTCCAAATATTCTTATTGGAGTTTTTATATTTTAAAAGGATGGTAATGCAGTGGAAGTGCCCCTCAGAATAACGAACCAGCACAAACAAAATTGATTTTTAATTATTTATAGAGGGACTGGCGACTCTGCTATTGGGGATAAGGAGACACTGGAAAATGTTTACATAAGTATTACTCCAAAACACCGCCCCTTACAACACTACAGAAAGATATTAATTGCATAGAGGGCACTCGACACAACTGCTAACAGCACAATAATGAAAATCATAGAAAAATATACATGGCACCATAGATAAAAATAGTGCAATCACGATATTACTCACACACGAGAACAAGAATTTGTCTGGATTAACCCCTCAATACATCCTACATCACTGTTAATAGCACAATAAAATGTTAAGCACACAGGAGAAAGGGAACTTATCTGGATTAATCCCTCATTACATCCTTCATCACCATACACCACCATTTATAGCACCACAAAATATTAAAAAGATATTACTTGCACCAAGGAAAATAATGAGTTGCATCAGACAAAATAATACCAAACCCTGCGGGATATCAATCCTAATTTAGTTATACTACACAAGAATCATAGCAAGTCTGGAATGACCCACAAAATCATATTACCTCTAATTTCTTCATAATGCACAGAACCCAAAGATTGTAACTACTAACCTGCCCAGTGTCATGAACCCACAGGACCTTAAAGTTCTGTTTAACCGAGAAAATCACCCGTGACTCGTCAGACAGGCGGCTCTTCCGCTTATTTTTATAACTCTACTTCTAGGTTCATGAGTCATGAGTGCATTCCTCCAACAATGCCCATAGACAGGCTTCACAACATTTGCCCAGAATACACAATTACTTCAAAGTAGTGCGGCACCAACAATTCTTTAAAAGGCACTCCTACGTCCAGCGTGTGCGATCAACCATAGGGTTGTTGACCTCACACCCGGACTCAGTTAGATCAACCACATGCACCCATTGCTGGGGAAATGAAAGCACCTAATATCCACTAACACCATGGGGAGTTCTGCTGCCAGGTTAGATAGTTACCCGCCGTTGAGATAGCTATCTGACAGGTTAGATAGTCTTCCGCCAGTTAGGTAGTTATCCGACAAGTTAGATAGTCATCCACCAGTTAGGTAGTTATCCGACAGGTGGGGTCTTTACACTCCTGCAAAAAAGATTTTTTATAAACTACTGCTAAATTCTTCTCCGTCCTATCTAAATAATGTCTGAGATCGAACGAGGACTTACTGTACTTGTAACACGGTTGAAAGCACGTGCAAGGATGCAGGCCACGTGGTCATTTTCTCGGCAGGACGCGGACTGGGACGTCCATCTGGGTCAGTGGCCGCCAACTGACTGAGGCCCGGCCAATGACCTCGACCCTCAGGGCACCTGCCCGCCCCGCTCTCAGGGACTACTAAATTCTAAAATCTTAAACTATTCCCCGACTATTCTTTATTTCTTTTTAGAGAAAGATTAGTGTTATTTTAATATTTGATTGTTATTTAATTTTGGACATGAGCTTCCTTGTGGCTTGTTAGTAATTATGTTATTTCTCGTGATACATGATGTCATATAATTTCGTATTTTTAATATTTCTCCCAAGGACACACGTAACATATTTTGAACTGGAAAACTATCCAAAATAACTTCTACTTTTATAGTTGTACTTTAACTTCATAAATCGTGTATACATTAATTTAATAAAGTACTTTTAATTTCTATAGGCCTAGCGGGACGCACTGTCGTTCAAAATGCCTCCGCCCCCTGCTTGAGGGCTTTGTTTGATGGCTTTGTTTTAACCTCTCCACGTGGTGTGAGGTGACACAGTCCCTTGTCTTATGATTTCCTTCCTGATCGTCAGATCAATCATTTTTGTTCTAACATTCTGAATATATATATATATATATAATATATATATATATATATATATATATATATATATATATATATATACTCGTCTATAACCCCCCTCGTTTATAGGTCGACCCTGATTTTTTTACCAAGAAATCGTTAATTTATGATATTCCTCGTTTATAGTTCGACCCACGTTTTTGAGGGTAATGGAACAACAAAACCTTCAGTAAAAACGCTCTACGCCCTATAAACTGAGGCTTGCCGTGCCTGAAACACGAGTGCCGAAGGCAAATTGTTTACCAGTTATTATTACGACACTTTACACTGGAACGCGGGTAGTTTCAACAAAAATATTGTATATTTCCATTCAAGTATTTATACAAGTCAATTAGGAGGGAATATTATTGTAATACAACACTTTTTTAACTAAACCATTCGAAAAGCGATTACGGTAACATCTTTTGAACGAAAGAAAGCGAAAGTCTTTGTTTTCGTCATGATTTATCCCACTTTCCACTGTAATACGTACGTAATTTCAGCAAAAATATTACATTTCCATGAATGTATTATATCAAGCACAGTATGAATAGAATATCATTGTAATATAATAGAATTTTAACCGAAAACTATTAAAAAAAACGAGTAACATCTCAAGAACATCGGAAGCTTAGGTAAAGTCTTTTGTTTTCGTCATGTATTTTATCCTATTTTCCATTGGAATACATCACGTTTCAGCAAAACTACTATTTATTTCCGAGAATATATTCATTCAGGCGCAGTTTAGGTAAAATATACGTGTGATCTAACAGTTTTTTAACTGAAAATGATTCGAAAAACACGTACCCTCTAGCCCTGTTCAAGGAGAGGACTGGGAGAAGCTGTTTGGTGCTGCAGACGATGACAAGGAAAATGATTTTGATGGATTTTAATGAAAATATTCAGAAATATGTTATCGTAGTATTTATTCAAGTCAATTAGGATAGAATATTAATATAATACAGTTGGTCCTCCTATTACGCGGTCCCACAATCTGCGTTTCACCGTTAACGCGGTGCCTTGCCAGAACCTAACATTTTCACATTCCGCGGTCGTGAACCCCATTACGCGGAGAGCGGCTGGCAAGCCGCACCATTTTTGGAACCAAACCTCCCGCCATCCGCCATGTTGTGTAAGAGGCGCGAAAATGGTGTGCACAAGGTCGCCCAGTCATCAAAACATGACCAGTTCTTCACCCGCCACCCACTACAGCCGGCCCAAGTCAGTGATAGTGGTAATTATAGTGAGGATATGGACTTATATGAACTTTGGGGGGTTTGACAAAGAGGCCCTGCAAGCCTCTGTGGTGGATAGTGATACAATTGATACAAGTGATACAGGTGAGGGCCAATAATCTGCCCTCTGCCTCGGAACCAACCGCCCATCCCCGTGTGCCCAGCCATCTTTTCTACTAATGTAAGTGTTAAAAAACCTAATATTATTGATATTTCTCTTAATTATTAATTGTGTGTGCATGCCATCATAAAGTTAAGATAATATTTTTGCTACAACATAGTTGTGTGTCGTCAAAAAGTGGAGTTTGGGGATCGGCCCGGACTCCATTTCAATTAATCCCATATGTTATGTTATTCACTTTACGCGTTTCTCACTTTCCGCGGTACCCTCCGGGTTACATTAACCGCGTAATATGAGGACCAACTGTACAACAGTTTTTTAACTGAAAAAAATTTGAAAAGCGATTATGGTAACATCTTTTGAACGAAAGAAAGCGAAAGTCATTGTTTTCGTCATGATTTTATCCCACTTTCCACTGTAATATGTACGTCATTTCAGCAAAAATAATACATTTCCGTGAATGCATTATATCAAGTACAGTATGAATAGAATACCATTGTAATATAACAATATTTTAACCAAAAACTATTAAAAAAACGAGTAACTTCTCTTGATCATCGGAAGGTTAGGTAAAATCTTTTATTTTCGTCATGTATTTTATCCTTTTTACATTAAAATACATCACGTTTCAGCAAAACTACTGTTTATTTCCGAGAATATATTCAATCAGGTACAGTTAAGGTAAAATATACATGTGATGTAACAGTTTTTTAACCGAAAACGATTCGAAAAACACGTGTACCGTCTAGCTGACGCAACAGCTGGTGGTGCGTCATGCATGTTGTAAACAATAGGAGGTTGAAGTAGATTACGGGGTATTATATTAAGTGTGAAATATCGAAAAGGTTTTTTTACCGGTATTTTTTGTAGATCAATGAGAACTGTGATACCGTATATGATATGATAAGTTAGCCTGTGCTAAGAACTTCAACATAGACTACTGAAAGCACGTTGTAAGGTAATTTAGCCTATTGTAAGTTGGTGAGCTTCATTTGCTGAAGGAACTGCACAACTTTTCATTACAAATTGGTACATATTTTACGTTTCCATTGTTTACTGGCAGTAAATGGTAAATATTTTTCATGTCTTCAAGTTAAAAGTTGCTCCTCGCCCGTTCCATCATGCACGGGTTCAACCTAACAAAACTATTACGCATGTATAGGACGACCCCCAATTTTTTGCCGAAAAATTTGGTCTTAAAAACTCGAACTATACACGGGTGGGTGTGTGTGTGTATATGAATCGGCTGCTTGTCCAATTAACCAGTCCGTTCACACATATTTATATTTGGGTTTTAAGTAACGAAACCCAAACGGTAGTTCCTTTGTTTTATTATAAAAGGTTGTAGATATAATTCCTGAGTGTATATCAACCGTAAGTCTCACTGTCTAGGAGTGAATGAGAAAGGGACGGCGTTTATGTATGATAAACGTTAGGTCACGTCCTTACGATATGAGTTGAGGTGAGCTACTGAAGCTTAGGGGCATCGCAGTGCGTGCTTACAGAAATGCTGAGCTATGGGTCTCGCCCTCTTGGGTGAGTTGCCCACTCACGTGTCCATCTCATGTCTTACTCATAGACAGTGGAAAGTTACAGGGTGGTGAATCTGAATATAATATCAGATGTATTGACCCATTTATATAATACGTTCTGTTGATGAGACAGGGCTTCTACATACAATCAACACCTCAACCCGCCAGGATTCGAACCCACGGCCCACGAGCCCATGACTTGGATTTGGCTGCATTTTCTGCAAAGAAGTTTAAGCTCCTGAACGACTGTACCAACACCAAGGATGAGTTGCGTAACATTCTGAGTGGCACAGATAGCGAGAGCGACGACAACGAGGATGCAGAACAAGAGTTGGCGGAGCATGAAGTGCGAGTTTAACAGTTTTGGAAAATGTTTAACGTAAAGAAAGCTGTTGATTTCTTGGTGGAGGCATGGGGGCAGCTGTCTGTGGCAACGATTCGTCACGCATGGCGGCATGTGTTGCAGGGTATCCCAGGTGGGAGGCACAGTCAACCTGTGGCTAGTGAGGTTCAGTCTGTTGCAGTGGCAGTGGACCTTGCAAGAGAAGCTGCACAGTGTTACAGCTGCAGGCTTCTCTGAGACCACCAACGACGACATTATGGAGGTAATCAGGGATCCTGAAGTGACTGCCGACGAGATGTTGGAAGACGATGACGTTAGTGAGGAGGCAGGTGGTGCGGCAACAAGAGAACAGAAGTTAACTCATGGTGATGTAAAGGATGCCATCGAGTTTGCCGAGAAACTATAGCTCACCCTTTCAAAAGACCATGTCAATCACCTGTATGAAGTCTTCAATAACCTTCTAGATCAAAGTGTGGAGCGGTACATCCAGATGTATCACAACCACATCAACACTAGCCGTCAGCGTAGCATCACTGACTTCTCCCGCAACCCACCACAGCCAGCCCAAGTCAGTGATAGTGACAGTGATGGTGACTTTGAGGGGTTTGTCAGGGAGGCCCTGACAACTATGGTGGATAGTGATAGTGATTCACCTGAGGGCCAGTAATCTGCCCTCTGCCTCGGAACCAACCCCCATCCTCGTATGCCGACCTATCTCTTCTACTAACGTAAGTGTTAAACCTTGATTTGCCTTTTACCTGGTACAGTATATTATTCTCTTATTGATATTTCTCTTCTATATTATGTGTGTGTGCATACCATCATAAAATTAGGATACTATTTTTACTACAACGTACGTATTGTGTCGCAAAAAGTGGAGTTTGGGGGTCGGCCCAGTCTCTATTTCACTTAATCCCATGTGTTCTGTTATTTCATTTACGCATTTCTCGTTTTACGCGGTACTCCATGGGTTCAATTGACCGCGTAAATGCAGACTATACTGTACAGTATATATTAAATGCATCCTCAGAAAGTGTGAATTTGCTACCAGAGTTTAACAGTTAATTCAATTTTAACCCTTAGGCCCCGTGTGACCTTCCAGAAAGTCCGACTAGCGCTCCCCGGGTGACATTCCAGAACGTCCGCCTATTTTCCCGGCATTTTTATTTTTTATTTATTTTTTATTAATTTTGGAAATGTTGATTTTTTTTTCTCGATTTAACCCCGCATGGGGGGTACTGCCAGCAGCACCCTAACCCGGGGCTTAAGGGTTAATACTTCTGATAAACTTCCTCCGTGCTTATGTTTGAAATAATTAATGTATATAATTTAGCTAAATATCTTCCTCATCAGAAAAGGTCATCCCAACGATTATGAATAAACTCATTTAGAAATACATCATTACTTCAGGACAAAATCGGACAGGTTTGCAACAGCCAATCAGCTGTAACTCTTGAGGAGGGGGTGAGGCATCTCTTCTCAGCTGAATAAACAAAAACAAAATGCACTATAGTGAAGGGGACTGTACAATAAAGTTGAATAAACTGATACCTGGATTAGGCTATACAGTACATTAAAGGTCAAAGTACCAAAAGTGCACACCCCTACTCTACACTAAACACAGTAATCACTGAGGTTTGCATGTACTGCAGTGCCAGATGGAAATGAAACCTGTAGTTGTTATGGATGTCACTTGAATTCTGGTCTGTATTTTAATGCAATGTAGTTAGTATGTAATGAAAACATTCAAACAGCTTCTACAGACAAGCTGCCTCCGACTATAATATAGCTTGCAGCTCAATCTGGTAGGGCGAGGGCTAGGGTGTATGTAGCAACAATGCCACCGGTGATGTAAAAAAGGGGGGCAGGGGGTCTGTAGCAACATAAAGGAGCTAACTGGTAAGGCTAACCTACCCCTCGAGCATGTACCAGGTAGCTATCGTTCACTGTAAATGACCGACAGAAATGCATGAATTTTAACCCCTCAAAAATATCATACATATACTAGTTCATCCCCTTACTTTTGGCATAAAAATTTGATCATATAAACTTATACTGTACTCCAGTATATATGGTATATAGTTTCTCCAGTTTTAGATTTACTTTTTACAGTCAGTGAGGACATACAGTATGTTGTACACAAAATTTATTTACATAGTGGTGAGGCATCAAAACTTGCTTACAAGAAAAATCATGTATACTTTTATATTTAAGATTTATATGTGGTAGTTAATTAAAATATCTAACTTGAAACTTTTTTTTTCAGGTTTAGTGCCATCAGCTGTGTTAATGGTCACCAAGTAAGAGTATGCCACATTTTAAGTTTTAATACCTGATGTATTTAAGACTCATAATTCACATTTTCAATTACAGTATAAGGGATCTCTAATGGGTCCATATGAATTTAGACCAGAAATAATTTTTAGGGCTGAAAATCATCTTTTTATTAAAACTTGTAACATTGTATGTTGTATATGGTTGAAATAAATTTGTGTTTAACTTAAATTCTCTTGCTTTGTTTTGCTTCATATACAAACTATAATTTTTGAAATTTACTGATTAAGTAAAAGTAACAGTATGTTCATCTTAAGGCTTCAACCGTAAGATCATAATGATTTTAGTTACATTAAAAAAATTTAGCTGTGTATAATGTGAATCCTATTTATACATTGCACTACAGTACCAGACTAAGGTGAATACTGTAATTAAATGGACAATTTGTCTTTGTTAAAAATAACTATCCATGGTATAAATGTACTATCATTTTAGGTGTTACTAAACCTTGGTGTTCATCAACTGAAGTGTCTAATCTCCTGTTAAGTTTGGTTCAAAATTTTAGATTTTTTTTAAGGTCGGTACCAACTGCCTGTTTATAACTACCTAGCCAAATTAATGATGATTCATGAATGTATTCAAGCTGAATATTTCTGATAAGTTCACAACCTATTTGTGCATGTATTTAACATTATTTGAGTAGAGAAACCACAACTTTCGTAAAGCAATGCATCCAGCAATCATCATCAACTTTTAGGGTCAGTGTTCTTCCTATGCCTCTGGTGGACTACCCATGCCCACATTATACAAGTGCCATCAGCTGACTTTACTTTATCCTCTTCACCACTGGTCAGCTCTAGCTAGTCTGACAGTCAGTCATTTCTCTGTTACATACTGTTGGCATGTACTGGCTCTAGAAAGTATCTAATAATGCACCAGTGTTGGTCAAGTCTGGTCTTAGATGAACTTACATTCGGTGCCATCACAACATTCTCTGGCAGGTTATTGCAAGAGTTCGCAAATTCTTTGCTCCAAAGAGTTGGATATGACAATTTTTGCTGCTTGTGACAGCATGTGAGGCAGGCATCCACTTGCTCATAATTTCATAAAAAGATAAATTTTATATACAATGTAACTTCTTGTATATACAGTACATTATGTTGAAACTTGTGCTAATATAATTAGTTCAATAAATTTACCTAAAAAAATTCTCACATACTCTATCTGAAGGATACAAGTACCCTGTATTGCTACTATACCATCGAATGTTTCTAGTATTTAGGTGAATGAACACATTACTGCAGTATCAAAGAGAATCATTCTAAAACTTGTGATTCTAATATTACATGTGTGACTCAGTGACTAGGAAATAAAATTCTTTCCTATTTAGAAGGTTTTACATCACAGTGTTGGTCCACCAAAGATGTAAATGGAAACTCCTCTCCTTTTTGGTTTCCATTGGCATCAACACAATAAGCCATTAGTCCTCGTGTTTGCCAAGGCCGATAGTGCCCGTCGTCAAGACATATTGGTTTACTAGCTCCCAGACCATTTTCTTCCATGATGTAACGCCTCCGTGCACAGTCTGAAAATATTACATATCGATGACGTTATATATTTTCCCACCAGTTATTATAAATTTATAAAAATACCATTCAGTTGATGCAGTTATCATGATCATCAATATTATACATCATAACAGTTTGATTATATTGATGCCATCCAGCAAAATTAGGCCTTTTTTTTTTAAGGGTTACATCCTAAGCTACTCGCCAACCATAAAATGAAATTTCACACAAAGTCCATTCACTTTTGATTGACAATATGACTAGTAAACATTTGCACAGTACTATTTGATTCAAAATTTGCTGCCAAGACTGTATTCCTATAATGTTTGGTACACATGCATCAACAAGAAGGCACAAAAAAGTATCTTGGCCAGATATTGTACTCGGAGAGAAATTAATTAATTATATATATATATATATATATATATATATATATATATATATATATATATATATATATATATATATATATATATATATATATATATATATATATATATATATATATGCAAGTAAATCACTGTAGGTGCGCGTGATCTAGGTATATGCTGATAACCACAAGGAAAGAAGAAAACACGAAGTTCCCAAGCGCTTTCGTGTAATTCACATCTTCAGGGGTGAGTACACCCCTGAAGATGTGAATTACACGAAAGCGCTTGAGAACTTCGTGTTTTCTTCTTTCCTTGTGGTTATCAGCATATATATATATATATATATATATATATATATATATATATATATATATATATATATATATATATATATATATACATACATACATACATACACATATACATATACATACTGTACAGGTGACCCTCGGGTTACGAACATTTGAATTTACGAACCTCCCATATGGCTTCAACAAAATCTCCAGGAACTGTTAAGTTGGGATACGAAGGTTCTCACAGTAATGAACAAAATACTGGGTGCATTTGTGGATCTAGTTTGTTAGTGGAATTGCAGTACTGTGCATAGATTTCGTAACCTCAGTGAGGGTCAGTCGCCATATTTCTTGTCAACAAGACAGTGCATTCTCTATTGCTGCTCTTTGTGAACCCAAACCATGGCTAACAAGTGTAAAAGTTACGTTCTAGTGATACTCCAAGTGCCAAGAAATGTAAGACTGACCATGGAGTAGAAAATGGACAACACTGTATTAAGCAGGCAGAGAAGGGTGAAACTTCTATCCAGATCAGAAGTTCCTTGGGGCTCAACCAGTCAACAATTGCAACATTTCTGAAGTACAAAGTTAGGATAACTGAATATGTGAAGGGGTCTATTCCTATGGAGTCAACAATGATAAGAAAACAGAAATGTTTCGATTATTGACATAGAATAACTTCTCATTTTGTGGATTGAGGACCAAGCTCAGCGTCGAGTGCCATTAAGTTTCAGGATTATCAAAGAAAGAGGTGCGAGTCTTATCTGTTACAAGAACCAAAATGAAGTACTAAAATATGATTTTATAGAGATACACTTAACTTAATTAGCTTCATTGTAGGTGAAAATTTAGCAAAATTAGGTTGTGTGTGGATGGTTTGGAACCTCACCCCCATTATTGCTTATGGGGAAATTAAATTTGGGTTATGAACAAATGACTTATAAACAGATCCATTGGTCCATCACCCATTCGTTAACCGAGGGACCCCTGTACTGACCTGCACACAGCCAGTAGCATGCACTTACAACATTTCATATCAGTTGCCAAGTAAATAGGTTGAGTAAAATTTTCAATCTGATTCCCATTTATGTCTGCACAGTAGGCATCTGGACCATGGTACTGTACGGCTGCATAATATCCATCTGGACTGCAGATTGGTCGAGAATTTTCTGAAATTTGAATACACAATTGTACATCAATAAGATATATATAACTGTACATCCAGAAGACATACATAAGACAAATAACTGTACATCCATGAGACATACACAACTGTATTTCCATAAGGCATACATAACTGTACATCCAGAAGATATACGCAACTTAATCATATACTTCCCCTCTCCTACCACACCTTCCTCCCCCTCCTATCTCACTTTTCTCCCTTTCTTATCACACCTTCCTTCCTTTCTTATCACACCTTCCACCCTCTCCTGTCACACCTTCCTCCCTTTCCTGTCACACCTTCCTCCCTCTCCTGTCACACCTTCCTCCTCCTGTTACACCTTCCTTTCTCTCCTATCACACCTTCCTTCCTCTCCTGTCACACCTTCCTTCCTCTCCTGTTACACCTTCCTCCCTCTCCTCTCACACCTTCCTTCCCCTCCTCTCACACCATCCTCCCTCTCCTCTCACACTTTCCTCCCTCCCCACTCAAACCACTCCCAATCCTTTCCTTGCACTCCACTCCCATCCCTCTCTCCTCTCCTTCCTGACTCACCTCCTACGATGATAGAGTCGTTGTCACCTTGACTGTCCCACTCTACCTGTGCCTTGTGACATGGGTTGAGGTATTCTGGGTTGTGTATTATAGGGTCATCTGTAAATAATGACTAAAGTGAAAAATTACCTGAAAATTAAACTTCATATGTGTAGCCAAAGAAGAAAATTGGCCCCCCTCCACCCCCCATACTGTGTGTCGTACGTCCACCCTTCTCCTGCCCCCAACACAACACGTGCACCATCACATTTTCCAAGAAGGTATATATTATTACTCATACTAATTACAGAGATGGTAACTACTTAGCAATAAACTAAGTGAATGATTGATTTTGCATTTAGTACAGTAGTCAGTAAAGGTTTGATTTGCATAAAGATGACAACATATTTACAAATGGTTAATAGTCTAGAAGAGGTCCAAGTTAATGGGCTATTTAAAAAAAAAATCTGTAAAAAAAATTCTTACGTTAAGAATAGTCCATAGTGTTACTGACAAAAACAGTCTCCTATATTGTATGTATTATATGATAGGTAGGGAGGTGAAGTATCTCATAAAATTAGTATTACTTACAGCATGGCATGTTGAGCAACATGCTGAAGGGCAGAGGTCCAACAAGGACAGTCATATTGACAGCATCATAGCAGAAGCAAATGTCATCAAAACACTGCAGTGAATCAAAGTTACCATTAGGCAAACACCTCAGGCCAAAGTTTAATCCCTTTTTCTTTGTTTCATCCCAGTAAGCTGAACATTCTGTAAGAATTATACCATGGATTAGGACAATGTAATTATGACTGCCTACATACAGTCAAATCTTTCAAGTAAACAATAGATGTTGACTGCAATCAATTTACAGATTTGAAAAGGTTTTTATTGTCCAGGAAATAAATAACTTGTATCACACATTGCAGTAGTAAAATAATGGAGATAAAAGATGCAATATTCAAATTACATTATACATAGTAGTAACAGTTCCTACACAGGTTTTGTCCAGTGTAACAGTACCAAACATTACAGGTTTTGTCCAGATTAACACTACTGTACTAAACATGACAGGTTTTCTCTGGGCATTCCTGTTCCCAACTGTATGAACATGGTACCCATGGGGATGACTCTTGTTTCCTCCTGTATTAATACTGCACCATGTTAAGTGTCACAAAATAAAGACAAACTGTAACACAATTTGTGTAATAACAAATTAACAAGAAAAATTATCACCGTACAAGATTGTGTTTAGTTAAGATAAGGATGTATAAATTTCTTCAGCTAATAAACTGACGAAACAATTATCTAACTGTACATGTCTTGCTTTAGCAGACATAATTAAGGGCTGCCACTCACCACAGTTAATTTTTTCTTGGTCAGTAATGGGTCCTTCCCCAAACAGTCTCACGCCCTCAGAGTTTGTACAGTAACACCTGCCATACAGAGGCTAACGTTAACAACACACAAAAAAAATTAACAATAAGTAAAAGATAAATTATACCCAATGCCAGTGTCTAAAATTTTTGTCTACAGTTGAATTCTGGGTAATATTTATAACTTACTATCACAACATTCTCTGACAGGTTATTACAACAGTTGACAACATTCACTGGCAGTTATACCAAGAGATCATATTTTATCAGAAGGGAGTTATTGCAAACAATCGTACAATATTTTAACCAATAGAATTGCTGTCACCAAACTGATTGAGGTGCCCTTACGTGCTGGCGGGCGTGCACTGCTTGGGGGCGTATCTACCATACTCATCACAGTTGGGTTTATAGCGACCGGGGCCCAACGTTCCTGCTGCCTTGTCTGCCTCATATTCTAGCGTCTCCTTAATACATGGCCTTGCTGGGTCTGTGGAGGAAAACTTCACTGAATCTCTCATTCCTTACCATTTATTCAACAAATTATTATGAACTAGTAGAGTATCCACGCTAGGAAGGAGTGATATAGCAAGTGAGACTTTAATGTCTTTATAAGAAATAAGGAATGTGCTGTCATGAAAGGTAAATACTTTCAAGTTTTATTACCTCTAAGAGTGTGAAGTTGACACCATCACCTGACAAATTAATGCCTTATAATACATGAACTAGATGATGGAGTAAAGTTGATGGTTAATAAGATATAGTACTGTACTGGAGTTAACAGGACAAATGAAAAAAAATCTAAGGAAATCATTACTGTAATAGGATTAGTAAATTCAAGGTTTTCATGATGAGTTTAACCTTTGTTTCAGGTGAACATAGACACACCAATATAGGGTAATGTGAAACAAAATCTTGAGGTGCTACAAACTGTTTATTGTTTTTAGTTTCATATGAAAAGATAGCCTCATTGGTAAATCATTCTTTGTCATCCCTAATTGATTTAATAAGTAATTAAAGTATATCAGTGGCTAAGAGTATGATGAATATTAATAGAAGAAGAACTAACAAGTACCCTGTACTAACTTCTGATGCAATGAGCAACATCAGGCTTGGTGAGGTCGTCGGGGATACACTCCAGGCCTGGCCCACACAACTCACGAGGATATTGTACTGGGGATGATACAACACAGCTGTCTCCCTCTTCTGTTACATAGAAATGTGGAAATGTTACTAATTGATAAATCTAAGAAATAACGATAGCAGTTTTATAAGAAATTTTACATTATTGAGATTGTTTGAGGTCTTATTCAACATAGGTGAATGCCAAATGTTTAGTTAGGAAAACAGTTTGCTGCAACGAGGAAATAGCTGGTGAGACACACCACAGGGATATAAAGCTACAATTATGATAAGGGTTTAAACCCTCAAGTCTAACATTGATGGTTCCAGATGAACAATCACTCACTCATCCTCTAGCAGGGCAGAATTAGAGGTAAAATTTTAAAAAGTACATTGGTCTACTCCTGCCTGGGAGTGTAATTATGATTGAACCATAAGTGAGTTGAGAGAATGACTGGATGAATGGCTACTGAAGTTACTCATGTTAGAGCTGTAAAGGTGGATCACAATAGTGTTTGAGTTGTTCAATGATCCGATTGATTATGTATGCAGAAAGTTTGCTTTGTATAACTTAATAATTGTCTAACCATGATTTTTTTCATTTTTGTATTTACTGAATGCTTGTACAGATGGACTGTACTTACAGTGGCTTCCAAAATAATGAAATAAAATAAGGATGTTTTGGAATGGTTTATGAGCTGCACCTATAGCAAGCTGAAAGGATACAGATTCTGTAGCACTAGATTCTTGTGAAATTCTAAAACACCAAAACACCATCTCTCCAGTTGCTTTTACTAGACCAATGAATGGTTTGGTAATAAGTCTGCATGCTGTATTGCATGAACTTTGGTGATCATCTTCAATATTCATGTAATAAGATAAATTAAAGTATGATATTTCACAGCCAGTGCAAGAGACTGTTATTCACAACACAGTCTACCTTTGGGATGAATCAAGTGTTGATACTGGACACTCATCATTAAATATTTGCATCATTTTCCTGGACTAGTAGTGGGTATGTTGGTTGAACTTACAGCTATGTTATCCATACTGTTATGCTGTTTGTTATAAAAGAAACACAAACATTGAAGGAACCAAACTCCATCTTACTCAGATTATCAATGCACTTGGTGCCACAGTTGCAGATGACAGGGTTGAGAAACTCTTCCTGGTCGTTGCCACAGGATGTTTTGTTGTTCTCCTGATTCACCGCCACACACGCACACACACAAGACAAGAGAAGAATAAATTAGTCAGGAACAATGGAAATGTGTAACTGTTTCTACAGTACGTATATTCAAATTCATTTTACATACCATTAATCTTTTTAATCTACAGTTCTGATACTTTCTTATTTATATCTTCCTAATTATTACAATGGGTAGCCCCAATGCCTGGGCATCTCGAGGTTTAAGGTTTCACTGACAGAACCCATACACCAGGGCATCCCTGTGTCAGGGCTTTGGCAATGAATTGGGGAACCCTGGGAGTCAGACTGTCAAAGGAGTGGCACAATATATAATTTGCTCTTACGATTTGATTTTGATTGAAACATATTAAAGAGACTTTGTACTCACATCAGGATAACCATTATACTCGCAAATGGCATCAATGTCATCACAGAGAATACTCTTCCTGATGTATTCGCCAGCACAAAGTCCCAGCATCATCAGCACCACCACCCTCCTCACTGCCCCTACCATATCTACTGAAGAAATATAATACACTAAACATTAATTAATTCCACTTTGTTATCTTCTCTTTTTCATGTTTTTTCCTTGTGGTTTCTTGTTCTTTGAATTTCATCTCTTATGTTTCTTTCCTTTAGTATTACTTATTACTATTAATGTACTGCTACTGTACTACTACTACTTTACTGTATTGTACTGTACTGTACTCTTAACCGGAACTCTATGATGGCCGGAATTGAAATTTTCTCGGAAAAACGTTCCCAAAGTCGGAATTATCCAGAAAATTCCGGCTTAGGGAATGATTTTCCGAGAAAATTTTAATTCCGACTATCAGAGAGTTCCGGTAAAGATTACAGTAAAGTACAGCACAGTGCAGTACAGTACAGTACAGCTGGACAATTCCGGCTTTGGAAACGATTTTCTGAAGGGCACATTTTCTGGAAAATTATGAGAAAATTTTGCCAGTACCCAGAAAATTCCGGGGATATGGGATATTTTTCTGGGTTCAAGAGATGATGTAGTGTGCAATTTCTGGAACTTCCGAGAACATTTTTCCGTTACCCAGAAAATTTCAGGGATGGGGGATTTTTTCCGGCTTTGAGAGAGTCGCATCGTTATCCGGAAATCTCTCATTCCTGGAAGTGCTCTGCACCAATTGTTCTAGCTAACAGAGATATCACTTACTACTACAGTAAGTCCTCGTTTAACGTTGGCCTGCTTCACGTTGTTTCGGTACTACCTGTACGTCGCTAATCTTTAGATACCAAAAATTTGTTTAACGTCCATATGACTCAGTACAACGTTGTTTTGCATCGTCACAGAGTACTTTTTATGGCTCAACGCCCTCTCTCGTCTGACTGCGCTATGCCCTCTCGGCTCGGCAGAGTCTCAGTGACTCACCACCCTCCTCCTCTCCCGCCATCCTCCACTCCCGCCATACTCCTCCCCTCCCGCCACCCACCGCTTCACTACCCAACATACACTCGCTCTACCACCTCCGCCCATCGGTGAGTACCAATACAAACTCAGTAGCTGTATATTTATGCACCATTTTCTTCACCCGCCACCCACCACAGCCGGCCCAAGTCAGTGATAGTGATAATTATAGGGAGGATATGGACTTATATGGTCTTTGAGGGGTTTGACAAAGAGGCCCTGCAAGCCTCTGTGGTGGATAGTGATACAATTGATACAAGTGATACAGGTGAGGGCCAATAATCTGCCCTCTGCCTCGGAACCAACCGCCCATCCCCGTGTGCCCAGCCATCTTTTCTACTAATGTAAGTGTTAAAAAGCCAAATATTATTGATATTTCTCTTAATTATTAATTGTGTGTGCATACCATCATAAAGTTAAGATAATATTTTTACTACAACATAGTTGTGTGTCGTCAAAAATTGGAGTTTGGGGGTCAGCCCAGTCTCTATTTCAATTAATCCCATATGTTATGTTGTTCACTTTACGCGTTTCTCACTTTCCGCGGTACCCTGTGGGTTAAATTAACCGTGTAAAGTGAGGGTTGACTGTATTTATATTCCTCGTCAATGAATTCCGGGCTGCAAATTCTCAAAGCACGTAAAAACATTGTTGAAAATACTGACTGTTTGACTCTATTATGGTGGGCAGAATAATAATGAATGTATGAGCACACATTAGTAGGTTTTCTATAAATACTGAACTTAAAGGTGTTACCTATTCTGTGTATCAGACAGTCTAGGAATGGCAATTTACAGTCATGCTCTAATTCTACAGTGAATTTGATCGAGGGGGCTAAGTTATTAAGTTGTGGCAGGAAAGCTTTTAGGTCCTCATTACTTGGCCAGAGACATAATACATCTACATATCTAAACCAGACTGCTGAAGGTGTTTTCTTCTTTCCTTGTGGTTATCAGCATACGTATATATATATATACAGTTGTACCCCACTTAACGCGGTCAATAGAACCCAGAGGGTCCAGTGTTAAGTGAAATCCGCGTTAAGTGAACAACAGAACATATGGGATTAATTCCAATAGAAACCGGCCCGACCCCCAAACTCCACTTTTTGAAGACACATAACTATGTTGTAGTAAAAATAACATCTTAATTTTATGATGGTACATGCACACAATTAATACTTAAGAGAAATAGAGAAATACAGTTGCCAAGTTAATGTCCATTCAAATAATGGACTCAACTCCCTCCCCCTCTTCTCACACTACACTGCTGGCTCTTCCCTCTCTGAGAAATTTTTGGGGGAAAACTACTAAATTTTAATAAATAATACCTCAAACTAAAGTTAGGATAATACAATTGACATTGCTGGATTCCTTGTAAGACCAGGAATATTTTGAATATAAATGTCATATATTTTGCACAAAAGATAACATAGTTACTCAGAGAAAACATTTTATCTAAAATTTGTATGTCTAATGCAAAATATATGATGTTTATATTCAAAATGATCATCAAATTATAAGAATTCCAGCAATGTAAATTATATTCTGACCGGGTAATTTGTATGAATTTTATGAGCTAAAACAAATATCTTCAGTTAATAAAAAAAAAAATATTCTTCAGGACACTATCTGTCAATCAAAGTACCCCACCTTGCCTCCCCCCCCCCCCCTCTTCCAACCGCGCGGTCAGTCCCAACCCTCCCCCCCCCCACCCCCCACCAATCCTCCCCTCAAGAGATGTTGGGTGAAAAAAATAAATTTTAACATTTTGTATTAAATAATACCTCAGATTAAAGTTAGGATAATATAATTGACATTGCTGGATTCCTTGTAAGACCAGGAATATTTTGAATATAAATGTCATATATTTTGCACAAAAGATAACATATTTACTCAGAAAACATTTTATTTAAAATTTGTATGTCTAATGCAAAATA
Organism: Homarus gammarus; assembly: GCA_958450375.1. Lineage (NCBI taxonomy): Eukaryota > Metazoa > Arthropoda > Malacostraca > Decapoda > Nephropidae > Homarus > Homarus gammarus. The sequence continues at coordinate 39,357 of CAUDMG010000777.1, read as the reverse complement.
TATGATGTTTATATTCAAAATGATCATCAAATTATAAGAATTCCAGCAATGTAAATTATATTCTGACCGGGTAATTTGTATGAATTTTATGAGCTAAAACAAATATCTTCAGTTAATAAAAAAAAAAAAAATATTCTTCACAGGGTAACAGATGGTCGGTCGGTCCCTCCCTCCCCCCACCCCCCACCAACCTTCCCAAGGAGATGTGTGGGAAAACCAGAATACAGTATTTAACTTTTTTGTAATAAATAGTACCTAAACTAAAGTTAGGATAATATAATTGACATTTTATATATATATATATATATAACAAATACTCCAGTACTGTAAGTATATTACTCAGTAACCCCTCACTCACAGCTGGGCCAGAGTTGAAGTATCTAACTTCTAATATGCAGACATAAGTGTTGCAACAAATTTGCTGTCTTCCACACCCCTACAGTAGTCATGGCAGTTCAACACTGGTCATAGATGGGAACTCACCATTTTTCATCATGGGAGCTCAAAACTACTGCTTCTTTTAAGTAGCTCTATACGGTATATACAGTGAACCTTGTAAAGCAGTATTGTATCACCATAAAGAACAAACACTCAGCTGTGGAAAATCCCTGCCACTGAAGTGTTCTAAAACACTTCATGACTATCACAACAAAGTGAATAGTCATCACAGGGACAACATAACATTCTGAATATAACTGAAACATACTACAGTACTGTACGATTTCCTACACCTCTCACATCATTGATTTCCTACACATCTCACATCGGTCATTTCCTACACACCTCACATCAATCATTTCCTACACATCTCACATTAGTCATTTCCTACACACCTCACATCGGTCATTTCCTACACACCTCACATCAATCATTTCCTACACATCTCACATTAGTCATTTCCTACACACCTCGCATCGGTCATTTCCTACACACCTCACATCAATCATTTCCTACACATCTCACATTAGTCATTTCCTACACACCTCGCATCGGTCATTTCCTACACACCTCGCATCGGTCATTTCCTACACACCTCACATCGGTCATTTCCTACACACCTCACATTAGTCATTTCCTACACATCTCACATTAGTCATTTCCTACACACCTCACATCGGTCATTTCCTACACACCTCACATCAATCATTTCCTACACATCTCACATTAGTCATTTCCTATACACCTCGCATCGGTCATTTCCTACACACCTCACATCAATCATTTCCTACACATCTCACATTAGTCATTTCCTACACACCTCGCATCGGTCATTTCCTACACACCTCGCATCGGTCATTTCCTACACACCTCACATCGGTCATTTCCTACACACCTCACATCGGTCATTTCCTACACACCTCACATTAGTCATTTCCTACACATCTCACATTAGTCATTTCCTACACACCTCACATCGGTCATTTCCTACACACCTCACATCAATCATTTCCTACACATCTCACATTAGTCATTTCCTACACGCCTCACAGCAGTCATTTCCCACACACTCACATTAGTCATTTCCATACCTCTCACACCTTTCACATCAGTTGTTTCCTACACATCTCACATAAAAAAAATAACCACTAACTTTGCAAAATGTGGAAAATAATGAAGGGTTGTTGACAACTTGTCCACACACCTCTTGAAGCCACCAAAACAATGACGAGTGTCGCAACTTTCCTTATCACCACCACCACTGTCATAGATAGATAAGAGTATTGATCAAGTTAATTATCTGGTCTTATCATTTGCTGCTATGGAATGCTGAGATAATATTACTTTGTAATGAAAGATTACACTTTTCACAGGTAACATGTTAATGCTGCTGTACAATTATCAAAATAATGGACCTTGAAGACAAATTTAAGATTAAATTTGAAAATAAGGTCATTTAACATTTAAAATATACAAAATGGTGGAAGATTTAAGTACAATGATGAAAATCTAAAAGGAACTTCATATTAGTATCAGTGTTACGTGAGCAATTACCAAGTAGGAAGAGAAAGTGTATACAATGTGTATAATTGTAAAAAATATTATCAAGATACCCGAATACTTTATAATGAGCTAGTAAAAAAATATTATTAACTTGCAGGTTTTCACTACATTTCCTGAGACATCCTCTTGTTTACCGATAGTTTATATGGATTAGGTTAATACCATCTCTGCCGAGTATTTAACGTAAATTTTAACCAAACATGAGCCACGTACAGTGCTGTAGTCACAAGTACTGTCTCTCTCCTGATATCAATACTGATTCAGTTGACTTGCACATTTTCTCAGTGAAGCACTGAGTCAATGTTAGGAAAATTAAAATAATTTACCATCATATGTTTATTTTTAAACACTTGCCAGAAATCAATTATAAATCAAATAACTTTTATTTAGAATTTAAAAAACTCTAATTAATCAACTAAATTATCAATGGGGCAGCTGGTCTGTTCTTTACTTTGTTAGACCTTCATTGTCTAGTGTTAGTTACAGAAGTACTGACCTCCTGGGGGAGCACACACATGCCCTACAACCCTGACCTCCTGGGGGAGACACACACATGCCCTACAACCCTGACCTCCTGGGGAACACACACATGCCCTACAACCCTGACCTCCTGGGGGACACACACATGCCTTACAACCCTGACCTCCTGGGGGACACACACATGCCTTACAACCCTGACCTCCTGGGACACACACACACACACACTTGCCCTCCAGCCCTGACCTCCTGGGGGACACACACACATGCCCTACAACCCTGACCTCCTGGGGCACACACACTCTTGCCCTACAGCCCTGACCTCCTGGGGGAAACACACACACATGCCCTCCAAAACCTGACCTTCTGGGGGACACACACACACACTTGCCATACAGCCCTGACCTCCTGGGGGAGACACACACACACACATGCCCTACAACCCTGACCTCCTGGGGGACACACACACACACACACATGCCCAACAACCCTGACCCCCTGGAGGACAAACACATGACCTACAACCCTGACCTCCTGGGGGACACACACACGCCCTACAGCCCGGACCTCCTGGGGGACATACACACATGCCCTACAACCCTGACCTCCTGGGGGACACAAACACGCCCTACTGAGTTGCCTATACAATTACTGCATGAAATATGGCATGGGCTATAGAATAAATTGTGATCATCAGAAATTGTAAAATGATTATAGAAACTTAGTTATATTGAAAAATTCTTAGCCCCTCCCCCATGAGTGGCAGCAGGGGAGGGTGAATCAAGTGGATAGGGTGGAGAGACATATTATAATGCCTTTAATAATGGCGTTATACAGGTAGTCGTCGACTTACGACCTAGATTGGTTACGGCCGACCGGTCGTAAGTTGATCTGGTCGTAAGTCGGCCTATGTTATAATTACCTTACGTATATTATACTGTAATGTGTAATGATAATATAATCATCTTTAAGTCATATTTTATCAACATTTTCTTTGTTCATTATTGTTACGGTTGTCAGGTTTAAGTAAATCACTGCATACTACAGTACAATTGGTTTATTATTTACACTGGGGCTGGGGCCAAAACTGTCGTACCGCCGGTCGTAAAGTCGAACAGACGTAAGTCGCATAGGTCGTAAGTCGACGACTACCTGTATTGATACGTCAATGAAATACTAAAGAATCGAAGAATGGAACGCAAAACAAGTAATACTCAGCCAATGAGAAGTAGAGTATATGATGTAATGCATGAACATGTAGAGTGCAGCCACTACATTCAATATACTGGCTCATCTTTCGTGCTTGGCAGACCCATCTACCCTAGAGGGTCAATTATTGTTATTTATTGTTAAACACTTCTCTCATTATGGTCATACTCCCCCCCCCCCCCCCCCACAAATTTTTCTCAATGGATCTACACAATTCACATGGGTCGCCTAAAACGAGGGGGAAAAAACAAAAAAACGGAGAAATCACATCCCTGATATATACGAGGTGTGATGCAAAAGTTCCCAGACTGGCTTCATGTGGCCTTCCACTGAGAGAAATGATGAAAATGTCCAGAAAAATTACCAGCTTGTCCATGAAGATTTTAGGGTGACCACACGAGATTGCCGGGCGGTTGGACTTCTCATATGGAAATATTAACCGGATTCCGATTGACGACTGGCAATTGGCTGATTCACCATGGCAATGCACCTGCGCACTCTCTCTCCTCTCTGTGAATGATATTCTGGTGAAGTACAGCATCCCAGTGGTCCCCCACCCTCCGTACTCTCCAAATCAGGCCCCCTGTGAGTCTTGGCCGTTTCTGAAGTTCTAATTGAACCTCAAGGGGAAGAAGTTCATTGGCAGAAAGAAGCTCCAGGAAAAATCGCAGGTGTTTTTCAGCCTCACCAACGATTGGTGATAAAACATTCCATGAAGGAATTACGATGGACAATAAATATGATGTTTTAAGGAGGTAACTCCCAGAACTCCGATCAGACCACCCCACCTCACCACCACCTGCAGCACTCAACATTATTTGTGGCAAATTAAATTCAAGTGTGTGCATTTATTGTCATGTTATATCATGAATGAATTATTATTTGCATTTATTTTCATTCATATAGTATATGAACGAAAATAGATGAACATATTATGTGCTTGGATTACGTGTTTGGGCCGCAAAAATTTCCATAGGAATGCATCTCAACTTATATTATGGGAGTCAATGGGAAAAATGGTTTTACGATATGGAAAAATTTTCAGGAACGGAACCCTTCCGTAACCCTCGGGATGCATGTACTGTACTGTACCGAAGATGTAAGTGTGCTGTACTGTAGTTGTGTGAAATGTGAATCTAATTGTCATCACAGATAATACATACAGCGTACATCTGCCAAAAATAAATATAAAAATATTTAACTAATAAATCAATTTTGTTCCGGATACTTTTGTGTGTCCTAGTCTTCTCACTGAAGGAATGTACGTCTTAAGCTCCCTCATAGACTAACATATACAGTGGAGTTTCATTATGTACATATATTTCCATCCAGGTGATGTATGTCCTAGTGGACTACAATATCAGCAACCAGTGTAATTCCGTGGTACCTGTATTGTGGTGTCTATTTTGTCTTCATAAAATTTATAGCAGTGTCCATAAATACTCCTTTATTGACCGGTACTATATTAACTATTGCCCTACAACTAGTTAACAGCATGATAGTAAAGCAGTGTTTTAATAATGACTGCTTAGTCTTACACAACCACACCTCGTGTTGTTTTTCGTTGTTTCGTCTTAGCGTAGGCTCATCAAATCCCATTTGATCAGTGTCGTGTGGTTCGTCTCTTTACATAGCGCATACAGTACTTAACACGAACTTCCGTGATATATCAATCACGCTGGGCGTCTTATTTTATTGAGAAATGTATTTAACTACATTTCCTCCTCCACCCATTACTGACACTGCTCCGGTGTTGAGAAGTTCTAACGTTGTGTCTGTTGCGCCTTTTGTGTAGGCGACCCTCACCACAGGGTATCTAGGGCCCAGAATTAGATATTTAGCACTTCCCGAGTATAAATATTTGATGGTGGTACCGATTTATGACGTCGTCTCTTCCTCTAGTGTCTCATGATTCGCCTCGCCCCACTGTATACAAAACGTCTCCACCATTACGGTAAATCTAATGTCATAGACTTTACCTTAACTCACAGTGCAATTCATTTTATCTGAATTCAAACTATCTAAAGTTTCCAGGTATCCAAAAGTTGTCCCCTTTGGTGAAAATTCTAATTTAGTCCAACAATCTGAATGCAACTGAAGTCAAATGTTCGTGTGTCTGACACCAGTAGTGCTATAACCACTTTTTAAACAAATATTGCTATGATAAACGAAATTGATACATAGCATATCATAAAATACAATAGCACATATTTTATATCCCCAAAATAGCTCTTTCCACACTCAAACCACCATCTAAGTGACGCCACAGTTCAGCCTGGCATTCAATCAGCTGACTAAGACGTGTGTGTGTGTATGCCATGACGTTACATGGGAAGGAGGGAGGCAGGTGAGTCAGCCAAGCAGTACAGCTCACACACCTATATGTACTCTATATTTTTCTCATCTTATTGTTATACATTACATTGTCTTTATTTCTAAGCTACATTAGAGTATTAAATTTTTACTCTTTTGCACTGTATTAAAGAAAATGGTTTTACTAGGGTTGACTATAATATCCTGCGTGATATAAGTTACATGTTTATTGACATACTCAGAATTGAAATATACAGAGAGAAAATAATTGTATATTTGTTAAAATTTATTCTTTATTTTTTTATAAGTGACCAAATTAGTATACAGTACAGCACTGTTTATGTAGCATTCCCCCTCTATCACCTCCAACAACTGCGTTAACTACCATGCCTCTGCAGTGCTGGCAAGTGTTACTTTTTGAAAATTAATAATTAAATGTACACACACTGTATATATTCCATATGTTAGCTCAGGCCAATAATAAATTTTTTTTTATTATTATAGGGGGGAGGGAAGCACGTCAATAATTCAGAATTTGGGATAATTCGGCAAGGCCAGAGCCCCATACAGTATAAGCCAAGTTATCAAGGGTTTACTATAACTGAAGTTATTAAGTTACACAATTGTCAGATAATTTATGGACACCAAGTTCAGCAAATTCACCATAAATACTCTACTTCAGTCATTTGTGCATACAGTACTGTAACAGCTGGATGGATTCATTCACTTTAACTTTCATTGCAACAGGTTAACATATTTCAATTATTATGAAATATCAAATATTTATTAGAAATATAAGTAATAAAATAAAATTTATCAATAAATATCTCAATAAAGAAAGAAAATATCTTTAAGTTATCAGCATAAGGTGTTAAACATCATCAGGAGGCCAAAAAAAGTGAACTATTGTTTTACCTTCATCAGTTCACACTCAGCTCTTGTTTACTTTTCTTCAAGCTGAAAATGAAATACAGTACATGTAGTTATGGAAACAAATTCTGATAAACATAATAAATTACTGTATGTACTATAGTCCAAATCAAATAGAATCTAAGAAAAATTTACACTTGGTTAAATTTAGAATTTAAAAAAATATATAAACATCATTTATATCAGTCATGTGACCTTCAAATATCAGATTAATTCAACACACTTATTCTTTAAATGAAAGCCTCAATATTGTAAAAATAAGTAAAATTTCAGTGGTCTGGAACTGATGTTGTGCACTTAGACAGGTGTAAACCATTGACTAAGTAGTCAGGCAGATTATTATCTACATAAAGAGAGAAGCCACCACCAAACATTGTTACAGTACAGGACAACTCATCTCTAAACTACCACAGTCAATGTCTGTTATATCTAAATAAAGCTTAGGTATTGTATTCAGAAACACTACTGGAAATCCTATTATGCAGGAACAATAACACCCATAACAAAAGAATACTGTACATTTTTCTATAAAAAAAAATATGGAATAAAGATATACTGAACCTTCAATCATTGTTGTCAGAATTATCACCAGTGGGAGTGCGGCAAAATGGGCAGTGACCCTTCTGAAGAACCTGAAGTATGTAATCATCAGTGTGAAACATCTGAAAGAAACACACATGTCACTTCCACAATTTACATTGTATAATACCATAATGACTGAACAGAACTACACAAGTGGGAGATAATAACAAAACAAAGTGTTAAGAGACAGTAAAACTAACCGACCCTGTAATAGCCAGTCCAAATGTCTTTAAAACATAGGATATTACTAACAATGAAGGAAATATATCTAATATTCCTTAAATAAATTATCATAATGAAGGAAAAATATTTAATATTACTAAAAATAAATTATCATAGTGAGAATAAAATATCCAATACTGTACAGTATTACTAAAAAAAATTCAAAATGAAGGGGAAAAAATTTATTAAAAAACAAATCTTCATAATGAGGGAAAATCATATATTACTCATAAATTTCATAAATTCACCTTGTTGCAGTGGACACAGTGTGTGATGGGCATGTCAGACATGATGTTTTTGAAGAACTGGAATTTGAGAGGTTTTGGCCAACGGCATATTATCACATCATGAGGTTCCATGGCTATCAGTGCTGACCGCCCAAGAGTAACTGGCTGGTATTCTGACCCTCCCTGTTCAAATGGTCAAAATAATGAACAAATTAAAAATTTTCAAGGCAAATCAGGGCTGACTTTAATATCAAATAAATTAACTTATTCAATGCAGATGTGCCATATATGGAACAGTCCATCTTCATATCCAGAGTAATACTCATACACTTTTTCTTCCCCTCACCACTTGTACTTGCACTATGCTTGTCATTCATTATTTAAAGATGACAAGGATAAATTCACTACTCACAGCATGATAGAGCACAATGAGACTGAGATTCAACTTCTGACGTTGTTTACACTAAATCAACCAAGTAAAAAACAAAACAACGACATAAGTTGGGGAAATTTCTACATCGCATTCCTCAATTAGTCAACGTCAGTGCAAAATGTCATATAGTGATGATGCATAACAAGGACCCCCTGTATACTGTAATTGGATCACCTGTAAATGGTTTTGCAAAACCCCACTATCAATACTCAAATTAATGAGTTAAGCATTAAAGGTAGTGACCATCTAAACACCATTAATGGGTTATCAGTAATCGGATAACTATTGAGACACACCTTCACACAATACTCACACAGAAGTTCATGAGGTTTGTGGTGAAAGGATCATCATTGTTTTGTGAATTTGTTGGTGAGCCATCAAGGGTGAGAGCTTGAGCATCTCCTGACTCTGTTTGTCTCCAATGATTTTCTTCTTCCTCACCAGTGTCTTTCACTGAACCTTCACTGTCACCTGAACCACTGCCACCTGACTGCTGAATGAAACGCACAGCTTCCTCGTCGGTAATTCCTTCCTCTAACACAAACTCTACAACTGGTAAAATTTCTGCAACACAATGATGATGTAACATAAACATAATATTTATAAAAAATTGTATGTAAAAATAATAGAAATGCACTACTGTAATTACAATCAAACATAACCAAGCAAACACATACAGAAGTTCTCACTTAACAAGTAATAGGCATTACTAAAAAAATGCTCCTTAGGTGAACTGCTGTTAATCGGAAACATTACTCGTTGAAGAATACCTTCCAATATATCATTTGAATGGGCATAGAAATAATAACATATGGTATATAATATTTTACCAAATATTATACAGTACAGTATAGCTAATGATGTGTTAAAAAGTATGCTCATGGAACAGTAATGTTAATCTTTAATTAGGGATAAAAGAACCCAATCGATATGAAACCGTCTGACCATAATTTAATGAAAAAAATATATTTACTTTAAGAAAATGAAAGGTATCATGACTCTAAACCTTAACCCCAGTGACTCTAAACCCCTACCCAAAGTCACTCAAACCTTTACTTCCAAGAACCACAATGTGGGTTGCTGATAAATCACTATCCTGATGTAAAATTTGTGGCTGAGGAAGTATATTCCTCTGTCAAGGGCTGTAGTAAAACTTAACTGTGCCCTTGTAGAGCACTTTATTAAATTGATCCTAATTAGTTTAGCAATTACTTAGAAAAGTATAATTGTTTTAGATGCTCATAACACCACTTTTAATATTTTATTTGCCTAACACCAGACAATTTTATTTGGCAGTGGGAGGACCCTGTACACAAGTGGTTATTGGAAAGGAGTCTCATTAAGGTTTTACTTAACATCTAAATATGTTGTGAGAGCAAGAATTATGAACATAGAATGGTGTTGAACATGCTAGTTTTTCAAGCTGAGAATCTGACCACAAATACATTCAAACTGAGGAGTCTCATCTTATTTAGGAATGAACTAGACCATCAAGTCTTAAGACGACCAATCTTTAAGAATGACTAAAGATGTTGAACACAAGACCCCATTATAGAGCAGAAAGTTTAGACCTTACCTGACCTGCCCCACCACCTCATTTATCATTGGGATGTTTAATTATTGTGTGAAATAAATGGGGGTTCCTAACTTCAAGACATCCCTGCTGTGGTTATCTAAGCATGGTGAGTGTAAATGCTTCATGATACTGGATGACATAAAACAAACAGTAATTTACCTCCCTTACCAGAAATGAACTGTGTCATCATGTAGATAGGTAGGCATGGTTAGGTTAGTTTTCTGTGTTATAATAAATGTTTGCCTTGTTTACAGTACAGTAACACTTATGATTTAATTTCACTCTATTTTTCTTAGTTTTTACTCTTTCCACATTTATCTTCTGAGGTGAAAATGATAAAATACTTTAACTATGTGTGACATATATATTCACATTCATTGACTTAACATCCTATTATACTACATACACTTACCGGTAAGTCAAACTTAAGACATAACATCATAAAAGTCTGGGAAATACATACCAAATGACACGAAGGAATAAACAAACGGGTGGCAACAATTAACACACTGGTTGCCGTTGTTGTTGACGAGAGGATTGGTGGTAGAGCAGCGATAACACAGAGGCTGGTGTTCCTCGTTGTCGTGGAAAGGTTTGGCCCGAATTTTCAAGGCTGCCAATTCAACATCCTCCTGTCCCCAAAATATGGCTTTGATTCTTAAAAAGTAATTGATAAGTTCTTTGTATGTACTGTACACTGCCTCTTGATTTACGTGGTATAGTTGTGTTCTTGAAAATGGCCGCATAACTCAAAAACGTGTAAATCAAACATAATTTTCCCATAATAAAAAAAAGGAAATGGTGGGGTTAGGGGGAGCAGCCTCAAAACTCAATCGTACGTCTATATCATATACTGTAGGTACATACAGTATATCCTTCACTCTTTGTATACATACAATACAAACAAAAGAATACAGCTAAATCGATGTAAATTTAATAAGACTTGGCTTGAATGAACAGCTTGCCGACAGGTACATTCCACTGGTTTTGATCTTCAATCCCCGGACTCGGCATCTTCTCCATGATCAAAGTTTGTACATATGACGTCTTTGTGGCACTCATTGAGGTTCCAGACTTAACACTTTCCTTAATTTTGGTGGCATTGTCACATATTGTCCTGATGGTTCTCTCACTAAGGTCAACCACCTAACCTATATCAGCTATGGTTCTTCTCTCTCATTGTGGCTTATTATGTCGAATTTATCACCAAGAGTGATAGTCTTTTGCTGCTGCTTGGGCTGGGTGGCACCTTTGGATGTACAGGTACTCCTCGATTTAGACCTACTCGACATACGACCACCCAGACATACAACCACCTCAGTCATACCAAAAAATTTTCAAACTCCGTACATATTTTCTAGGACTGAAACATTTCCGTCCCGTACTACAGCGTCGCATGGGCTGGGTTGCCTCGTGGCGTACAGCATCCACGCCGTAGCATGCTCAGTTGGTGTTTGGCTGTCGTTGTTGTTGGTAGTGATCGCGCTGTGTACTGACAATATTTTTGTTGCTAATTCCCTTTAGAATGACTGGCAAGCATAAAAGTGTGAGTTCTAGTGGTGCTCAGAAGAAAAAGAGACAGTCAATTACTTTAGAGATGAAAATGAAAATAATAATGCAATATGAAAATGGAAAAACGGTAGCAACCATTTCACGTGACCTAGGCTTCTCTCACTAGACGATATCAACAATTTTGAAGGACAAGGAACGAATTCGTGAGGTAATGAAAAGATCAGCACCTATAAAGGGAACAATAATAACGAAAAAAAGACAAGGTCCTATTCATGAGATGGAAAAATTACTTGTGGTGTGGATGGAAGATCAGATACAAAAGCGCGTACCCTTAAGCCCTCTAACCATACAGGCTAAGGCAAGAAGCCTTTTCGAAAGGTGAGTGGAGAGGCAGCAAGTGCTGATGTGGGTGCTGCTGAAGCTTTTAAGGAGGAGCTAGATCGTGTCATCGTGGAGGGAAATTATTTGCCTGAGCAAATGTTTAATGTGGACGAAAGTGGCTTATTCTGGAAGCGCCTGCCAGAACGGACATACATCCACAAAGAGGAGAAAACCATGCCGGGATTCAAGGCATTCAAGGACCGAATCACACTTCTGTTGGGGGGGGGGGGGGGGGGAGGATGTAGCTGGTTTCAAGATAAAGCCCTTCATGATATATCATTCAGAGAACCCAAGGGCTTTTAAACATGTCAGCAAGCACACACTGCCAGTGTTTTATTGCAGTAATAAGAAAGCATGGATGACCCTAGTACTGTTTGAGGATTGGTTCCCGAGTTGTTTCATTCCACGAGCCAAGGAGTATTGTCTGCAACAAGGGATTGCGTTCAAGATTTTATTAATTTTGGATAATGCTCCGGGACACCCACCACACCTGGACGACCTGCACCCTGATGTTAAGGTAGTCTACATTCTTCCTAACACTACCTCTATCATCCAACCCATGGATCAAGGTGCTATTATTGCTTTTAAAGCGTATTACTTACGTACGACCTTCGCTCAGGCTGTTGCTGCTACTGAAGGTGAGAAAATGCTCAAGAGTTTTGCAAGGACTATAACATTTTGAAATGTATAAGGAACATAGCTGCAGCATGGGATGAGGTTACAGGTCAGAGCATGAATGGTAGATGGAAGAAAGTCCTGAAAAGATATGTGAACAGTTTCAAAGGATTTAATGAAGATGAAGCAATTTCTGAGATTAGTAACAAGATAGTGGAGTTGGGTAAACAGCTGGAGTTAGAAATTGATAATGAAGATGTTGAGCAGTTGGTTGAAAGTGGAGCAGAAGCTGTAAGTAACGAGGATCTTATTGAACGGGATGCACAGAAAATTGCAGAGGAAGAAGAGAGTAAAAATGTAGAAGAACCTGCACCCCCCAAAAATTTCCAGTGAAACAAATGGCAGAGGCATTTGCCACTATTAATAAGGAGATGAAAATGTTTGACGAAATGGATAAAAATGTTGAGCGTTTTGCAAAAGTTGACAGAATGATCCAAGATGCACTTGCTTGCTACAGGGAGATTTACAATGAAAAGAAAAAGCAAACTGTGCAGTCTAAGTTGCACTTATATTTTAAGAAGTCCCCCACTGCTGTCTCCTCACGCCTCTTCACTCCCTAAAGATGATCCAATACCTTCAATAAGCAAGTATCCCCTGTATGTTAACCTATCTGAAGAAAGCGACATTGATGACCCACCCAGCCCTATCTCCTCCTCTGCTTCATCCAATTAATGTACAGTTCGTCCCCGAGTTACGTACATCCGATTTACGTACAAACGGCCGATACGTACATCGTTTCTGAAGTCTTTAATTGCAAAAATATTGTCTTAAAAGGGCGAGCAATTTTTAAATTTGGCGGGCGAGCCAGCCGCACCGCGCCGCCACTATCACTGACCATGCAGACGACACGCTAGACGCACCAAAACAACAAGCGTGGTCATTGTGCATACAGTACTTCTCCTGTGAATTTCTGCCCTATTTTGTACACTTTACTCTGTGTGCAATGACTGGTGTAAAGCGTAAGAGTGGTGAAGCCAGTGGGAGTGCTACGAAACGTCAAGCAATCTCACTAGAGGTAAAAATGGACATAATAAAACTGCTTGAAAGTGGTGAAAAGTTGACCAATGTTGCCCGCAAATTTAACCTGAGTCGGTCAACTGTTAATACAATTGATAAGGGCAAAGAAAAGATCAAGGAACATGTGAAATCTGCAGTGCCAATGCAATCTACGATTATAACTAAAAGAAGAGGGAAGGTCCTGGAAGAAATGGAAAAATATCTTGCGATGTGGATCGAGGACTGCACACAAAAACGTAAGCCTCTGTGTCTCAGTATGATTCAGGAGAAAGTCCTAAGTCTTTTCAACGACCTAAAGAAAGATCACCCTGATGATACTGTGACATTCAATGCTAGCCATGGGTGGTTTAACCGATTCAAGGTGCGAAATAGGCTGCATAATGTTCGAGTGACTGGTGAGGCGGCGAGTGCTGATTGGAAAACAGCACAGGAATTTCCAAAGAAACTCGCGGAAATTATTGACGAGGGAGGCTACACACCACAACAGATCTTCAATGTGGATGAAACTGGGCTTTATTGGAAAAAAATGCCTGACAGGACGTACATAAGCAAAGAGGAGAAGTCAATGCCTGGGTTTAAAGTAGCGAAGGACAGACTGACGCTGCTTCTTGGTGGTAATGCAGCTGGTGATTTTAAATTAAAACCATTGCTTGTGTACAGTTCTGAAAACCCACGAGCACTCAAAAACATTGCAAAGGCATCCCTTACTGTCATATGGAAAAGTAACACTAAAGCATGGGTTACACAGGCACTTTTCCAAGACTGGTTCTACCACCATCTTATACCAGACGTGGAAAAATATTGCAGGGACAATGGTATACCCTTCAACATCCTCCTGCTGCTTGACAATGCACCTGGTCACCCCCCTTTCCTGGATGACTTCCACCCAAAGGTAAAGGTTGTGTACATGCCACCCAACACAACATCTATCATCCAGCCAATGGATCAGGGCGTCATTGCAACATTTAAAAAATATTATCTTAGGCGCACCTTCCGCCAAGCACTGAAGGCAACTGATGACAATGGGATGACTCTCAAGGAATTTTGGAAGTTCTATAATATCTACAAGGCAATTAAAAACATCGGTGCATCCTGGCAGGAGGTTACATCATCCTGCATGAACGGCGTGTGGAAGAAAATCTGTCCACAGTTTGTCAACGACTTCAGTGGGTTTGAGAATGTTCAGGAGGAGCAGAATGCTGTGATCAACAACTTAATCAAAATAAGTGAGAAACTGGAGTTAGACCTGAAGGAGAATGACTTCTCTGAGTATTTCGACGTCCACGGCAAGGACTTGACAAATGACGAGTTGATTGAGTTGGAGAAGCAACGACGGGAAATAGAAACAGCTGAAGAAGATCAAGTTGAAATGCCTACAAAGCATTTCCAAACTAAACTGATGGCGCAGGCTTTTGCAAAGGGGGAGGAAATGTTGGCACTTTTTGAACAGCAAGATCCAAATGAAGAAAACTTGCCAAGGTGTCAGCAGCGATCCATGAGGCTATTAAATGCTATCACATAATTTATGAAGAAAAAAAGAAGATAACAACCCAAACATCCATCCACAAATTCTTCAAACCAGCAGCCGTATTGCCAACATCATCTACACCTGATACAGTGCCATCAACATCATCTACACCTGATCCAGTGCCATCAACATCATCTACACCTGATCCAGTGCCGCGTGATATGGATGATAGTGACGACTGCGACGGCTGACTGCGTCACGAGTGTTGCCGCTACTTATGCCGCATTTATGTTAAATAAAATATGTTTGCATTTGATAAGTTGTATTAATTACCACCAGATAACATTATAGGGTTGGGGATTTTCGAGTTACGTACATTTCGAGTTAAGTACAACCTTTTGGTCCCCATTATGTACGTAACTTGGGGACTTACTGTAGTCCCCATGTTTAATTAAAAAATTATTGGGGCCCCGTGTGCATTCAGCTGACTACATTAAAGGTAAGTGCACAGTAACACTTGATTCATTTTTCATTATTGATTTCTTTTACTGCACTGTATTTCATTTTATATTTTCTATATTATTTTTTGCATTTTCGACTTACGACCAATTCGACTTGCGACTTGGATTTGGGTCCCTAACCCCGTCATAAGTTGGGGACTGCCTGTAGTTGAATGTTTATAAGTCATAATAAGGGCTGAGAGTTACACACAAACACAAAACACCACAAGAACAATCACGAGAAAACTAGGTAATCAGTCACTCAACAATGGTTACCGGATGCTAATCCATGGCGCATGCTCACCCACTCATCCTTACTCATGCCGCGAGTCATATAGTACTGTACTGTATCTCATCGGCATCGCTTGCTCACTGCCAGCCCACAACAGACTGTTTGGCATGCAATTCAGACTCCGTAAATAAAAAAAAATATGACCACATTAATTAAAAAATGGTATAAATACAACACAAGTGTTATTCTAAATATGCATAAATTAAATTCATGTAATTCGAGAGGCAACTGTATAGTACATCTGGCATCATTACAATTTAAGTCATGCAATACAATGCTCACTAGAAAAGGGTTTTCTATTTAAAATCAATGTAACAAAAACCACAGACAAAATACATACAGCACATATTATTGTAACTATAAAATACTTATAAAATTTTGCTCATATATTGTGGAGGAGCCATCTACTCAATAAACTTCATTACTCCATCCACCAGTAGTGAGACAGGTACTCCAAGGACAGGCAGCTGTGATCATTGTGTTACATAACTTTGTTCATATGTCCAACTGTCCCATACACAAAAGAAGAGATCATCATTGAACTACTTTTCACATTATGTATTTTCATACACATTATGGACCACATGAACTATCTATAACAGTGTTCTCTTCAAAGTCCTTCCTTAAAATACAAAATTACCTGAAACCGTGGTGGAATGCGCAGAGTTTGCAGTTTGTTCAACACGTAGCGCGCTAATTTGTAAGCTTCAAGATTTCTTGCTTGTTTGGACAAAGTGTACAGCGAAGAGCTAAAGAAACACCAAGGAATTTTTTTTTTTACATGTGACCTTTTTTTCATACAACAAACAGCTAAAGACACTCAGGGAAAACTACTGAAAATGACTTTTTATACATCAAAGAGCTACAGAAACACTAAGAAAAAATTACTCTAAAAATGTGTGACCTTTTTTTATCCATCAAACAGCTAGAGACACTAAGAGAAAACTTCTGAAAATGTGACCTTTTCTTTATCAGAAAAATGCAATACTGACCCATAATTGAAGGAGTAATCCTGAAGTACCATTACATAACCCAGACCAAAATAAGCAACTCTAAAATTACTGCACCAAGTCCAAATACAGGTACAGTATTGAAAACTCGAATCAACTTCGAGTCACTACAGTATACTATTCTAGGAAAACAAAAGTTGTTTATCTCATGAGGGTGATAAAGTTGTATTTGTCTCTTGAAAGAAGTGAGAAAGTTGTGTTTGTCTCATCAAGAAAAAAAAAGTTGTGTGTGTCTTATGAAGGAAAGAAAGTTGTGTGTATCATGGAGAAAAAGTTGTGTGTCTCATGGAGAGAAAGTTGTGTGTGTCTCATAAGGGAGAGAAAGTTGCATGTGTCTCATTCATAAAGGAGAGAATGTTGTATGTGTCTCATCAAGGAAAGCTGTGTGTCATCAAGGAGAGAAAGTTGTGTGTCTCATCAAGGAGAGAAAGTTGTGTGTCTCATCAAGGAGAGAGTGTTTCTGTAGGATGCAAAGTAGTTAGAAAGACACAAAAAACATATCCCTTCATTTTCAAAAGTGAAGTTAAAGCATACAATTTGGAGATGCCTGTGGGTTGTGTGGTCATAAGTTCATGCATCAGGAATCTTGAAATGTTGAACAAAGCTTCTGGCATGTATGATGTGAAGGGTTCATCCTGCAATGAAATAAAAAGTTCTTAAGATATACAGTATTCATTAACCTACTGAATACTATATTGAACAAGAAAACATTCTGGTAAATGTTCATGAACAATATATACTTACTCAATTTACTTTACTCAACAGATATACAGTATAGCAAGAGGCAGTAGCATTATAAATATAGTAAAGTGCAGTATAGTAGTGCACATTTTCTGATTTGGAGCAAATTGCAAGTGAACTTAACAAAATAGCACTGTGCAATATTATCAAAGCAGCCATCAAGAAGAAATATGGTACAGAAGTATGTATCAGATTTAATTAGATGAAAAATGGTAATAATATACAATAATGAAATCACCATCACCAATTTACAGCCATATTCCACCTCCAACCTACTTTTACAGAGTGAGAGCTGGACATTACAGTATATGTAGGAGTTCTCATTACCCGATCATCATTGCCATCATTCTAGTTCTCATATTTTGGCTTTTACCATAGTTACTAAGTTCCTCCTTGGTTTTTACCATAATTACTCAGTTCCTCCTAGGTAAAGTATTCACAACAGCCCAAGTTTCACACTTTAGGTTTAGTTCAGTCCATAATATTCTGGGACTGTCCACTTATAAGTTACTGTACAACTACACATTTCACCTTTACCACATTTTTCTAACATCTTGACAGACACTTCACTCACTGGTCCAAGTTCACCTCTCCTTTGCCTTTAGACTTCACTCTGCACAACACTATAACATCCACATTCCTTGTTTTCTTTGAATTTTCTGTCACTTGCTCATTACCACTCTAGTTATATCCACACACAACAAAACATCCCAGAGTACAGTATATGATCAACGGTTACCAAAAATGATCAATGCCATATATGGTCAATACCCTTGCCATACATAATCAATATACCTATTCAAACCAATTATGATCAATACAGTTACCATACACAGTACACTGTACACTCATTAATTTGGACAATAAAATTTGGATTTTGGCTTAATTCGTATGTTTTCTTAATTAATTAAACAATTTGAATTTGGAATGAATCTGAAGTAAATCGAGCGTTTCTGAAAAGTGGATCATTATTACAGGAATATATTTTGAAACAGATTAGGATGAATGAACTACAGGATTAAAACATGATTTATATTAAGATACTGTACAAAACTACATTTGGATGTAAAGCTCGAGAGAGGGGATGGAGGAGGCAGAGGGAGGAGAAGACAACTCACCTCCCTCGCTCCCTTTATAATAACAATATGCAATTTCAACATAATTCCCATATTATTTAGGATCATTTGGTGCTGGGTTAATAAAACATCATGGAAAAATAATTAATTTTCCCCCAAACTCCCACACTCAATCCCAGAAGAGCTATTGTGCCATAGCATATTCCTGGTCTCTTGTTTACAGTGGTAACAGCTGATCTCCCTAGCAATGTTGCCAGCGCTCGCCATCTCACAAGCACTGTCACTGCTCAAGGGAGTTAGCGCTTACCACAGTAAGCACTTGGTAAATAATATTATAGCATATTTATCAGAACTTAATAAATATTATTGTAGTGCATAATGCATTTCCATATGCCCTGGTTTATTCACTGATCAGTTGTCTAAGTGCTAAAGTAAAAATTAACTTTAAAAGAAATTAGAAATTAAAATGCTATTAGACAATGGTTTTGTAGTGCTGTTAATGTGTTTAATGTGTAAGTGCCTTGTCACAATACCTCACCTCCTGCCTTGTCACCTCACCTTGCAGTGTTACATTTATTTATTACTGTATTATTTACTTTATTATTACTGTAAGCACTGTACAAAAATTTATTTTTTGCACAATAATTATATATAGATTATTTTATGCGGCAGCCAAGGCATGGCCAGGTGCAAAAACTGAACAGAAAAGAAACAAATAATAATAAAAAATTAAAAAAATCGGAAAATGTTGAATCATGTAAAAATATTCCATACGCAATTAATTCAGATTTTTCAGTAATTCAAGAGACCCAGAGCCCCCATTATTGTCAAATTATTGAGGGTATGGTACACAATTAATAAACTTACTATATAAAATCAATATAAGTATGATCAATACCAAAAATAATCACCACATTTAATCAAAATAAATACTGTATGATCAAAACACTCACCAAAAATGACCAATACACCTACCATATATCGTTGAATAGTGTGGTAAACATAATACATCGAGGCTTTCTTCTGGTAGTCCTTGAATTTGGTCATCATTGCATCATGTTCATTCTTACTGGAAGGAAATAAGATGAATAAATTAAGGAATGATCTCCTCTTACTGATGAGCCTGGAACAAGGCAGCTCAGGTATATATAATACTCACACTAAACCAATGACAAGAGAAACCCAATGCTAGTGTCATGGACTATTCAAAACAATTAGTATAGTACTGTACAGTACATCATCACCAATATTTCATGGCCATATTCCATGCTTGTTTTACCTCCCTAATACAACTGTCACCCTGCAGTGGAAGAGCAGTCACAATGGGTGAGTGGTTGGACAAGCAAATGTTGTCACAGTAGGCAGGGAGTATCTTCCCCATATCGAGTTCTGGGCATCAAACCTAACACACTTAAGCACACACACCCCCTCCCCTTCCTTAGCCATCTCACTAGTGTTGACGCAGCTGAGCAAACAAATAACCATTTCGCTACTATATGCCAGACGCTCCCACGGCTTGACACAACCACTCTCCCTGCTTACCTACCAGCCTCCCTTCCCACTGACTTAGTAGAAGAATTTGACGTAGCAAAACGCCTGGACAAACTAAAATTGAAACGCTCTACCACCCCCATTGACTTACCAATGAAACTCTTCAAGGAGTTCTCCCCGGAGCTTGCTAAACCCCTCTGCTCCATCATCAATGCTTCTCTCAGTCAAGCCAGATGCCCAGCTGACTGGAAGACCTCTTATGTATCACCAGTGCCCAAGTCAACCAGCCCACAATCCTTAAATCAGCTACGACCTATTGCAATCACCCCAATACCCAGCCTAATCTGTGAAAGTTTTGTGTTCGACTGGGCCTATGCTGATATTGCAGGAGTCGTAGACCCTCAGCAATTTGGCAACATGAAAACTTCCTCCACCACTCACTGTCTTGTCAGCTTTCTCGATTACATATACCGCCATCTCGAGAAACGAAAAACGTCTGTAGCTGTCGCCTTCATTGATTTCACTAAAGCGTTCGACCTAGTCGACCACAATATAATCATCAACAAAGCTATTGACCTCGGGCTTCGAAGAAGCCTCATACCATGGCTTACAGACTTCCTCAGTGACCGACGCCAAGCTGTACGCTTCCGAGGGGCTGTCTCCACCTTTCAGTCACTCACCTGTGGCGTCCCCCAAGGCACCAAGATGGGACCACTCTGCTTCCTTATGCTCATCAATGATGCCCTAAGAGAAACCCCTGCTCGCTGGAAATATGTCGACGACTCCACCATTGGGATCAGCGTCAACAATTCTGCTCCCAACTATACCGCCCTTCAGGATTTATTGAACAGTCTCCAAAACTGGGCTACCAACAACCATGTCACCATCAACCATACCAAGACCATGGTTATGCACATCAACCTCTCCTCCGACATTGTCCCACCTCCTTCCATTACTCTAGGTCCGAACACACTCCAGGTCGTAGATTCCACGAAGCTCCTCGGCGTCACCATAGACAACAAACTAAATTGGAAACCACACGTCAATGAAGTTGTCAAATCCTCCAGTTTCCGTCTCCACCTCCTCCGCCGACTCAAGTCCCTCGGAGTTCCTGCACACGAGCTCCTCAGTGTTTACACAACATTCATACTTCCCAAGCTCACCTATGCCTCCCCCACCTGGTCTTCCTCCCTAAATGCCACACAACGTAAACACCTAGAAAAAGTGCAAAAGAGGGCATGCAAGATTATTCTCTCCTCCTCCTACTCCACATATCAAGAAGCGCTCAACACACTGACCCTTTCGACTCTCACTGACCATCACCACGACCTCATCTGCAAATTTGGTAAGAAGCTTCTACACCATCCCCGACACCGGCTCCTACTACCACCCGAGGTCCCTTGTCCGAGAATTGCTGTTCGACACCACAACCGCATCCAGCCCATACGTGCACGAACTGATCGCTATAAGAACAGCCCAGTCCCAACCATTGTAAAAATTATCAATAACTTGTAATACTGTAACACTGTCACTATGTTGAATTGAACTGTAGTTTGAGCTTTTCCCCATCTAAGTTATTATATGTCTTATTTGTGTCACTTATGTTACTTGTATATTATTTGTAATTCGTAACCCACTCCCCAAATATGTAACTGTATATTTTCAGCCTTCTGGCTGCCAAGCTCTTTCAATAAACCGTTAATTATTATTATTATTACACACACACATTCATGGTAGGGAAGGAGAAGGTGTCTCGGCCACCTAAGTTCCAGTTTGTCATACTACACTACTCCTACTCCATTTCAAAACTTGAATCACTTGAAGATTTGCCTCCCAACTTATTTAAACTAGTGATTAAACACCCATATGCTGTTTAGTTTAGGATTTGTTAGTATTTGGGGAGTTAATATTCAGGTGATCCAGGTAGGCAGAGAAACAGATAAACATATATATATATACACACATACAAAGAGGCAGATGGATTGATAAAGATCTGGTGACAGAGAGACAGGCATAAGAGACATGCAGGTAGCACATAGAAGCTAAAAACTTCCCAAGAATAAAATCTTACTCTTCTGCTGCTATGTCAAGACACTGCATAGCCAACATCCAGAAGTAATACCCGGCATCATCATATCGGTTTTCATTGACAGCGTTCATTGTGAGCTGTTCCAGTACCCTGAAGGCCTCCTCTGGCTTCCCTGCCTTGTGGAAAGCTGAAAAATGCAACCATTTAATTGTACATTATTATACATAAACCAAACCAAACCTCACCTAATCTAACCTAACCTAACCAAACCTATCCAAATCTCTCCTGTCTAACAGAGCCCACTCACAGGCAGGCAGTTTTGATACACTTCCTCTTCCATTAGGCTCATGGCCAGTGAGCTGGAAACCATGGAAAAATGACAGACCAGTTGTGTAATATAAAAATGGAGGCCTGTAGTGGTGGTGTGAGGTACTAAATAGGTAGCTCAACTCTACCTGCCTCACTAGTAGCTTCCTCATTCTAATGGTGATGGGGATTCATTACATTCTAAGAGCATGTGTTCACCAGTAGTCTTACAATGAACTCAATTAAGTTAAAAAAAGAAATAATATTCAGAATAATAAAACAAACATTAACAAACACCTTTTTAGGGCATTACTGTAGTTGCTCTGTAAAGTATATAATATTTACTAACCTTTCTGAGCTTGTAAGAACTTGTCTTGCTCAGCGAGTGATGTTGCATATGGAACATAAACCAGTTGGCGATATTCTGGATGTTTCTCGGCCCATACGAAGGCTTCTTCCCAATCTTGCACTTCAACATACAGCTCTATAACACTCTGTATCTCTCCCATCTTTCTACAGTAAGAAATCAATTGAAAAAATTGAAAAATGGTACAAATTGGCCAGACTGGATAAGAAGAATTTATATACGGAACAATAAAAAGCTTTTTTAACCAACACACAAACAAGGGTTCATGTGATCCTAATATTCCTTCAACCACTGTTAATCTTGGTCAGAAAACACAGTAAGTACCACTACATAAGGGGAACCTGTGTTAGTGAATCAAAGACTTTATATAAAAAAACAAAATATTCTCATTAAAGACACTAGATTCTACAGTACACAATGAACCAATGACTTACTTGTACATCTCTGCAGCGTGTGTCAGGGAGCCTAAGCGGCGCAGGTGCTGGGCACACAGATTAAGTGTCTGATGGTCAGCCTTGTCAGTCTTGCGGCCAACATCCAACAACCTTCAAATAATGATGAACATGGGAATAAACTTGAGACTTACATTAAAACTGCAGATTAATTTTGATCAGCTTATTAGTACTGTATAACAATTGCCTGTTTATTTACCTATATTTCTCTCTATGTACAGTTGTGAACAAAAAGAATTTGGCAGGCAGGCAGGGAGGGAGGTGGTGTATGAGAGGGTAGGGGTAGGTGGAGACTTGACAATGTTACAAAGAGGTAGAGATTGGAAGTCTGCAATTTTCTATCCATACCACAGTGATTTTTTTTTTAGTTTAATTATGAGGGAGACGCAGCTTACACTCCTTCCATGCCAAGCTCTTTTTTGTCCACGCCCCATATTTCTATGTATGTAAATTTTTCTGTATGTACAGTACAGTCGCACCAAAAAGTAACGATGCAGGGTGAGATCGACGAGTTCCGAAACGATACGTATGCACTGTGATATGTCGGGAAGGTTGCTAAGTGTATCCTCATAACCCACCCCCCCCCCCCCCCCCTCCACTAGGTGTTGCCATATGGCTGACAATCAGGGCTGCCAACATACGGCTGGAACAACTCGCCTTTCCCAATACCTATCGTCACTGGTCTCAAATTGTTCACACTACAGTATGCACCGATACTTTTTGTTGCGAGTGTACCTACCTATTTCCTATGTTTCATTCCCAACTGAGGTATGAGAATGGTAAACACGGAAAAAGTTTTAACCTGGCTGGCGTGAAGAGAATGACTGTCATTGGTCATCAAGCAGGGACCAAGGTAAGAAGAACCCTCAAGAACCTAAATTGTTATGATAATTAGTCAAACATCAAAAAGAATAAGCATCCTGGTTAATAAGTGGATGATCCTCAGGTCAAGTACTGTATAATTAAGGCTATGTTATCTAGCACACACATAAACTTTGTCACAACAAAGGAGTACAGTCATAAATTTCAAAGTTATATAATCATGATACCTTGACTGTACAGCCACTATAAACCTACATGTCTGTCCACCCATTTTCACCCATAATATCAATGGCTTTGTGAACCTCCCCAGCAGACAGGTACATCTCAGCTGCCGCTCGAGGTTCATTAATGTTTCGTGCCCAGTCTGCCTTCTTCTTGATCAGCTGCTTCCTGTCAACTGTTTCGTCTGAACCAAGGTAATCCTGTCCGTGAGAAGATTATACCGTACAGTATATATGAAATAATGCTTAAAAATAAAAAATATTCTAAATAACTGGCTGCAGAGAGGCAATAGCAGATAACCAGATAGACAAAATAAGAGGCTTCATTGTACATGATGATTATATGGCAAATCACATTTCATATATTACAACAAGTAAAATAAACGAAAGACAACAAATAAGGGGAGAATGTACGTATTCATACCTCTTTGCTTAGGATTCCTGTCATCTTGAATTAAGCAGCTAAAACCTGAGAGAGAGAGAGAGAGAGAGAGAGAGAGAGAGAGAGAGAGAGAGAGAGAGAGAGAGAGAGAGAGAGAGAGAGAGAGAGAGAGAGAGAGAGATCTTACCTGTGCCAGATCAAACATTCTAAGATCTGTGTACATGTTCATTGCTAACTGGTCCTTCCCACTTTTGCGGTACAGCTTGGCAGCCTCGGAGAACTTGCCCTCAAATGCCATTATGTCTCCGAGGAAAATACTGTTATCCACCTCTCCCTTGTGTCGACGTTCCTGATGAATGAAAAGTATACTGTAATCAATTGTCTTGCTTTAAATTGACCCAGATCACTTGAAGATTTTCCCCCTACTTACCTCACCTGAAAATAAACTACCCTAATATTTAACTAACCAAATCTAACCTAACATATTAAACCCTACTTAACCTAACATCACATAACATCTTTCATCTGAAGATTAACAATCCTAACATAAAACTAACTAAATTTATCTTAATCTAACCTAACCTTACATAAACTAATGTAATGTAGCATAACCTAAATTGTCTGTACAGGTATTACGAATAAATAAATATATACAGAAGAAAATCCTGCACAGAAAGATGACTGAATTCTATCTATATATATGGATAAATAAATTAATTAATCAATTGGCCAAGATAATACATTACCTCAATGGAATGTATCAACTCTAGGTACTTGAGGTTTTTAATACGAGTAAAAGCTTTCTTGCCGATGTTGTATTCAAGTCCCTGAAGAGCTGCCATGGCAAGAGCTTCCCAGTCACCGTCAGTAACACCCAGACAGGCTATCTCATATGCCTCCCTGGGGAAGAAATATATAAACATGAATATGCAGATCACCTGAAGACTTGTCCCTCCAGCTTCTTCCACCTGAAGTTTAACCACCCTAATGTTACATCTCTCAGAAAACTTTTGGAAATCCTTCCATAAATACAACTTTCTCATCCATGTATGTGTTTTACTATACAGGTACTACCATTTATCTTTCATCCTCTTTTATTATCGAGACCTACATATATTTTTATTTCTCGCAAAGATACGCACGCATGCACGCACACACAAATAACACCTACTTGTACATCTTCTTCTCCAAATACTGGTACATAGGGGCTGACTGGGGAACTTCAATGGTGGACATACTGTAGATGTGAAGACAAAAGATCTTGCTGCCGCTGAATCCCACCACAAAGCCCTGGGTTGAATAAAAGACACATGTATCCATAGAAGTTCAACATGAGACAGCTAAATAACATTCCATAAACTGAATGTAACCTGATGACAGTAAGTTTTTTTTCATTAGAGGTGCCACACATGAAAACGTTTCGGAAATACCAAGTGGATTAGTCCAAGTTTAAATGATGGCCTCTAATGATGACTTTTTTATATACTGTACTGTACTAATTTGAGTTAATCTACCTAATTTTAGTTATTTTTACAAATTAACCATAAGAAAAAGTCATGTTACCTGTAGTTTCTGCTGGTGTGTTGGGAAATTTGAGGCCTTGATGTTGAGAGTGTTGTTTCCCGAGAAACACAGCATTTCTTCACAGCTGGTATTCCACGCTACACTGTTAGCATTAGGCTCCTGGAAAATGCATAAAAAAACTACAGTTAAGATACATTACTGTACTACCTCTGTTACAGCTTTTATCACACTGGTATTGTAGATATTCATGTTACAGTATAATAAAAAAATGGGTGTGTGGTTCTGTGATCCGTATCAATCACGTATTGTATGATATTACCCACCTATACCATCATCCACCCACATCTCCCATCTGCACTCTCATCCACCCACATCACCCATCTGGTACAGTAATTAATACATATTCCAGTCAGTTGTTCTGTCACTCTGTATTGATGAGCACATGAGATTGTTTCTATGCAGTAAACAGTTTTATTTTAGACATTAATACATGAGTTTTGTGTTCAAGTTTGTGAGATGAGTGTGTGAATATTAGGTTCAAGGCTTTGCATATCACCCCACTATTACTATGCCAAACTGATTTAACTTTCAATGGGCTTTTCTTGGAATGCAAAACCTTCCCTCATGCAACGTGAAGGGCTTGTGTACTTCTTTTAATGAAATTTTCAAGAAAAATTAAGTGGTTTACCTGGAAAAGCAACTCTGAGTTGTTAACACCGTAAACAAGTAAAGTGCTGTGTTCGTCAACAACCGCTAACTTGTGGCGAGAAGAACTCAGGTCCAGGCAACGTATAGCTGATGGAACCTTCAACAGGGGCACAGGGAAGGCATTATCCAGGAATATCTTAAGAACCTGAGGACATAAGATATATAAATATGCATACAGTAAATACCTTTATTATAGTATAACATCAGTAATCAAGACACTCAGAAGAATTGTATTAAGTGTTTACCAAGTGTTCGCTTCATTGAGTCTGGATGAAAATATAACTTCTGCTAACCAGCAATATCCAGTATGGCTGGTTTTCACCTGTTTACAACATTATAAGGAAGCCTGACAATTATTATTTAACACTTAATTAACTTTTCTACAATCATACCTGTCCATTCTTGAGGCCTAGGAGGAGGCCTTCCTTGTTGGCTGGTCCACCCACCACTTTGATGTATCGTATTAAGGAATCCATCTGCCATTCGCGTTCCTTTACACCGTTAAAGTTGAGGCACTGTAGACGTTTTTCCTGTGAAGTGAATTTGTTGTTTTAATCTGGAGTGACAGAAATTAGTACCATATGTGTCTAACAAGAAACATCTCTGAAGTTAAGACAGAGGATGCTAGAAACTGCCTATGCCCCCAGTAGGGTCCATCATCATTGCAATTATCCTTACCACCACCACCATCATTATCATCATCACCACCATCACCACTACCATTATGATCATCATAATCACCACCAGCATCATTGTTATTACTATCACTGTCATCATCATAATAGTTCAGGGGGAGCTGACTACCCATCCAATAACAGTCATATTAGCTTATGGAAGACTTGTCACTTTTATGATTTATCTAAGTACAGGTAACATCTGTTATTGTGCATTGTGCCACAAAATAACAAATCAGTACCAAGAAAATGTTCATCCAGAGAGTCAAAAAGATAACAGTGTGACCGAACTATAACAGAAATGGACCCAAGACAGCTTGAACAGGTTAAGAGTGACACTGGTATAAGCACCTTGGCAATCATGCCTTCATATACAGTATTGTACTTGTAACTACATATACAGTACTAATTTAGTCTTCATCTTCTTAAATCAAGGTAGATTTCTCAATTTGCTAAAATTAGCATCAAACTAAGAAATTAAAAAAGTTATGCCACAGTAAAAGACTTATTTACTAAAATGCATGAAAATTACCAACTTGAGAGAGACATACAGTAAATATTCATATCTTGGTATACCTGACAGAGAACAATGTGGTTGGTGCAGACAACAAGAAGATTACAGTCCAAGCGTTGGTTTATTTTTTCTCGCACACGATAGTGCATGTCTGATGCATCTTGAGAGTACAGTTCATAGATTATTATCCTCTCTGGCAGCTGCACCTGTAGAAAAATAATATCAATACATTATTTAAGTCAGAAACTACAATCTCCTAAATTAGCTATGGAATGACTGAAAAAGATTCTAAAGTTACAGGAAATTTATTTTTAGTTACACTACACTACCTATGGCTGGCAACACATAAGATATAGCAACACTACATTTTTAATCAGTAAAACAATTTTTAATGAAATACATCAACAACTTACAGCTAAACGGTGCTTGTAGATGGCAATTTTTTTTACCAGATCCCGGCATTTTATTCTCACTTTCTGCTCAGTGATAAGATGCTGAATAATCACATCAGTCATATTCTCTCGAAAAGCATAGCGTTCTTTGTAGAGGCCATGAACAGTTGAGAAGATCAGCTGGTAATACGCAATTGTTCCATCCTGGCATCCAATAGCCTGCAAAATATTAATTAAATTGTACCCTGTACACTGTTGAGACATTCACATTTTTCAATGATTTGGTTACTAAGACCCACACCAGCAAGTGCTCCCTCTTAGTTATATCTAAAGATCATTCATATGAGATTAACCCTTAAGCCCCGGGTTAGTGTGAGCTGGCAGTACCCCACACCCGGAGGTAAATGGAGAAAAATCAACTTTTCCAAAAATAATTTTTAACCTTTTTAAATGATAAAACAATAAAAAAATAAGTAAGAAAAACTATATATTGACCCTTGTGAAACTTCTCTGGCCACATGGAGGGAGAGAGGAGGGGGGGAAATAAGGAGACAGTGTTGGTTTGACAGCTGACGCTCGTGGTCCTTACGCACTTAACAGTTATTTTTAGCTCTCCTTTGTGTCCGAGGTGGCCAATAATACATATATTTACTGATCTGAATAATTATTTGCTATAAATAATTCATTCAGAATATTTTATTTGAATTATTTTTCATAAAAAGTGCTTAGCAACATTCGTCGCCAGTCTGTGTTTGGTAGAGCAAGTAATGCATAATATAATAATAATTCCACAAATAAATACATTTATAACATAATCATAGCTTTGTTTTACAGTAATACTGCACTACAATACATCTACACTACTTTTATCAATATTACTTTGATACAACATGATAAAACAGACAAACAATGAAAATGAAACAAACAAAAGTAGGTAATTAGGTTCAGGAAGCTTCCCTGTGACCGAGCGTGTGGCGTAACAGGCAAATAGTCACACTGGAACCTGATAACCCGCGCTGGGCATTTAAACAGTGGCGGGAATAGGCGGACGTTCTGGAACGTCACCCGGGGCATGCTGGTTGGATGTTCTGGAAAGTCACCCGGGGCCTAAGGGTCAAGTCATTCTTGCCATAAAATATGCTAAAACAATTGCAATTGATCAGCAAAATGTTTTACCTTTAGAGTCAGATGAGACTCAGAATAACAAGATTATGTAGATAGTACTAGAGCAGAGAGAATCCTTTTTCTAACAACCTACCACTGAGATGCTTTGAGAATAACTTTTATTATACTGTTAGAGAGAAATTTTCTAAATATAATGCCTGCAATGAGAACTACCAGCAGATCCTTCACCACTATCATCACAGTTTTACAGCCATTTTCCATGTGATTGAGGGTTAGCTCTTTGATGATTCTCTACAGCAGTACTTAAGGCATTCATTACCAATACAGAGGATCTAAGGGCATGATCAGCTTAATACAGTAGTTGACCTTATCTTTCTTATTATGTTAGCAGCCTTCATTATTCAGTGCTAGTTAGTACCGGAGGAAGCCGTAGAGCTCAGATAAAGCTTGGCATGTCTGGTGAGGTTGCACTAGATAACCTTTTCACATCTGTCCCAGGCCAGGGATTGAACACGGGACATAGCATTGAGAGGCAAGCACATCATCGTTGTATTTATTGTATTAAAATCCATATTGTAAACATGGAGTGACAGCTCACCACAAAGTTAGAGTCTGGTCGAGCAGCACAGCACCACACCCAAGAAGATTGTTCTCCAATGGTTCCAAGCTTCACCCCTTCTCTGGTGTACAGCAGACAAGATTTGTTTGATCCACCAACAAGTAAATATTCCCCTTTACTGAAATAATTCACACAGCACGGATCAAAGCCAAGTGGTCTCTCCTTTCCCACCTATGGAAGATAAAGATATTATTCATGTTGCAGTGTGAACACTTTCATAATTGTTGTTATTCTTGAGTACAAGGAGGCAGTACATATAACAAACTTTACATTAAAGTACATTAAATATATGAAACATCTATAATTATTAGGTGCAGTTATGTATTGTTTCCCTGAACCTTTCTAACATCACGTACCCTTTCCTTCTAATTCTCTACATTGCTGGCACTGCTGGACAAAATTAATTTTTGACACAGCCCCACAGGAAATAGTCACGAGAACTTACATCAAATGAACAAGCCAGCCAAGGAATAAGTCCCCCACACCTGATCCAATTATCAGGTAACTGCTCATTCAGGAACATTGAAACTTTTGTCAACATTAAAAGTAATAATACTTGCACGTACTCATAAAAATTCTTCATTAGTACATTTCACTTTTCACTGCAGCTTTGTTAGTTTTTCATAAATGTTTAAAATGAAGATCATCTGTAATGACCTAGTATGGCGGAAATTACTAACTACCCCTTGAAGCATTACCTGTTTTCCACTGAGAGTATAAAATGAGAGGTTTTGTCCCCAGTCTGCAACACAAAGAACATCAACTGGTTCATCCCTGAAAAGATCAAAATAATATATTACATATTGATCACTAAGAGATAATCAAGAGGGGGGAGGGGGTGTTCACAGGTACATCGATCAATTGTTTTTATGAGGTGGAAGGCTCTTTATGCTAGGTTATATCAACAGAACCTATGCCCCCAACACTCTTCATAATGTTCTTTAATATACATAGACACTGCCTATGTAATACTATCGACAGTATAAAGTGTTTTGCTTCATAATTCTGAGTATACTACAGTACTAAAGTATAAGAATAAATCTATTAAGGCTAAATATTCTTCGTCAGAAAGACACAATAGTAAAAAATGTACATTCCAAATCTGAAGAAAATTGGCTGAGGCACTATAATCATCATTACCACTGTCATCATTACGATCACTTGGCATCATGATGAGATCTTGTGAGTCACTCGGCATTATCATGAGCACCAGTGAGTCACAATAAACACATTATAAGCATATGTGCAAGTGTATGGGGAGGTAAGAACTCCTCTAGTTGCAGGTAAAACATTTAAGCTCATAAAGCGTCTTCTCATAAAGGTTCCATGTATGAAGGTTTACTGAAATTACAGAACTAGAGTACAAGTCAAGTTATTGTTCCATCTTGGTTGTGTCTATAAACTTGCTCGACTCCATCATCACTATATTCCTAAGATACCCAGTCTGATCAGTGGGATAAATATCTTACTGAACACAAACATATAAACATTGTCTTACTTTGATGGGTTCCATACCAGGGACCAGATGGGAGAGTTGGTGCCCCCTGGTCGTTCAATTCTCATTTTCTCTTCTCCAACCTAAAATGTATGAAACTTTTAAATTTTTTAATAACATTATGCATTATACAGTTCGTCCCCGAATTACGTACATCCGAATTACGTACAAACGGCCGATACGTACATCGTTTCTGAAGTCTTTAATTGCAAAAATATTGTCTTAAAAGGGCGAGCAATTTTTAAATTTGGCGGGCGAGCCAGCCGCACCGCGCCACCACTATCACTGACCATGCAGACGACACGCTAGACGCACCAAAACAACAAGTGTGGTCATTGTGCATACAGTACTTCTCCTGTGAATTTCTGCCCTATTTTGTACACTTTACTCTGTGTGCAATGACTGGTGTAAAGCGTAAGAGTGGTGAAGCCAGTGGGAGTGCTACGAAACGTCAAGCAATCTCACTAGAGGTAAAAATGGACATAATAAAACTGCTTGAAAGTGGTGAAAAGTTGACCAATGTTGACCGCAAATTTAACCTGAGTCGGTCAACTGTTAATACAATTGATAAGGGCAAAGAAAAGATCAAGGAACATGTGAAATCTGCAGTGCCAATGCAATCTACGATTATAACTAAAAGAAGAGGGAAGGTTCTGGAAGAAATGGAAAAATATCTTGCGCTGTGGATCGAGGACTGCACACAAAAACGTAAGCCTCTGTGTCTCAGTATGATTCAGGAGAAAGCCCTAAGTCTTTTCAACGACCTAAAGAAAGATCACCCTGATGATACTGTGACATTCAATGCTAGCAATGGGTGGTTTAACCGATTCAAGGTGCGAAATAAGCTGCATAATGTTCGAGTGACTGGTGAGGCGGCGAGTGCTGATTGGAAAACAGCACAGGATTTTCCAAAGAAACTCGCGGAAATTATCGAGTTACGTACATTTCGAGTTAAGTACAACCTTTTGGTCCCCATTATGTACGTAACTTGGGGACTTACTGTATATTACAAATGCAACTTTAAACACACAAAATTATCTTCATTTATCTAAATAATCTAGGCCTTTCAGCCATCATATTAGTTTTCCAAATTCACTTGAGAAGAAATTCATTATTTTTTTTAAGGGTATTAGCCCATCCGGGCACAGGTCACTGACCCACATCGGGGCCAGGGGGGACAGAAATAATTAATAATAATAATAATAATAATAATAATAATAATAATAATAATAATAATAAAAATAATAATAATAATAATAATAATAATAATAAAAATAATAATAATAATAATAATAAAAATAAAAATAAAAATAATAATAATAATAATTCAGAAAAGTAAAATTTATAAAAAAAAAAAAAAAAAAAAAAAAAAAAAAATAATTCAGACAAGTAAAATTTACAAAAAATAAATAAATAATAATAATAATAATAATACTAATAATAATAATAACAACAACAACAACACTAATAATAACAACAACAACAACACTAATAATAACAACACAGCAATAATAATAATAATAATAATAATAATAATAATAAAGAACCATGAAGAAATACAAAAATGAATAAAGATCAAGAGTGAGAAACAATATATGCATGCTGTGCTGTCAATGGTAAGAGAAGCAAATTAGATCCTATAATTGTGTGTAAATAAGGTAGAAAGTCGGATCAGCAACCTGGGATTTGGTCACAATTTCCGTGATGACATATGGCGGTAGTACCTCCCTGTTTGGTAGCTGCCTACTACCTACTGGTGGTACAGATTATATGGAACAATAATAATAGTTAAAAAAACAAAAATCTTATAGTAAAAATACTTCAGTGAGACTCACATTCAGAGCCAAACTCTACTTTACAGGTCAACAGTCAGTAAAAATTTGTTGGTCTTATACAGTTGCGGAAATATGTTCCTATTCCCCGTGGTAACCTGTGTCTCTAACTAGCCAACCTATCCACCAATCAGGTCCATTGTTACACGACCAATACCCATTCATTCATAAACAGTGATACTGCGACTGCAATGTTGCTGTTTGGAGACACAGGTTACCACAGGGGTGTAGAAACACATTTCCGCAACTGTACCAGGTTGTAGGACTAAGGTGGCAGGGTAAAGGTCTATGCTGCCCACAACCCACCAACCCCTCTGGCATCCATGTTTGGCTGTGGCATTGGAGCATTTCATGACCTTAATTCAGTGCAGAAAAAAACAACACATTCAAGAATCATCATCATCATTGCCAACATTTCATGACCTTCCACACTTGTGTAGTTTAGCCATGGTGGCAGATCTCCATGCTGTGTGGTCTCATGGAGCCTCCTTCATCAGGTTCTTATCACCGAGGTCATTCATCTCAACTACTCCACATATCATTGTTGGCCTAACCCCAGCTCTCATCCTCTCTACACTCAAACTCGTGCATTTCTTGACCTCACTGATCTCCTCTATGGTAAAAATAAATCAAAGGAGTGACAATCCCAAACACAGAAAAGAAAACATAGCAACCTTGCACAGGACAGTTAACCGTACCTTAACATAACTAATTAACTATGTCTCCCTGTTTACCACATTTATTAATCAATGACAAAACCCTTTACACAACTGATGCTGTACCTTATTTCTGATGGATACAATTCCATTAGCCAGCCCAAGAGCCATATACACACCATCATTGGTCCATGCACAGCTACATATGCGACTTGTACTCTGTAACATAAAAATACATGTACTGTAATATTGTATGAAGTCCCACTTAATGGCCAAAGGGTCAATTGACAAATGGCCTTTAAGATAACAAAAATATAAAATCCACTGACAGTACTTGCTTTGTTCAGGGAGCTATTTGCCTTCTCACACAGGGAAATTGTCCCCACACATTGCTGCATAAACACTCAACCATACCAGGGACTATGAAAGACGGTCCAATATAATGACTATCAAAAGCTTTAAGTCAATAAGTAAATGGACACAAAATACCTGAACTAGTTTGTTGGCACAAATCTCTCAGTCATGAAGAAGTCATAGGTATGTCTCTTAGCCTTAACAAAGAATTTATAATTTCAATTCCTTGTTTTATAGCCTTTGGGTCATATGAGGGTTCACACCAGCAAACAAAGTGATGTAAGAAAGTGCAGTTGAGCTCTGGCAACACTTGTTGACAACAGCAGGCCACTGGCAACACATTAGCAACATTGGAGCTCTGGGAACACAAGTTGAACACAGAGACTGGCAGGGCAAAACACAGAATTACAGTATCATGTGATAAACCAGTTTATGAAGGAGGAATTAAAGTCAAGTGAACTAGGTCAGGGATAATCTCAGTTTACTGTACTTGTTGATTATAAATGAATACGTACTGTAACTGGTAAAGCTACAGTTTATACTAATCCATGAGGCCTGTCTCACTCACTCATTGCTTCACTGAATCATTGTCTCAATGACTCATTGTCTCACTGACTTACTAAGACCCATGGTTAGCAACCCCAAAGGTTATAAAAGTGGTCTACTCATAATTATAACTGAAGTACCTTTCCTGAACTAAAGAATTGAAAGGATACCAAATTAATTTTAAGCCCGAGAAATTATGTTTCTAGCCTGACAGTGTTGAAAAGCCTAACACTCCACTGTAGATTGACCCACAGTAGTGAAGAACTAAACACACATCATAATAATAATAATAATAATAATAATAATAATAATAATAATAATAATAATAATAATAATAATAATAATAATTTGACCAAGGACAGCTGACAAAGCC
Source organism: Homarus gammarus (assembly GCA_958450375.1). NCBI lineage: Eukaryota > Metazoa > Arthropoda > Malacostraca > Decapoda > Nephropidae > Homarus > Homarus gammarus. The sequence continues at coordinate 3,833 of CAUDMG010000777.1, read as the reverse complement.
AAGAGAGGCTTGTTTCCAGTAAAGTCCTTATGCCAGCAATCCAAAGGTCATGAGACAGTCTTAATTGATGCTACAGTACAATTAAAAAACTGACCTTGTGCTTCTGTACACTCTTTTGTTCTGGTGACCACAAGCCAAAGTCACTGAGAGCACAGGAGGCCAGCTGATGGGAGACTGGGTTGTAGGCCAAGCACTGGATGGCATCATTATGGCTATTGGGAAACAAACAATATGAATTAGACAATGAGAAAGTCATATTTCACTGTTTCACTGACATTATTATTTTTATTTGAACTTTCTTTACTTTTTTCATTGATGACAAGCGCTGTATACAATATACCTTTTTTCTGAATATATTTGGGCCAAATGTTCTGCCCAATTTTGAATAAAATAAAATATATCTAATTGATGATTGAAAAGAGACAGAATAAAGAGTCAAAGTCATTAATATGTGTAAAGTGTACAAGTCCTATGAAAGTGATGGTCAAGTTATGTAAATTTTAGTTGTGTAGCAACAGTGTGATGATAACGTAAGTGTTGGTGTAGCTGGTGGAAGATTAGAAGTAAGTCAGTAAGACATTATCAGGAGGCTGCGATATAATATAAAGTGATCCAAGTGTTTAGAGAAACTTTTATATGGTTACGGGGGCACCAATTTTATTATTTTATTTGGCTCATACCAAATGATTTTATTTAGCTCAGGGGCGACCCCGTACACAAGGGGTTAATGTACAAGTAGCATATTAAGAGGTGGATTTCATATGGTGTTATTTATAATTTTTTATCAAATAAGTGGAAATAACTTACGAATATTTAAGAATTCCTTCTAACTTAGATGTCCATATTATAACGCTCTTATCTGCACTTCCTGATGCAAAACGTTTTCCATCTTTGCTGTAGCACACACAGTACACAGCTTCCTTGTGACCTGCAACAAACTTGCTAATTATGAACTAATTAAAAAACAAAAAATTACCTGTGTTTGTACAGTACAGAATAAGCAAAAATGGAGCACCGAGATTCCATTTTACAGTCAAACATTGAAGGCAAGCAACTCATGATCATCAACATCTTCAATGCTCACTTTTTACCTGTGTTGTCTATACAGGTATACTGTAGTGTACGGTACAGTATATGCTCAAATTTATATCTGTACGGTACAAGGGGCCCCCCCAAATTCGTGGATTTTTATTTCACGGTCCTCTAATATTTGCGGATGACACTCTGGATGTACCCAAGAATGTCTGTGGGTAGTTTTAAAGTTGCCGGCATTTTTGCGGCCAGAACAAGGAGCCATTCATTCTAGAGACAGTAATTTCCATTACCTGTATTGTAAATGTGTGTGTGTCTACACACACCTTTCACTTTGTTAACTGCTCCCACTGCAGTCTCCCCCCCCCCCCCCCCCCGTGCTCATATGTTCTCCTAGCAGTTTAAGACTTTGACATCTTTTGAACTGCCATTTTGAGAGAGCCAGCCAGGGTTGCCACCCCATCCCTAGCATAAAGGTTCCTTCTGCCGTAAAAGTTGTCCCAGCTGTCAATGAATGGGGCTGATATTGACTTGCAATATCTGTCAAGACAGCCGTTGACACCAACTGCCCTTGACAACCATTCATTGCCAACTCTCCTTCTAGGCAGGACACCACATATGATAGGGATCCCTCCCTTTGACCTAATACATTCTATAGCCATCTTGAACTTATCAAGAACCTCCTCACTCCTACACCAGCCAATATCATTGCCTCCTGCACTGAGGCAGATAATGGGTTTGTTCCCATTGCCAGACAAGATTTTGTCCATCCTGTCAACTATCCTATTTTTATTTTTACTTCAAAAAGTTCTGTCCGGGTACCGTACCTGGGAATCGCCAACAATTAAGGTTTTCATACCTTCCTTGTCAGCCTTGTCCCTGACTATGCTAACGTCCAATTCGTCTATCAAAGGACTGAAAGAGTTGGTACACTTAGCTGTTGTTGTCGTATCCTTGGTGTGTTTTTTTTTTCACCACCAGTAGTTCTTCCTCTCCTCACAACCTTTCATTCACCTAAGTTTTCGTCAGACAAGGGCTTTCCTTGTCTCGTTTCTTCCTTCATCCTCGCTATCACTTCCCTTAATTTCAAGATTTCTTCCTTGGCCCTCTGAAGGGCACAGCCCTGTTCACAAGTAGCACTAACCATTACTGACAATTAATCCCCGGGAGCTAAGCCTGCCGTGACCTTTCCTCTAGTGAGGTCAGAACACAGTCATCCCTTCTAAACTATACAGTGTATGGTCCTCAATCTATACAGGAACCTATAATGGGTTAGTGTGAAAGTCTTGTGGTGGGCTATCTCTAGACATACAGTACACAGTAATGGCAAAGGATAAAGAACATACAGCAAAGTTAAAATAAAAACATTAAGACTGTTACCTTTGAGAGGCTGTACTAAAGCACCATCACTTGTATCATACACCAGCACACGGTTGCCAGCTGCCACTATTAACTGAGAGCCATCTGGTCTAAAGCAGAGATCATATATGCTGCAAAACAAAAATAATAATATATATATATATATATATATATATATATATATATATATATATATATATATATATATATATATATATATATATATATATATATGGTCCCACGCACTAGGTCGAGGGTTCGAGTCCTGGCTGGTGAGGTCGTTGATTTATATATATATATATATATATATATATATATATATATATATATATATATATATATATATATATATATATACCCCGGCTAGGGGTTAGGTTAGACGACTGGTTTCGGGTTTTTCCCCACCCAAAACCTGATTTCCCAGGCTCTCCCCCTTTATGATAGGGAGGGCCAAAAACGAGCAATTTCCGCCAAAAATGAAGGTGAGATTCGCTTAAACCACACCAAAATACACTAGAAAACATATTGGTCAACCCCTAGGGACTCCAAAGTAAAAATTTACCAAAGTTTTACAGTAGTTAGTTAAGGGATGATATTAATGTGTACTATAACTAAATCAAATACTACTATAGGAGAATCAAATACTTATAAACTATGAATTAAATATTTACAATCGATGAAACAAATACCTACAAACTATTATTAACTATGAATCAAGTACAGACGACTCAAACACTTAAGATAGACAAATAAAATGCTTACGATAAACGAAAGAATTATGAATTATGACCTAAACACCCCACTTAAACTTACTTACAAACTACCCTATGTTGTAAGTAATCATTAGTTACTTTAAAAACTTCCTTACTTACCATTGTTCTACTTTATCTCTGTCGTGAACTTTATCCACCCATGTTGGCACCGCCCTCATCACTCTGGTGACATAGACAAGACAACACCGAGACAATAAAACGAAAAATGTAAATTTTTGACACTTGTTCAACTTCAAGTTTCCTTCACTATCAGAGGAAGGAATTTATGTACCCGAAACAAATTGACTTTGTCGGTATTTTATAATATTTTACCACTTAGTTATGCATGTAAAGTCGGAAATAAATTATGAGTTATATATACTGTTCACTTTTTTTTATTTATTTTAGTATATCAATAATAAAGAAAATTTGATTCCTTAAGATGGATATATGAATGATAACATAATACATTATTATATTTTCTTTTTTCCTTAATATTGTTATTTTCATTATTATTATCTCTTACTTAAACCTTATAATTGTAAAATATTTCATGCTTAAATAACATATCTTTTTTTTGCTTACTAGATTTGATTGATTAAAATTTCCATAGTACTAAACTGTGTCCTATGTAAAAATGCTATTATATTTATTCTCACTCTTACAACTAATGGTCACTCACTTGTAATT